>WEKY01037946.1:19443-29858 GCA_013390045.1 Picathartes gymnocephalus | reverse complement strand
CTGATCCCGACGGCCCCGCAGCGTGCGGGGGACCCCCGGGCGTGGCGTGGGGACAGGGACACTGTGACACTGTGACAGCCCCGTGTGGCGGCTGAGCGGGAGCCGAGCTGGCCCCCGGCGCGGCTGAGGGAGCCAAGAGACGCAGCTGGGCTGTAAACACGGCGGGATAAAGTTACAGCCATTGATGTTCCTTGGGAAAGCTGCGGGGAGAGGCAGCTCGCGGAGCTGCGGTGCAGGGAGCGGCCCCCGCCCCTTCTGTCCCGCTCAGCCCCTCGGGATCAGCGTGGGGACAGCGGGGACTCCAGAGGCAATTCGGGCAGCTCGGGGACACGCGGGGCTGCTCCCGGGGACAGAGCTGGGGGAGGGACACGCGGCCAGGACACCGCGGGAGCGGCTGCGGGTCCGTGCTGGGGGTGTGGAGCCTCTTGCAAACCCCTTTTTGCTGGCCGGCCCGTCGCCCCGCGGTGACTTTGCGGTGTCGCGGTGCCATTAGAGGCGCTTCCAGCGGGAGCAGGGGATGGCTCCCGGCGCTGCGCCCGGAGCCGAGGGGGTTAAGCTGGTGGCAGCTGTTAATGATTGATACCAGTGACGGTCTCCATGGGCTTGGAAGGGAAATCATCCACCCTGGCCGGCTGCGGGAGAGCCACGGGCTGGGCGAGTGGCGCGGCGGGCGGAGGGGACGCGCGGTGGCAGCGGTGAGTGTGCGCGCGTGTTCGTGTGTGTGTGTGAGCAGCGTTGTCACAGAGCCCGGACGTGTCACACGGAGCCCGGACATGGCACACGGAGCCCGGACGTGTCACACGGATCTCGGACGTGTCACACAGAGCCCGGACATGGCACACGGAGCCCGGACATGGCACACGGAGCCCGGACACGGCACTCGTGGGCCATTGTCTGCGGCCACAGCGAGCAGCCCGAGGTGGCCCGAGGGTGGTGACAGGCAGAGGTGGCAGGAGCAGCACGCCAGGCACGGCGCCATCGCGAGCTGGGTGTGATTATCGCGCCGCACGCCTCGGGCAGGTGCTGGGGATTTGTCCCGGCAGGATTTTCCCTGCTCTGCTGCTGTAATCCCTGACCTGAGCTGGCCGGGGAGGGGCTGGGGCCGGGCTCCTTTGATGCCAGGGATTGCTCGGGACAGGTGTGCCCGGCCGTGGAAGTGGCTTCCTAAGGAGCTTAGGGAAAGTTTAAACCCTCCAGGGGTGAGTCCAGGTGGCAGCTTGGAGGTTGTGTTGGGAATGCTGGTTCTGGGTGGGGATGGTGGCTCTGAGTGGGAATGATGGCTCCGTGTGGGGATGGTGGCTCTGAGTGGGGATGGTGGCTCCTGGATGGGAATGGTGGCTCCAAGTGGGGATGGTGGCTCCGTGTGGGGATGGTGGCTCTGGATGGGGATGGTGGCTCCAAGTGGGAATGGTGACCCTGGATGGGGATGGTGGCTCTGGATTGGAATGGTGGCTCTGGATGGGGATGGTGGCTCCGAGTGGGAATGGTGACCCTGGATGTGGATGGTGGCCCTGGATGGGAATGGTGGCCCTGAGTGGGAACAGTGGCTCCGAGTGGGAACAGTGGCTCTGGGAGCCCGCTGATCCCACGCACAGGGACTGGGGCTCTGTCCCCACACGGGGACAATGGAGTGACATCAGAACTACCAGGGCATGGCCTGTCACCCGCTCCGCCCCTGATCCAGGGCTGTCACCCTCCCCAGACGTCCCCCCACGGGGTCAGGATGCTGCTGCACCCCCTGCTCCAAATCCCCGGCAGCAGCGGCGCCTTTTGGCCGCCGGCCCCCGTGGGCCGTGCCTGGGATGGAGCCGGCGTTTCCAGGGAGATAAAACACAAACTCCCGGTGCTTTTTTTGTGCTTTTTGTGCCTCTCCCCGACCCCAGCTGGCGCGGCAGCGGGGGACTCGCCCTCCCCACCGCCGCCGGCCGCGCTGGCTGCCAGCAGCCTCTTTGTTCTCTGGAAATCCCCGGCCTTCCCCCCTCTCCCGGCCATCCATCCCACCGGGAGCTGCTCCCGCTGTCTCTCCCCGCGCCCCCCAAAGCCGGGATATCCCCGTGTGACGGTGCTGAGGTCGCAACGAGGGCCGTGTGTGCCCGGGAGCCGCCGGCCGCCCTTCCCGAGGACTTTGCCCGGCTTGGCAAGGCCGGCAGCGCAGCCCGGCTGCTTCCCGGAGGATCCGGCTCAGGCTCTGCCCCCGCCTTCCCTCCCTCCCTCCCTGCGCGGCTCCCACGGGAATCGCGGGGAGCTCATGGCCAGCGTGTCCTGCAGGAGAGGGTGGCCCTGGACTGGCGTTGAGGTCTGGGCTGCCCTGAGATGGTTTTTGGGCTCTGAGGGGTCCTGGGATGATTTTTGGAGTCTGAAGGGTAGTGGGATGGTGTTTGGAGCCTGTGTGGCCCTGGGATGGCATTGAGGTCTGGGGGTCCTGGGGTGATGGTTGGGAGTTCCTGGGATGGTGTTTGGGGTCTGAGGGGTACAGAATCCCAGAATCACCGAATTGGAAGAGACCTCCACGATCATCGAGCCCAACCCACCCCTAACACCTCACCTAAACCCTGGCCCCGAGTGCCACATCCAGCCTTGTCCCAAACACACCCAGAGATGGTGAATCCACCCCCTCCCCAGGCAGAGCATTCCAATACTTTATCACCCTTGCTGTAAAGAACTTTTCCCTGATATCCAGCCTGTATTTCCCTTGGAGAAAGAGCCCAACCCCACCTGAGCACAGGCACCTTCCAGGGAGTTTAGAGAGTGACGAGGTCACCTCTGAGTCTCCTTTTCTCCAGGCTGAACATCCCCAGCTCCCTCAGCCGTTCCTCACAGGGTTTGTGCTCCCAGCCCCTTCCCAGCCTCGTCGCCTCCTCTGGACGTGCTCACACTGGGGTGCCAGAGGACAACACCCCCAACACGGCTCCTTCCCCGCTCCTGCCATGCTGTCCCCCAGATTTCTGTCCCCAAAATCAGCCACAGCGTCCCCTGGCAGGTCCCTTCCTGCCGCGGTGGCCGTGCCAGCAGGCGAGCACTGGCGTTGCCACCGAGGAGGGCTGGCACACGCCCGCAGCCGTTGGGGGACCTTGTGCCCGGATCCTTGGCGGGCGAGTCACCGTGCTGGGGACACGGGGACACGGGGGACACGGGGGACAGGCAGCAGCAGGGCCTCTGCCACCGGTTTGGACACTGGCACGAGGTTAGTGCTGCCCACGGGTTTTGCCCATGGATGTGCCTCACCCCGTGTGCCCTAAAAAGGTGGATTTAGTGGGTTTGGATTCGATTTGGGTTTGGATTTGGTTTGGATTCCGTTTGGGTTTGGATTCCGTTTGGGTTTGGATTCCGTTTGGGTTTGGATTTGGTTTGGGTTTGGATTCGGTTTGGTTTGGATTCAGATTCGGTTTGGGTTTGGATTCAGTTTGGTTTGGGTTTGGATTCGGTTCGGTTTGGATTTGGTTTGATTTGGTTTGGATTCGGTTAGTTTGGATTCAGTTTGGTTTGGATTCGGATTAGTTTGGATTCCATTTGGTTTGGATTTAGTTTCGTTTGGATTTAGTTTCGTTTGGATTCAGTTTAGTTTGGATTCGATTTGGACTCGGTTTCATTGGTGCCACTGCATTGGCACATCCTGGGCTGGGCTGGGACCACTGGTGCCACCCGAGGGGCAGCGGGGACATCCCTGAAGTGGCCACTGGCGCTGAGCTCACCCCAAAGGGGTGTAATTCGGATTTTTGGGAGGATGATACCATGGTGGGCAGCGTCCCTCGGTGGTCCCGCGGTTTTTCGGGAGCAGGGCTGTGGCGGGATGGAGCCCGGCAGCCTCCCCGAGCTCCGCTTCCTTCTTTGGAGCTTTCTTGGAAATGTCAGCCTGACTCCCTCCCTCCTTCCCTCCCTCCTTCCCTCCCTCCTTCCTTCCCGAGGATTTTCCTACCCGCCCTGAGGGCTTTGGATTCTCTTCCCAAAGTCCAGGCGGAGCGTGGCTCACCCCAAATCCTGCTGCTCCCCGCCGGTGAAGGGCTCCCCGGGATTTTTTTGGGGGGCGCTGATGCCCTGCGGGGTCTGTCCCCCTCCCCCTGTTCGGTGCCTGTGCCCCCCGATGTCACCTGGGGAAGGAACAGCCGCGGGGAGGAGGGGGACCCACCCAGGGATGGCTTGGGGACACCCAGGGATGGTTTGGGGACACAAGCAGGGGGAAGGGACGCAGCCGCCGAATCCAGGGCAGCGACAGAGCTCGGCTCAGCGCCGCCGCTTCCCTCGCGGTGACACCCGCCCTTCCCGCTGCCCTGCGGGCTGGGGGGGCCGGGGAGCCCCTCACCAGCCCTTCCGCACCCCCTAAACCCCGCCGAGCCCCCCCGAGCTGCCCGTGCCGCCCTTCCCCTGCCACCAGCAGCTCCGCGGGCCCGCACCTGGGCTGGGGGAGGCGGCTGTGCCGCGCTGCCCTTCGCCTCTCCTCTGCGGGGACGCGAGCGGGAGCTGTTTGTCCCCGCTGTCGCCTTCCCCGCTGGCTGCCGCTCATCGGGGCCACCGGAGCCCCCCGGAGCCCCCCGGCAGCAGCGGCGCCGCCGGTGCCACCGGCGCGGGGCGCGGGGGACTGGCACGGCTGGCAGAGGACGGGCAGAGCCCTCGCCCCCCGCCCGCGTCCCCCTGCCCGCGCGGGGCTGTCCCGGTGTCCCCTCGCAGCGCGGTGCCGGTGGCACTTGTCACCCGCCGTGCCCAGCGCGGGGGCCATGCCGGGAGCCGGGAGCGGCCGCTGAGCCCCCGGGACCATGCTGAAGTTTCGGGCGGACCGGAGGGTGAGGTAGGAGCCCCCAGGGGTCCAGGGGGGGAGCTCGGGGAGGCCCGGGGGGAGCCGGAGGTGCGGGACCCTCGGGCCGGGCAGTGGCTGCTGCATTGCAGTGCTTGGGAGGCGATGGGGACTGGCGAGGTGCTGGAGCGGGGTCAGCCCCGGCAGCGGCCGCCGGGCGCTGCTTTCGGGAGGTTTCCGGCTCTTGCCGGGGACTGCGGGTGAGGCCGGGCTTGGGCTGCGGGGAGGCAGCGCGGTGGGTGCCAGGAGGAGCCGCGGGGGCTGCGAAATGGGGGTGTCGCCTCTGCTGGGAGGGGACAGGGACCTGCGGCGGGCAGGGAATGGGGGGGATGCTCTGTGTGGGGTTCAGAGTGGTGGGCAGCGGTGGGGAGGGGGGTCCAGGACAGCTGGTGGGTGCTGGCAGCGCCCACTCCCCACGCCTGGCACTTTCGGGGTGCTGCTCTCCTGGCACCGCACCCTCCCCGTGCGTCAGCGTCGCAGCGGGGATGGGACCTGCCCCAATTCCCGGGATTTGAACCCCCCCCAGAAGGCGCTGCCGGGAGGGAAAATCGGTCTGGGAGCAGCTCCAGCCCTGTGGGAGAACCCCTTCGGCCGGGCTGGGGCGTGGGCCGGGCACTGAGGGTGGCTGGGGTCGGGCGCTGGAGGGACAGGGCAGGGACGTGGCACAAGGTGCCAGCTGAGCCTGCGACAGCCCTGTCACAGCGCTGGTGGCACTGCCAGGGATCCTTCCAGCTGTGCCCGGTGCCAGGGAGGAGGCAACAGCTTGTGCTGGGAATCTTGGGATGGTATTTGGGGTCTGGGGGGTCCTGGGGTGATTTTTGGAGTCTGGGGGATCCTGAGATAGTGTTTGGGGTCTGGGTGGCCCTTGGATGGTTTTTGGGGTCTGGGGGGTCCTGGGATGATTTCTGCGGTCTGGGGGGGTCCTGGGATGGTTTTGGGGGTCTGGGGGGTCCCGGGATGGTTTTTGGGGTCTGGGTGGCCCCGGGCTGGTGTTTGGGGTCCGGGAGGTTCCCAGCCCCCGTGCCCAGGTGACTCCATTCAAAGCCTCGAGGTGCTTTGGAAATGGCTCCCGGAGCAGCCAGGGGAGGAGGTGACACTGGGGACACGGCCGCAGGCACAGCCCTGGCTGGGCCATTGCTGCTGCGGGGACTCGTGAGTGTGGCCGCGGGTGACAGCTGGGCTGTGACAGCAGCAGCAGCGAGGGGGACTCGGCCACCACAGCCCTGGGCACATCCTGGGCAATGCCAACGGAATATCTGAGTGTCCAGGGAAGGGTCTGGGGCAGCTGAAGAACCTGGGAAAGGGGCTCAGCCTGGAGAAAAGGAGGCTCCGGAGGGACCCTCTGGGTCTCCACAAGCCCCTGACAGGAGGGGACAGCCAGGGGGGCCGAGGCTCCGCTCGCCACCCCTGGCAGTGCCCAATTCAGTGGAGGTGGCACTTGGGGACACGGTTTGGTGGTGCTGGCTGAATGGTTGGGCTCTGTGATCTTGGAGGGCTTCCCAACCTTCATAATTCCGTGATTTTGTGATGCCGCGAAGGATCCTGAACGTGGCATTAGCAGGGGCAGGGCAGGGGAGGAGACGCCAACCCCGGTGCGGAAGCAACAGAGCAGCAAACGTGGTGGCAAAGGGACTCTGTTGGGGACACGGGGACACCTAACAGGCACCCGTGACTGTCCCCACAGCCACAATGAAAGGCGGAACACCTTCCTGCACCCAGTGACGGGACAGCTCCCCGAGGACACCCCAAGGCTTGACTTGCCGAGGTAGGTCGGCTCCCGATGCCCTCGGTCCCGAGGGGTTTGGGATGGGGGGAGGGGGGCGGCCCAGGGAGGGTGAGGTTCTGGGGGGCTGGGAATGGTGGAGGGGACAGCTCCAGTGGGGCTGGAGAAGCACAGACCCTCTGATTCTGCTCTCTGCTGGCACAGACAGAGCTCGGACATGTCCGGCAAGGCGGGCAGCAAGCGGCCGCCCACCGTCCCCAGCGAGCCCCCCAACCACGCCATGGTGTCCGAGGTGCCCCCGGAGCGCCCCGCAGGCCGGGTGGGTACCCAGGGCAGTGTGGCACTGCTGTCACCAGCTCGGACAGGGGATCTAGAGACCCCCAAGCCGGGCACTGAGCACCTCCTCTCCCCCCCGTCCCCACCCCCGCGCAGGCTCCGCGCTCGTCCCGCAAGGGCATCGCCTTCGGGAAGCGCTCCAACTCCATGAAGAGGAACCCCAGCGCCGCTGTCACCAAGAGCGGGTGGCTCTACAAGCAGGTACCCGCCCCGGGCCAGCCCTCCCCGGCCCCGCAGAGCCCCGGGAACACCCGGGACGCTGCTCTCTCTCTCTCACCGCCCCTCTCTCGCAGGCCAGCTCGGGGGTGAAGCAGTGGAACAAGCGCTGGTTCGTGCTGGTGGATCGCTGCCTCTTCTACTACAAAGGTACGGCCACCCCCAGAGCTCGTGGCGTGCCCCAAATGCCACCAAGCCGGCTGCCTCGAGGCTCCTCCCGCTCTCCAGGCTGTTTTTTACCTCGAGCCGAGGGGTTAATCCCGAGCTTTCCCCGCCTCCCCCTGGCAGCTCCCGGGCTCAGCCCGGGGCCGGCATCAATAATTGAGGAGGTTGTTTGTGAGCCAGGCTGAGCTGCGGGAGCAGCAACAGGCGGGGAGCCGATCCCACAGGTGGGATGAGGGGTGAGGGGGGGCTGTGCCGGGGGGGTCCCTCTGAGGCTGTAACGGCGGGATTTGTCCCCCTCCGCAGACGAGAAAGAGGAGAACATCCTGGGCAGCATCCCCCTGCTCAGCTTCCGCGTGGCCGCCGTGCAGCCCTCGGACAACATCAGCAGGAAGCACACGTTCAAGGTCAGTGCCTCTGCCGGGGCCGGCAGGGGACTGGGGTGGCACTGGGGTGGCACTGGGGTGGCACCGGGGTGGCGCTGGTGACGCTGGCAGGGTCCCCCGCTGCTCTCGTGGCTTTCCCGGTGACGGCGCATGGAGCACGCTGGGCTGGGATCGGAGCTGTGCCTGCTGGGCAATCGGGGACACGGCGGTGTCCCCAAGGTCACCACCCCCCTGTGCAGGGCCCTGCTGGGTGCTCCCGCCCCTGTCCCTGCCCTGCTTTCCCCTCTCCATCTCTGCTGCCACCCCCGGGCTGCTCCCGGCGCCGGGCACGGAGCTGTCCCCAATTCCAGCCCCGTTTTAGCTGCTTGACTGGCAAGTGTCACCGGAAAGGGGGGGAGAGGGGGGCAGGGAGAGGTGAGGTGGCTGCTGCTCCCCCACGTCCATCCCTGGCAGGGTCTGAGCTCCCCTGGCACTTTTTGGCACCACTGGGCACCTTTGGCACCGCCGGGCACCTTCCCCCAGCCCAGCTGCTCGTGGTCACGGTCACTTTGATGCTCCCAGAGTGCCCTCCCTGTGTCCAGAGCCGGTGCTGGGGGTCCCCACAGGGCACTCCCAAAATTTTCCCAGTCTAAGGGAGGGATTTTTGTAGCTGCCACCACCTTAAACCTGATTTCAGGCTGAGCTGAGTGGGGTTTAGGGGGGAGGGATGGCAATGGGTCACACGTGGGGTCTGCCCTGTGCCCGTGCTGGTGTCACCTTCTGCAGGTGACAGCGGGGAAGTGACCTGGAGGTGTCTGGGGAAGGGTCTGGGGGAGCTGAGGGAGTTAAGGAAGGAGCTCAGCCTGGAGAAAAGGGGAAATCAGGGGGAATTTCTGGCTCTGCACAACTCCCTGACAGGACGGGGCAGCCGGGGGGGATTTGGGATCTGATCCCAGGGCACAGGGACAGGAGGAGAGGGAACGGCCTCAGGCTGGGCCAGGGGAGGCTCAGCTTGGACAGCAGCAGGAATTTCCTCATGGAAAGGGCACTCAGGCCTTGGCAGGGGCTGCCCAGGGAGGTTTGGAGTGCCCAGCCCTGGAGGTGTCACCTGGAGGTGGCACTCAGAGCTCAGGGTGGGGATCGGGCACAGCTTGATGACCCCAGAGGGATTTTCCACCCTCAATAATTCCACGATTCCATGAAATCTGGGCAGCTCCGGGCTTTGGGGGAGGATGATTTGATCCAGGGAAGGGCAGCGAGGGTCCCACCCCACTCCCACTGACCCCATGTCTGTGTTTCCTCCTCCTCCTCCTCCTCCTCCTCCTCCTCCTCCCTCGGCGGGCGAGGATGCCAGGCCAGGAGGGGTCTCTGGGTGCCACCCACCACACCAGCACCCAGCCACAGCCACCTAGGTAGTACCTCCTCGTGTTTCTGGTGCATGCAGAGGCTGAGGGACCCCCGGGCTCGCTCTGCTCCCCCCTCCCTCCCGCTAACCCACGGATGGATCCCTTTGATTTCACCTTTTCCCTCTGCCTGCACAGCTTCCAGAGGGGCACGGGGGGGGCTCAGGAGGTGACCCCAGCTGGGCACGGTGGCTGCATGCTCTGGGGAGGATGGAAACTCGAGGGAAGGGTTTAATCAGACCTCACTTTTCTGTTTTATTTCGTTGGTTTTTTTTTTGTTTTGTTTTTTTTTTTTTTTTAAGAGATTGAACCCTGAAATGCCTTCAGGAGGAAAACTCAGATTCCTCCCTTTTCTTCCTCCTCGCTTTTTCCACAAGGGGGGGAAGGTGGAAGCTTCAAAAAGGCCCTCAAATAAAGGCTCCTTCCAGCACCTTCTGGGTGGGGAACGGGCACCAACTTGGATCAAAACCAAACCTTTTCCTCCCAAAATATTCCCTGGGCCGACAAACCACCTTCCCCCTCACCCTGCATGGACGATGCTCCTGCTGTGCTGCCACTCTCGCTGGGACAGGGACCCTTCCCCACCTTAATATCGGAGTCCTGCTCCTCTCCGGGGAGGGGGGAATCCTGGGGAGGGCTGATCCCAAAAATCCCTGGGAGTGACTCCAAGGGGGATCAAACCCCGCTGCGAGGAGCTGGCAGGGCTCTCCTCCCGCTCGGTGGCCACACGAAGAGGGGAAGGAGCACTGCTGGCACCTCCTGGAGCGGCAGGGCGGGGTGCCGGGCCGGGAGCGGAGCTCTCACGGCGCTGTGTGCGTGTCTGTGTCCCCGTTGTGTGTCCCCACAGGTGGCGGTGGGCTGGCCGGAGGAGCTGCGGCCGGCTAAGGGGCAGTGCCTGTCTCCCCAGGCCGAGCACGCCGGCATCCGCACCTACTTCTTCAGCGCCGAGAACACGGAGGAGCAGGAATCCTGGATCCAGGCCATGGGCGAGGCCGCCCGCGTGCAGATCCCCCCGACACAGAGGTCAGCGCCCAGTGCCACCCTGCTGTCCTGCCCTCCTGGGGTGCAGATGCCCCAGTGCCACCCCAGATCCCCCAGTGCCACCGCAGATCCCCCAGTGCCACTGCCCTGCCCTCCTGGGGTAGAGATCCCCCAGTGCCACCCCAGATCCCCCAGTGCCACTCCCCTGCCCTGCCGTCCTGGGGTACAGAGCCTCCAGTGTCACCCCAGGTCCCCCAGTGCCACCTCAGATCCCCCAGTGCCACCTCAGATCCCCCAGTGCCACCCCAGATCCCCCAGTGCCACTGCCCTGCCCTCCTGGGGTACAGATCCCCCAGTGCCACCCCAGATCCCCCAGTGCCACCTCAGATCCCCCAGTGTCACCCCAGACCCCCAGCGCCACCCTGGATCCCCCAGCGCCA
>WEKY01037946.1:4623-16558 GCA_013390045.1 Picathartes gymnocephalus | reverse complement strand
CCACCCCCGGGGACGTGGGGCAGTTTGGGGGGGTCCTCACTCAGGTGGCCAGGAAGGAACCAGTGCACTCCAGGGGCAGCTTGACAGGTCAGATCTGGGCCTTTTATTGGTGGGTCCGGTCCCTCCCGGCCATTCCCGAAGGAAATCCGTGTGGAAAGGCCCCTCCGTATCCATGGGACACCCTCAGACCCCCCAAGGTGGTCCCTGGCTGAGGCCGGCACTCCCCCAACCTCTCCCGCTCTGCTTCCTCACATCTGGCAACAGCTGCTTCGTACTCCTGCCTTGTGTCCCCTCCCGGAGCTGGGGGGTGACACCGGGAGGTCCCCCCAGATCCCAAAACCCCGGCACGGGACCGCCAGAGGAGGGAGAAGCCTGAATTTCACCACACCCCGGCCGTGCCACCCATCCATGCCCTCACCTGGAGGCAGAGTGCCCCCAGAAAAAAATAAAATAAATAAAAAAACCCCAACTGCCCGGGGGTCCATGGGGCACATTCCCAGCAGCATTCCCAGCAGCATTCCCAGCCCTGGGGGGCCATTCCATAGGCTCCCCCCCCCTCCCCACCCCCAATAACCGCTTTGCTTCTTCTTTTATGTGTTTTGCTGCTCGTTTCTTGCCTGCTGGCTCCTGGTAGGATGAACTTTTAGACCTTCAGTTGCAAAGAAACCTAGAATATTTGGACCAGCAGGTAGGCGGAGCTGGCTGCCAGCCTCACCTCGCCGGCTGCTTCTCGTGTCCCTGTCCCCTCCTGCCATCCATGCTCACCCCTCCCGGCAGCATCCCAGCAGCATCCCAGCAGCACCAGTTGTCTTTTCTTTTTTTTATTATTTTTTTCTTTTTTTTTTTTGGTTTTGCTTCTCCCATCCTCTGCATCCGTAGGGCCGCTCGGCGGAAAAGTCCTCCCCGGCCTCCTGCAGCGGCTCTGTGTGGTGTGGGCGAGACCTGCGGGGAGTTTTTTGGGGGAGATTCCGATGTTTCCGGGAGTTGTCCTGGAGCTCAGCGGCTCCGGAATGTCCCCAGGCTGGTGCCGCACGCCTGCGTGGGGTCACCGTGGCCGCGGTGTCCCCAAACCTGGCGTCCTTCACCCGGGGTGTCCCCAGGGCCAGGGGTGGCAGGTGACCCGTGGGGAGGGTGGTGGTGGTGATGTGGTGGCACCTCAAGGGTGAAAGGTTTGGTGCAGGTGGGCGCCGAGCGCCCAAAATCCAGCGGCGCTCAGGGGTTTTTGGAGGAGAACCTGATTTTGCTGGGAGTTTTTAGAGGAAAAGTCTGATTTTGCTGGCGGCTTTTGGAGGAAAACCCTGGTTTTGACAGAAGTTTTGGAGGAAACTCTGATTTTGCCGGGGAATTTTGGAGGAAAACCTTGATTTTACCAGGAGTTTTGGAGGAAAATCCTGATCTCGCCAGCGGTTTTTGCAGGAAAGCCCTGGGTTTCCCAGGAGTTTTTGGAGGAAAATGCTGGTTCTGCCAGTGGTTTCTGGAGGAAAACCTTGGAGGAAAACCATTAATTTGCCAGGGATTTTGGAGGAAAACCCTGATTTCGCCAGGAGCTTTCGGAGGAAAACCTTGGAGGAAAACCATTAATTTGCCAGGGATTTTGGAGGAAAACCCTGATTTCGCCAGGAGCTTTCGGAGGAAAACCTTGGAGGAAAACCACGATTCTGCCAGTGGCTTTTGGAAGAAAACCTCGGAGGAAAAAACCCTGATTTCGCCAGCAGTTTTTAAGAGGAAAACCCTGATTCTGCAAGCAGTTTTTTGGAGGAAAACCCTGATTTTGCCAGCGATTTTTGGAGGAAAATTTCCCTGACTTCATCCCAGGAGCGTGGGGAGGGCGATACAACCGTGAGAGCCCCCAGGGATGTGCGCAGGCAGCAGCTGAAGCCACAGCCGGGCACAGGAGCCGCATCCCCGGCCGGGCTGGCACAGGAGGGAGCTGCTCCCAGCACGATCCCTTTGGGCTGCAAATGTCCTGTCCCGGGATCTGTGTCAGCCTTGGAGCGGGGCCAGGCCTGGGCAGGAGCTCCCGCTGCAATAAAAGCTCCCCGGAGCTGTTCTGGAGCAGCCCGGCAGCACCACGGCCTTTCCTGGGCTCTTTAAAACGCTCCCTAAAAAGGTTTGACATCCCCTCCTCCTCCTCCTCCTCCTCCTCCTCCTCCTCTCCCGCCGGCCTCTGGGGAGGTTAATTCGGAGTGACGCCGTCAAGGGCTTCTTTTCAAACACCCTCCTGCTCTGGTTTCTCTCTCCTTCCTCACCCACGGCTGCAGCCGCGGCAGGGCCCCGGTTTGGTGACGAAATGTTGTCACCCTTCGGATTTTTCAGGGTGCCGGGGGCTCCCCTGCAACGTCCTGCTCTGGTGACTTGAGTGGCTTTGTCACCTGGCACCGAGGCAGCTCAGCCACCACGGCTGGCTGGGGACAGGGCTGTCCCCACGCAGTGGCACAGACCCGCCCGAACCGTGCCCGGCAGCGGGGATGTGCCATTCCCGGTGCCACCTGGGAAAAGGGACGCCGCTGTCCCCAAGCCCGGCTGTCGGTCACCTCCCCGACACCCAGCGTTGGTCTGCAGGGCCGTGCCAGCCCGGTGGGGCAGTGCCAGGGCCTGTCCGTGTGTCCGTCCGTGTGCCGGGCCACGCCGCTGCCGTCCCTGTCCCAGCTCGTGTCTGTCTGTGCCGTCTGCTCCGAGCCGGCTCCGTTTTATCCGTGTTTTCCCCCCACCACCACAAAAAAACTGGCTGAAACAGAACAACAGCAGCACCGGGAGCACAGCTGGAGCCCCCGGGCCACCTCAGGAGGTGGCGTTTTGCATCCTGAGGGCTCCTGGAGCGGTCACCGCTGGCACAGGCGCGCGTCCCCGCTGACCTGTGCCCTTTCCTTCCCTGTGTGCCGCAGATGAGCGAGAGCGAGACCCTCATCACTATGGTGAACAGGATGGTGGAGACCTCCTCCCCTAGGGCCCAGCTCTACATGCAAGTAAGGCTCCGGCCAGCAGGCCCCGCACGGCCCGCGCCGTGCCGGCCACCCCCCCGCGCCACCCGGGGTCACCTCCTGCCAGCCGGGGTCACCTCCTGCCAGCCGGGGTCACCTCCTGCCATCGCCACTCGCTCGGCTGCCGCGGCATCCGGCACATCCCGCTCTCTCGGGGCGGGGGCGGGGAACGCGCTGCTCCATCCCAGGCTTCGCTAATCCATCCATGAGCCATTCCAAGGTGGCAAATCCTCGTGCTGGCAGCGCGAGGTGGGGACGGAGCTGTCCCCGGGGACTCTTGGGGACGGGGGTGTCCTCGGGGACTTTCGGACGGAGCCACCCCCGGGGGGGACGGAGCTGCCCCGGGGAGTCTTGGACGGAGCCACCCCCAGGGACTCTGGAACAGAGCCACCCCCGGGGACTCTTGGGGACGGAGCCACCCCCGGGGAGTCTCGGACGCGCGGGGCTTGGCTCGTCCTTGTTTTGCAAGGAGAAGGTTTGAGGTGACAGAAATGCAGCTTAAACCCACGGAATAATTCCTGAAACGGGCACAGGGAACGGCCTCTCCCCGCCGGAGGCTCCTTCTGTCCCCAGCGCTGGGACATCCTTGAAATGTCACATCGCTTTGTGCCACCCGCTCCGAGTTGTGCTGCCTTGGGCACGTTCCGGGTGGGATTTTCCAACAGAAACCGGCTCCTGTTTCCATCTGGTGCCAGCAGGGATGTGCTGGAGGGCGAATCGGGAGCTGCCGGGATGCTGCTCGGGCTGGCCGGGCTCCGTGCCCGGAGGCCGCTTCATCCCGATCCAGCCGGCTCTGCCTCCAGCCCCGCCGGCGTTTCCCAGATCCGCATCCATTTGCATCATCCCGGGGTTTTAAGTGGCTCCGAAGCACCCTCTCTGCTTTCCAGCAATAATGATCCCCTCCTGCCTATCTCGTGCCTTTCATCTCCGGCTCCGCGAGGCAGTTAATTGCTGGAGTTCCCATTAGTAATTGAGATTTCCAGGAAAGGAAAATGACTCACGGCGGAGCCGAGCTGGGGGTAAACAGGCCCTGCTGCTGATTTATGGGTGCTCCCACTCGGCCGAGGTGGAATTGCAGCTCCATCGCGCTGCCTTTGTTTTCCCTGCCGCTGGAATGGTGGCTGTTAACGATTCACGAGGCAGCTCCTCCAGCTCCGAGGAAAGGCTGTTCCTGCATCGTTCCCGTCGGGAACGGGCAGGGAGAGGTTGCGACTTCATCCAGCGGCATCCCGAGCGCTGGGGCTCAGTTCCTGCCTCCTTTTCCCGGCTCGCAGGGATGGGATGGAAGGGCTGGGAGCAGCAGCCTCTCCTTCCCTGGGCATGGCGGAGGGGCCGGGCTCAGCCCTCGCTCTGCTTTGCAGGTGACGCCGTTCCCGGAGCCCTACAGGGACAGCCTGCAGCCCTACAAGATCAGCGAGCAGGACACCGATGTAAGAGCAAATCGTGTCCCCTCTCTGCGTCCCCCGTCCCCACGTGCCCGTCGCTCTGTGCTCCTCAGGGATCAATCCTCCCCCCGAGTTTAGGGCTTGCCCCATCTCCCAGTTTGTCCCGTGTCACCCCGAGCTCCCTGAAGTGACAGCAGGAGGTTGGAAACCCTCTCCAGTCCCACCAATCCCACCCCGCGTCCTGGCTGCAATCCCGGTGGGATTCTCATCCTCCTCATCCTCTCCCCCTTTTCTCTCTCTCTCCCCCTCCGGCGCAGAAGCTGCTGGGGAAGCTCTGTGAGCAGAACAAAGTGCTGCGGGAGCAGGAGAGGCTGGTGCAGCAGCTCCGGGCGGAGAAGGTACGTGCTGGCACCTCAGGTGGGACCTGGCGGTGGCACCTGCGCACGGCAGGAAGTGTCACATCACCACGGCATGGTTTGGGTTGAAAGGGATCCTGGTTCAGGGCACATTTGGGAGGAATTTTTCAACCGGTTCGGGTGAAAAATCTCCTTAGAGAAAAGTGGAGAAAACTTTGTTTAGCCGGAAAATTATTCGTAAGCACAGAAAAGTGAACAATATTTAAAAAATAGAACACCTGGTTGCTCTGAAGAGCCGGCAAAGTCAGAAAAATCCTTTTGTGGGTGTGGCTCAGACAGTTCCAGTCTCCCCAGGGCTTGGGCCCGGTGTGCAGCTCTGGGGGGGCCCCCAGGCCATTGTCCTGATGTCCTGGACTGGAGAGATGCTGAACAGTCCCAGAAGGAAAAACCACAGTTCAGGTAAAGCTCTTCTTCCTTCAGCCAATGAGAAAAACCAGCAAAAAGAGCAAAGAGAAGCTCCCTCTCTCCCTCTGCCAAAGCCGAGAGCTCCCAGAGAGCACTGAGAGCCTCATCCCTCTCCCTGTCCGTGCTGCAGACACCACAGCCCGTGGGAAAAGGAATTCCGGGGGAGCTGGGTGCAGTTTCTGCAGAAGAACTGAGCGCCGCTTCTCCCCTCCCCTGCTCTCCCCGTCCAGCCCCGCGAGCACAGAACTCAAAATCCAACCTGAGCAGAGCAGACGATCGGGGATACAAACATCACAAAGTCACGCTAGGACACAAGGGCATTAAAAACATCTCGCTCCGCCCCTGGGCCGCTGTCCCAGGTTCTCCAGCCTGGCTTGGGGCACTCCCAGGGACATTTCCGAGCTGCGGGCGGGGGCCGCGGCGTTCCCGGTGCGTTACTGAGCAGCCAGGACCTCGCGGTTCCGTCTGTTCCCGCAGGAGAGCCTGGAGAGCGCCCTGATGGGGACGCACCAGGAGCTGGAGATGTTCGGCAGCCAGCCCGCCTACCCCGAGAAGCTGCTGCACAAGAAGGAATCGCTCCAGAACCAGCTCATCAACATCCGGGTGGAGCTGTCCCAGGCCAGCACGGTAACGGGGAGGGCCATCTGGGTGCCTTTTCCCATCCCTTTCCCTGGATGGAAAACAAGCAGGGAATTCCCCTTGGCTGGCGGGGACCACAGGAGGCAAAGTCGCTTGCTGGGGACAAGGCGAATTAAGCACCTTCCAGGTGCCACCTCAGCTCCTGGTTCTGTCTCTGCCGTGCCCTGGGTACCTCAGAGCTTGTCCCCATTGCTGCCACCCCCTCCCCAGCTCGGGGGGCTGTGCTGGCTGCCAAAGACCCCCCTGATCCCCCCCTCATTGTCCCCTCAGGCCCTGGCGAACAGCACGGCCGAGTACGAGAGCCTGGAGAGCGAGGTGTCCACCCTGCACGATGACCTCTGGGAGCAGCTGAACCTGGACATCCAGGTGAGACTGTCCCCCTGTCACCCCTGGGGTCCCCATGGAGGTGGAATCCCCCCCTGCCCCCCACCCCTGGGTTCTCCATGCCCAGCCCTCGTGTCCAACTTTGGCCACCTGGGTGCCATCGAGGGGGGCAGCCCAGAGTCCCCCCAGGTCCTCCCGGCCCAGGTGGGTTCCTGGGGAGCAGATCCATGGCTTCCAGTGATGCCTGATCCATGTGAGCTGGAGCAGAGGCCGGACAGAATGAGAGGAATAAAGCAGGGATTTATGGCAAGGCCTTCCAAGGGCACAGCCTGGCAATGCCAGAGCCCGGCTGCAGCCCTGCCAGGATGGGCCTCGAGATGGGCACAGAAAAGGGGCCTGGGCACGGGGTTTCACACTTGGAGAAGTTCTGCTCCATTGGCATCTGGAGCTGAACTGGCCAGTTCATCACTGGGAATGATGGAGTTCCATCCTCCTTGCTCGGCCTCCTCTTTTTGACGTTGTTGGTGCTTTTGGGGCTGAGGTTGGGAAGGATTGTCCTGGAATGTTGATCTGGAGAGAATTGTTGTGTCTGAGTGCCCTGTGAGGAGAGCTCAGTAACACTGAATATGGAGCTGAGAGCTGCATGCTGAAGCAGAACAGAAAAAAAACCCTTAAAACTTAAACCTTAAACCTTAAAACGACATCACCAGCAGGATACAAACCCTGTCTCAGACCCCCCCAGGCCGTGTGTGCCTCAGTCAGGACCCCCAGCTCGGTTTGGGGCTGGCACTGGGACCCCCAGGACCCCTCTGAGCGCTGCCTTTCCCCCCCATCCAGAATGAGATGCTCAACAGGCAGATCCAGAAGGAGATCTGGCGGATCCAGGACGTGATGGAGGGGCTGAGGAAGAACAACCCCTCCCGTGGCACCGACACCGCCAAGCACCGCGGTGAGGAGGGGCTCTCCCTGCCTGGGCTGTCCCCCATGGGCTCCTGCTCAGGGGGGGTGAAGCCCCTCATTATTCTCTTGTAATCATCTTGTAATTATCTTCTTGTCATTATCTTGTAATTATCTCATTCCTGCTCTTCTCCACAGTGGCCCTGGGCCCCTCGGGCACGTACAGCTCCAACAGCCCTGCCAGCCCCCTGAGCTCTGCCAGCCTCACCAGCCCCCTGAGCCCCTTCTCCCTCATCTCCGGCTCCCAGGGATCGCCCACCAAGCCGGGCCCCAGCGAGGTCAGTGACACCCTGGCTGTCCCCTCTTTGCCACCCCAAGCTGGGGTTTGGGGGCTGCTGGGCGCCGGGCACGGAGCTGCCTCCCCTCGTGGCTCTGCCTGGGGGCACCGTTTTGGTGGCACGGGTGGGCCCTGGTGTCACCTGGTGACTTTGGGGTCCGTGGTGCTTGCAGGGCTGTGGGTCTGGAGGGATGGGAGTTACCGAGCTCCAGATTTTGTGTCCGTGAGCAGCCCCTCGGGGTGCCCTCACCTGGGGCTGGTGTCACCTGCACGCACAGGACATTAATTTAGGGCAGCCCCACCTGGCTGCACTGAGGTGACGCCAGTGTCCCCAAGGGCGGCCAAAAACCCTTCATTTGTGCAGCCACCAAGCCCTGCGTGGCCCTGGGGACGAGCACCAGGGATGTGTTGATGCCTCCTCAGTGTGAGCTGGAGCAGAGGGCGGGCAGAATGAGAGGAATAAAGCAGGGATTTATGGCAAGGCCTTCCAAGGGCACAGCCTGGCAATGCCAGAGCCCGGCTGCAGCCCTGCCAGGATGGGCCTCGAGATGGGCACAGAAAAGGGGCCTGGGCACGGGGTTTCACACTTGGAGAAGTTCTGCTCCGTTTGCATCTGGAGCTGAACTGACCAATTCATCACTTGGAATGATGGAGTTCCATCCTCCTTGCTCGGCCTCCTCTTTTTGACGTTGTTGGTGCTTTTGGGGCTGAGGTTGGGAAGGATTGTCCTGGAATGTTGATCTGGAGAGAATTGTTGTGTCTGAGTGCCCTGTGAGCAGAACTCAGTAACAAGCTACAGCAGAACAGGAAAAGAAAAACCTTAACACTTAAGGCATCAGCGTGACACCCAGAGGGACACCCCGGAGCCGCTCCCTCCTCCACCCCGTTCCTCCAGGACGCTCCTGCCGTGTTTCACCTCGGTCTCTTCTCTAACTCTCTCTTCCTTCTCTGCTCTCACGCCTCCCGCTCCCGCCCGCCCCAAGGAACCGGGGCCGCCTCGACCTCCCCTCCCCAAGTCCTACGTCCCCCTGGAGTCTCCTCCGGCCGTTCCTCCGCTCCCCAGCGAGAGTCGCCTCTGGCCCTACCCCGCCTCCCCTTCCTGGCACCAAGGTGGCGGAGAGGCCAAGCGGGGACAGGTACCGAACCGCCGCTGCCACCCCCTCCTCCTCCTCCTCCTCCTCCTCCTCCTCCTCGTTGTCACACGGATCAGCAGGAGATGGAGTTTTCCACCCCAAACCCGCAGGGACGGCCCGGAGGTGGCGCTTGGCACCGCGGGGACAGCTCCGCCACGCCCCTCGTGTGTCCCCAGCAGGTCGCCACCCCCTGTGCGTGCTCAGGACGGGAGTTGTCCCCTCCTCCTGGGGTGCTTGTCACTGGTTGTCCCCTCTGCTTTGCTCTGCGCTCGGCTCTGTCGCTGTCCTTCTGTGTCACCGCTCCCGGTGCGGCGCTGGCAAGGTCCCACCCTCCAGCTCCAGGATAAACCCGGATTTGGGAATTCCTGGTGGCACCTCGGCCGTGCGTGGGGCCGGCCGTGGACACAGGTGACACGAGTGTCCTCACAGCCCAAGGTCAGGATGTGTCACCAAGGGAAAAGCAGTGGCCGAGCTGGGAAGGGACACGGTGCCAGCGCAGGTGGCACTGCCAGCTGCCACGGGTGGCACGGTGCTGGCTCCGAGTGGTTCCAGGAGTGTCAGGGTGCACTTAAGGGGACACACTGCGTTGCTGGGCCCGTTGTCACACCCCTCTGTCACCTCAGCAGCTCCCGGGCTGTTCCCACGGGGTGCCAGCAGGAAAGAACCCCAAAAATGTCCCTTTGCTGGCACTGGTGCCCCTGCGTGACCCCATCCCCTCCGGTGGGCACGAGGTGCTGCTGGAGGCCAGCACAGAGCCAGGATGTCCCTGTCCCCGAGCTCCTGGGGGCTGTGCAGGGATTGTCACCTTGCAGGAACCTTTGTCCCTTCCTGTGGGGACAGCGGTGGGTGCCCAGCCCTGACAGGATGGGACACAACAGGGACAAGAGCGGAGCCCCCTCAACCCCTCTCCCCACAATTTTGGGATGCTCTGGTCCCACCTGGCCACTGTCTGTGTGTCCTTGGGGTGTGTCCCTGCTCTGTTTGTCACCCCAAGAGCAGCGAGTGTCCCCTGTCCGTGTGTCCCATGTCCGTGTGTCCCCTGTCCGTGTGTCCCTGCTCTGTTTGTCACCCCAAGTGCAGCAGCTGTCCCATCTGAGTGTCCCCTGTCCGTGTGTCCCCTGTCTGAGTGTCCCTGCTCTGTCACCCCAAGTGCAGCAGGTGTCCCCTGTCTGAGTGTCCCCTGTCCGAGTGTCCCCTGTCCGTGTGTCCCTGCTCTGTTTGTCACCCCAAGAGCAGCGAGTGTCCCCTGTCCGTGTGTCCCCTGTCTGAGTGTCCCTGCTCTGTCACCCCAAGTGCAGCAGGTGTCCCCTGTCTGAGTGTCCCCTGTCCGAGTGTCCCCTGTCCGTGTGTCCCTGCTCTGTTTGTCACCCCAAGAGCAGCGAGTGTCCCCTGTCCATGTGTCCCATGTCCGTGTGTCCCCTGTCCGTGTGTCCCTGCTCTGTTTGTCACCCCAAGCGCAGCGAGTGTCCCCAGGCAGAGCGTGGCCCCCGGGCAGGACTGGGGCTCACTGGGGACCTCTTTTCCCCCCCGCAGCCCAAAGCAGACCTCGAGCAGAGCAGGAGGGAGCCCCCCCGGCCCAGCCCCGCCGGCCCCACCCCCGAGGGGCTCCCGCAGAGCCGGCCAGAGCAGGACGGGGACAAACACGCGGCTCTCAACAAGGGTACGGCACTGGGGACACCCGGCAGGGCCCCGGGGGTGGCACTGGGACCCTGCCCGCGCTCATCCTGACACTGTGGTCTCCCCCGCAGTGGGAATCGTCCCCCCCAGGACCAAATCTCCGGCGGAGGACGAGGTGGTGCCCAGGAGGAACGGCCTGGCCAACGGGCTGGGCTCCCGGGTAGGGCTGGGCTGGAGGGGCTTGGGGGCTTGGCTGCTGGGGCTGCGTGAGCCCAGGGGGGCTCTGCTGCAGCTTGGGGACAGCAGCCTGTGGCCGTGTGGCTCAATGTGTCACCGTCCAGCTTTGTGACACCCCCAGGGTGAATTCAGCACCTTCCCCCGTCCCGGGAGTGACATCCCGGGAGTGACATCACGGGACTGGCATCCCGAGAGGGACATCCCGGGAGTGACATCCAGGGAGGGACATCCCGGGAGTGACATTCGGGGGTGACATCCCGGGAGTGACATCACGGGACTGGCATCCCGAGAGGGACATCCCGGGAGTGACATCCAGGGAGGGACATCCCGGGAGTGACATTCGGGGGTGACATCCCGGGAGTGACATCACGGGACTGGCATCCCGAGAGGGACATCCCGGGAGTGACATCCAGGGAGGGACATCCCGGGAGTGACATTCGGGGGTGACATCCCGGGAGTGACATCACGGGACTGGCATCCCGAGAGGGACATCTCGGGAGTGGCATCCCTGGAGGGACATCCCGAGAGGGACATCGCAGATGCGCTGTGGCACTGGGAGGATGTGGCCGGCCACCACCGTGTGACCGCGGGGCTGCGCTTGTCCCCCCAGGAGAGACCCAAGAGCGCCGTGTTCGCCGCGGAGCCCAAGGTGAAGATGAGCGTGGAGGAGCAGCTGGACCGCATGAAGCGGCACCAGAGCGGCTCCGTGAAGGAGAAGCGGCGCAGCCTGCAGCTCCCCGGCCCCCAGCAGCTCCCCGGCCCCCAGCCCGAGCCCCCCGGGGGCACCAAGACCCCCTCCTCCTACAAGGTGGTGAGTCCCTGCGGCCGGCGGAGGGAGCAGCGGGGCCGCCGCGGGGTGGGGACAGGGGACAAAGCGGCACCCGCGGGGGACGCGCTGAGCGGGGCTGGGTCCCTCGCAGGTGCGGCGGCACCGCAGCGTCCACGAGGTGGACATCTCGGACCTGGAGGCCGCGCTGCGCTCCGAAGAGCCCGGCAAGGTGTACGAGACGCCGCAGGAGGAGATCGCCCGGCTGAGGAAAATGGAGCTGGAGCCGCAGCACTACGACGTGGACATCAACAAGGAGGTGAGGACGGCGCGTCCCCGAATGTCCCCAAGGTGGTCACGGTGTCCTGCAGTCTCGGGCAGCGTCCTGGGGCTGTGTCCAGGTGGGGGCTGGGGGAGCAGTGGGTGCTGGGTCCCCGGTGTCCGGCACAGGGCAGGTGCCCAGTTTGTCCCTCTGTCCCCAGCTGTCCACGCCGGACAAAGTCCTGATCCCCGAGCGCTACGTGGAGCTGGAGCCGGAATCGCCCCTGAGCCCCGAGGAGATGAAGGAGAAGCAGAAGAAGGTGGAAAGGATCAAGACCCTCATTGCCAAATCCAGGTGAGGCTGCGGTGCCCGTGCCGGCCATGCCAGGGGTTGTCCCAGGGCGGAACTGACCACCCCCCTGCACCCCTGGGAGAACTGACCGCCCACCTGCACCCCGGGGGGGGGAACTGACCACCCACCTCCATCCCCGGGGGGGAACTGACCACCCACCTGCACTCCCGGGGGGGGAACTGACC
>WEKY01037945.1:66733-112186 GCA_013390045.1 Picathartes gymnocephalus | reverse complement strand
AATTTGAATGAGAATAAATTTTTATTTTGTCTATCAGAAGCTACTGGCTCTTTCAGGTTCCAGATGCTCACCGGAGAAGGAAGTCTCCATAAATAACAGCGATAAGTTCTGCTCCACTGAAGTCATTGGGAACATTTGTTACTCCTTCAATGTGACACAAAATCCACTCAGACACATTAAAAAAAAAAAATCAACTAGATAGGGTTTTTTAAAAAACTTTTTAAAAAGTTCTACTATATTACTGTCTATTACCTATTTCATTATTCAGTCCTGGATGAAGAAGAATCTAAAAATAAAGGATAGATTTCATTTGACTTTATCACCACAACCCCATGGAGAACAATAGAGATGATAAGATGAAGTTTTCTATTGAATCCAGCAGTGCAGGATGGAGGGTGCCTGCCCAAGGAGACAGGTGAAGATGTGCAAAGGAGCACAGTCCTGGGAACAGGCTGCAGTGATCACCCCTTGTGCTACAGCTCTGTGGGCTCTGAGAAAGATTCTGAGGTCTCAGACATGGTAGAGGCTGAAGGACTATAAGTCCCTTTTCTTTGTAAAAGATCACTTGGAGAACCTGCAGAGGCAGCTGGAAGAAAGTGAAGCAGGGTAGAGGTTGCTCAGAGGCTTCTGGTTAAGTCCTGCCTGAGCAGGGCTGGATACAGCGCCACAAGTAAGAACCCTCAGCAGGGCCGTGCATAAAGCCCCGGGTTTGGGTTCCCCAGTAGGTAATACAGGTGGAGCCACTGGTTCAAACCCAGCAGGGATGTGGCTTTATGATCCATAAGGAGAGTGTGAAGGAGTGAAGCTTGCTTGATTAAGGGGGATCTCATTGGAATATTCACCTACGTAGAGGGGGACTGTAGGAGCGGCTGAGGCAGACATTTATTTCTGCAAGTTTCGTGTTGAAACAAGGGAAATTCTGACCAGGTACAAGTGGGGAAAAGAATCACAAAGGCATGCCCAGAAACGCTTCAGTCTCTTCAACCCTGAATATATTCAACACTCAGTAAGATCCAGAACAGTCTGGTCTAACTTTTTAATTAGTCTTACTCTCCTCAACGGGGTATGGACTAGAGATCTCTGGGCAGCCATACCAGCGCAAATCATTCTGTGGTTCAGCACCCTGTGATAGTAATTGGGCCAGGATTTTCATTATACCACCTCTCTGAAAGCAGACAGGAAAATCACCAAATAACCTTCGTAGAAACCAAGTAGCATGTAAAGATTCTTTGTTATTATATGCAGAAGAAAAAAAGCTGAGACTGCACAACAATGGTAGTTCTACTTGCTAAAACAGTCAGAACATTAGCTGTGTTTAGTGTTTGACAGACTGTTACTTTTAAGAAAATCAGATTTATTTTTTCCAACAGGCATATTAAAGATATTCTGAAATTTCTATTTGGAAAACTGATACTCCCTCAAGATTCTTTTCCAGAATACTGCCAGGGATTTAACTTATGAATTGTTGCTGTCTCCCAATTTGCCAGATTTGACACTCAATAAGATACCCTCTTTCCTATACCCATTTAAAAATTTAGGGAAATCATAGAGAACCTAAAAAAATAATTTAAAAAGTGGTATATTATATGTAAGAATAGGTTTAAAGCTCTGAACCACCATCAACAGTGAAGATCCAACTCCTTCAGATACAGTCATTTATTGAAATACTGACTTAAAGTTTAAGGTAGAGTGAAAATATGGATTAAATTGCATATTATGTATACTATGAAGTAATAGAATATTAAATGTCTATTAAATAAAATATACAATTTAGTGACAAATATTTACAACAAATTTGACAATTAGAGATCCTTTAAATATTGGGGTATCTCTCTGAAAATTTACAGGTTCAGCAGGTAAACTTCCCAGTTAGTTTTAAAAGGTTTGATAAATCAAAAACATTGGTAGTACTTTCCCTTTGAAAAATGTCATTATTTCATTTTGAATTAAAAATTAAAACAATCCACAAACCAAACAAATGCTACCCCTTCCTTCAAGACTTAAAGTTTTCTTTAACACATTTTTCTAAGTAGAAATAAGCTCATATAATTCTAGTTTTCTTGATCTTTTCAGATGACAAAATATTAATAGCATGCCAATGAAAAGCTAGCCTATTTTATGGGCTATCAACTCTGTCCATTTCATGGGCACAGAAGTCAAAGAAGAGGACAGCTTTAACTTCAAGGTTGAGCAAATAAAATAAGTTTTCAATCAAGCAATTTAAACTTCACTTGTCCTAATAGAGTAGTTAGAAGAAAGAATGTGAATCAGTTAAAAATTTCTTCCTGCCACTCTTCCTTGCTCAGAATCCCTGGTGTACGAAGCCAAACTTTAGCTATTGACTGTGTGTGTTGAATTGGCTAATGGATAAAGCATTCTAAAAAAAAGAGGTTTGACCTGATTTTGATTAGTGTGTGAAATCTCTGCTATTCAACTGTCATTTGTTTGGCAATTGTTGGCATTTAGTCTAACTATGAACATCACAAATAATTATTGCCAACAATCATGAATTAGGGATCTTAAATGATTTTAGATTTTTTTTGTGTGTGTTACATTATTCCATTGAACAGCAATGTCCCTTATATATTTTTTTAGTTAGGCAACTTTCAAATGCAAAGATATCTAATAATAGCTGATTACCACATAAAGGAAATAACAGAATGAAGCATAACTGCTATTTATATCGTTGAAATCATTACTTTAAAATAATATTTTCCAATACCCATAAAACTTTCCTCCATGGTGTCAGTATTAAATCTTCATTCACTATAATTTTATCATCTATTTCACTCCAAGGAGTCTCTTTATTGGAAATCCTCAAAAGTATATCAATATTATTATTACCTACATTAAAGTACTGCCTGGAGCATGAACCAAGATTTGGGCCTCAGAGCATTATATTCTCCACAAGTACCAATAAACAAGAGTTCCTTTACTAGAAATGGACACAGATTAGATAAATAAGTGTTGAAGACAAAGATAATATTATCATATTTGGGGAAGAAAAAAAGGATTTATTCCAGATCACACCAGAAGAATGAAATACAAACTTTTGCAGTCTTCAGAAAGCATCCAAGCTCTCCCAATCTATTTTATTACCTCTAAATTTAAAGCTGACTGCATGGTAGGACCTTTAGCTCTTGTTACCCTCAAGTCAAGGAGAACACACTTGTGTGTTCGTATAAATAACTGTGATTTCTCAGAGAAAGTAAGGATAGGGAACTCAGATATTCTTGGCAGCTTGTCATATTCACTTTAAAATAGCAGTGGCCACTCTTCCTCAAGCTGCTTACCTCTGTGTTGATTGTCTGTGTGATTTTTGAACCTGGGTGAGCCTCAACCCTCCATGCTTTTGGCCTTGAACAGCAAACACACGTGTAGAATGCATTTATCTACATCAAATCACACAGGACCTCTCTCTCTGACTGTGCCTCACAAGTTTAATCCTGAAAGCAGCTACCAAACCTCTTGCAGAAGGCTCAGGTAGCGGTGTACTGATGGTAGCAGTTTTCACCTGGTAGGTACTAAAGTAGATGCATCTCTACCATGTGGGAAACGGCTGAGTTTCCCTCATCCTTCAGCCATGGGTCATGCTGCATGGCTCAGGTGGTGCCTACAAGTCACATTCCTCTGGGGACAAGCTCCAGCATGGTCCTGCCTTTCTCTGGCACAGAGCTGCTGGAAGCACCACCACTGCTTCTGAAAAATGTAATTAAGGAGATATTAAATTTTTCCCACAGACAGCTCCCAACTCGTTACCCACTCCACACCAGTATCCTACAGTGTGATATCTTAGCACCACCTTTCTTCACATTGCTTCCAATAGCCACATAATTGAGGCAAGTTTAATGAGTTTTCCAGCAATAAAAATTATTTTATTTTCATAGCACTCGAAATTACAAATTGTTTTTCTAATCAGGTATTTCAGAAATGGTGGACAAATGCTCAGTAGTATCAACACAATGCCCTGATAGCAGGATGAGTTCATCATATGCTGGACACTCCTGTATTGAACCCTAAAAACAATTAAAAGAAAGCATAAAATTTGAGGAGAGATTTCTTATTCTTATCATTCACTCACTTCAAGTTGCCCCATTGTATAATAACAGTTCCCAGTGTCAAGGTAGATTTCAACTTCTCAGACATTCATACAAACCATTTTTAGAAACTATAGAGCTGGCCAGTCATAAAGAGAGTACAATATGAAGGAAAATTAAAAAAAAGAAAAGTTATAAGAAATAAATATTTCTTGCAGTACAGTACACACCTAAGACAGCTTCTATACATGCATCCCTGCCAGAGATGGATCTGTGCATTCTAGAACTGAAAGAAATTGTGTATTTCTAGTCTAACCAGCTAAACGGAGCTGGATACAGGGTTTCAAGTATACTTATTATTAAAGATAACTGCAGATTGTATGTTATTAAATTTCATCTCTTTCAAAGTTCAAGACAAATTTTTGGGGAATTTCTAAGTGCCTATGTACATTCACAGGAGTGCTTGACTGTAAACTTCACCAGTAAAAATAACAATGTGTCAGGATATGTCTAGCAATTCTTAGATCTGGAGAAATGAATCTATCTTATAAAAGGAAAAGCACAGTGTTTTTTCTTAAAAAAAAAAAAAAAAAAAAGAGATAGAGAAAAAACTAAAGTATTTTTGTCCTTCTGTGAATTTTTTTAAGCCTTCTGGGAGATTGGAACCATATACTGACTTGTAGCTCATGAGGATTTTGTTTTCCTTCATTTCACTCTGCCTGTGTTATGAACTACTGCTTTTATTACAGAATCTTGGCAGTCACCCACTTCTAGCAGCTTTTGTTCCTCTGTAATAAGGGATTTTCCCTCAGGGATACCACTTTCAGCTGGTTAATATTTTCTCAAGAGTTGTTTATCTAGGGAGACTAGAAAGTACTTGTTCCTAAATGCTGTAAAGATCAGTTGGAGAGCAAATCAAAGTGTTTCAAGACCCATTCAGCAGGCTTCATATGCTGCTCACATGATGTATTTCTTTTTGTTTCTAATCAACAGGCAGGGAAGAGGAGCTATTATTTCAGCTGATAATTACTATATTATCCTAATATGCCCAAGAAGTGGGTACATATTAAATTAACTTTTGTAGCACTTGTTCCAAGTTCTCGCTATTTTTATACAAGAAGATTACTGAAAATGAGTTCAAGGTATCTTCTTCAGGAAAAATGCTTACAGGATGTCCTTGCACACAAGAGGGATGTCATTTCTGGAAGAAGGGGCTGATATTACCTTAGTTACTGTGGAATACTGGAGTCAAGCTATTGAAGGCCCACCCAGGACAAGAAATTTTATTACAGAATTCCAGACAACCTCAAATTCACACAGTGCAGTCGGAATTCAAAGGTATCAGGAACAGGGCAGAGCATGGAGATATATTACCCTTTTCATTCTCTTGTAAAGTAGATAATTTACATTTCCATAAGGACAATACAAATTAAAGTATTACAATGTCAGTATTAATTTCCTAAATCTCCATTCATGTCTGTTTCTTCTGTTGGTGGATCTTAATGGATTAATCTGATTCCAGTGTTCCAACCAGAAGCTCCACCACCAGCCAAGCAGAAAAGTCACATCTCTTCTTTTGTTTGAGTACACAGTTTTCTTTGCTGCCCACGGTTCTTCTCATAAATTCCAGACAGCTATTTGAGACAGTTTGCATCCGATGAGGATCCGCCTACTTTCAGGATATTTAACTACTGGTGATGTAAACTGTGGAGCTTTAATCCTTCCCTAGGCAAAGTACAGAGGGTCATTTCTACTTAGTCCTTGCTCAGCAAGGCCTTTGATAACACATCTTGACCAATATATGCCATTTTAAAGATGAAACCATATATTTTCCAAGGCTATATGGGACAAATGACTGGATAATTTTCTTCTTTGTTTTTCTGTGTTCCTAAGCAACATGCTGAGGACACTATACAAATTGGGGATTCACATTTATCTTTCTTCCATTCATCCATGATGTAAGGCACTTACAGTCCACTTCGTTATTTCTAAGACATTAAAACAGTAGTAAGAGAACACAGCATTCATCTGCATATATTCAATTTGCACTCTTGGGTAGCACTGCCATTTGTTTTATACCCCTTTAATTAAAATTGCCATCGCTGGAATTCTTTTTTTAATCTGCAAGGTTTTGTGCAAGGTAAATATTCATGCTTTTAAAAAAGGAGTTGGGAGAGGGAGAGACAGTCCCATCACTTGCATTTAATCACACTAAACAAGCTCTTTAGACAATTTGTTCTGAAATTCCTCTAATTAGAGTTTGCCCTCCAGGTAATGCTCTGATCTGATTTACCAGTGAGTATAAATTAGGGACATTATGTAATTAGCTCTAAGACCACAAATAGAGGGAACATCTGGGTGGCTCGGAGGGGAAGCAAATAAACAGCCCCCATGAGATTTCTTAATAAAAAATTATAATAAAAGTCCCTTCTTCTAGATACAGTCATCAGTGACTGCTTTTCTAGCCTTATGTACAAAGGGATCCTATATTTGAATTTGTTCTGAGAGATGGCATTTGGCATTCTCCATTAACCTGGCACCTCTTCAGACACTGACACTCTGTGAAGGGTAGCTGGAGATTTGTACCACACAGGAACCATCTTATTCAGGAGAAATTAATATTTTAGGTAACTGCCAAAAATATCTTCAAGGATTAGCAATGATTATGTCATCCATTCCCCACGAGTAATGCATAAAGCCAGCTTCTGACTCTCTGCAATTTCTGCCTTCATTTTGGCTCCTGCCTATCTCTAACCTGAAGTGTTATCCTCTCACCTGGGACAAGGCTTAAAGAACAACCTACTTCCAATGTCCCAAACCAAATTTTAACGTACAATAAATATAGACTGTTGAAATACTGGCTTAAAAATATTTTAGTTTCTTAGTTTAGTGACAGTAAAAACAATAATCTACTAAAGACCCATTCATGACCTGTCTGAACTTTGTTTTCCTGAGGATGGTGACATCATCTCTAAAATTTTCATAAAATAATCGAAGTTTAAAAATATTTTACCATGTTTTAATACACTTAAATACAATTTATCTTTATTTTTCCAGTTTCAAGTGTTGCTTGCTTCACTGTAATGAATGCAATATTATCTTGATAAATGCATCACAATTCCAATAAATAGTTATAGGACCCACCTAAGCTAGGATGTAACTGCTCCCTCTTCCTTTTCTAACCAAATTAAAAAAAAGGTTTTGAATTGAAAGACAAGAAAACTTGATCTGAAAGAGGCTAGAGTGGTCACTGGGTAAACTGGCTGATATGATCTCAGCATGCTTTTTCTGGCCTTTCTTCTTACTCTTTGCCATTTGTTCTTAGATAACGACCACAAGTCAGAACTGTACCCATGCACACTCAGCTGTTCTGAGACGAACCCTGTTGTAGTCCCCAAGAGGAGTGTCCTCCTCACACAGTAATCCCTACAAGGGTTTTACCCCTGTGAATGGAAGATATAATGTCAAAGTACGGCTTTCTGGCTTTCTCACATCTCCTGTTCCACAGGCAGTGATGGTTAGAATGAGAGAAAACTCAGAGGGGAAATATCAAAACTGTGTTATTGCATGGTATATTTAGTAATTTATATGGTTTGTAGCATAATATACTTAAAGAAAAAAAAATCAATAAATCATGACACCAGAATACTCCTGCAATATTTTTCGCAGATGGTTACATAGCCATAGCTACTCCTTGTGCCTCCCCAATCCACAGACACTTCAACCAAGGTGATTATTTAAAAGGCATAATCCCTAAATTCTCTACCTGGCCAAGTGGTGATTTAATCCTTAGGCAGCATCTCAGTCACTAGTTTAAAATCAGATGTGAAGATTTACTCACCGCTCAACTAAATACATCAGATGCATCGGATACAGTAAACTATGGGAAGAAACGTGTTTGGCTAAATAACTTATGTAAGAGGAACAATTCATTGCTTGTATCTATTAACAAACATTTCTGAATTCTAAATTAGGTCCCAGACACCTGGTAGATGCAATTATTCTACTCCTTGTCACTATGTATTTGTCTCCCTAAGAGAAAAGAAAAGATTTATGTGAGGAGGAAAGAGGGAGAGCCCCTTTCTCATACGTCACGTGGTGCAGTTCACTCAGGTCAGGAAATGTTGTAATTTGCTATTACTACTGCACTGTGTCCTACAACCCAGAAATTCTTTATGCTACCCATAAGCTGCTTAAGTTTATGCATGACTTGTCCTAAAGCTTCCAGTCCCAAGACAAATTTTCCATCACAGCATTTCCATACGAAACAGAAAAATTATTCTAAATCTTAGCATACCGTATTTTCTCACTAGGTAAGCTATCTGGCATTTGTAGCAAATCCCTTTGTAAAACCATTGTCAATAGCAGGAACCTACCAAGTAAGTCATGGGGTATGTTAGATTACACATCATCATAACACTGAGGGCAGGGATCATGCTGTGAATATTTGACTCTGCAGCAAATATCAATGATAGAACATTCTCAGTCTATATTTATCACATCTAAATGTTAGATCCACTTGCTGGAAAAAAAAGGTACTATGTTTATATGTATAAATATATGCATACATGTGTGTGTGTGTGATCTATATCCAAACCTCTTACCATCTTCTCTAACTATTCTAGGATTTGAATGAGATTTTCCCAGTTCAAAGGAAATCACGTGGCCCTCTTGACAACATCCTATTGTATTTACCTTCTACTCAAGTCATTAAGATTTACCAGAAAATCAGGTAGATACATGTATTTTAAAACTACTCCTTTGCTGGAGTAAAGGTTGCAATGCTGTCTACCCTGGTTAGGTTTAATTTTTTTCAAATGGCTCTTAGCCAAAAAAAACATTCATTCAAGCCATAAAAGAGAACCTTACATTTCTACACACTTGAATCAGTCCTCTTGCTTTTAGCCTCCTCTACTCTTGTTTATATACTTTAAAAGCATAATCATTACAAATTAAAAATTTTTCACATAAATAAGTGAATAAACTACTTATTTCTTTATTCTTTGAATTTCAAAGGCTCGCTCTCATCAGTGCAAAATAAATATAAACCAGCACCACTCTGGTTCAGAAAAAAAAAAAACAACGAAGCAGTCCATACCAAAGAGCACAAAGACAAACAGAGGATAGTTTCTCCACAGGAAAACTGTTGCAGCGGTTTTTATTAGTTAGCTGTACTTTGGTTTGTTCTATGTACCCCTGTTTACACCTTGTATACTCTCCCTGCCAATTATCTGTGCCCTCCTCTGGTTGAGTGAGAGGTTCCCTCTCTCCCCTGTCATTCTCCTTTCACCCCTGCCCCAAGTTCTAGAAAGGTCTCTGTCATTTCGTTATGCATTGGCCTTCACAGGTGTAACCCCCCTCCGCTGTTCTCCCGTTTGCTGTGTAACCTGTCCCTCACCCCTGGACCACACCCTTGGGCTTTCCCAATTGGTCATGTTTGTGCCTCCACCCCTGGGACCCTGGGGGTATGAAACCCCCTGTTACCTGTATTCGGGGTCACTTGGAGCAGAGCATAGGAGGTTCGACCCTCCTCTGTGAAACTCCTGGTGGCCTGACTCAGTCAGTCTCTCCCCATCAGCTGAATAAATCTTAGTTGCTATGCAGAGCTGCTGAGTCCTCCCTGCTTGGCTTCTCTGCGCAATTGCCACCTGCTCTTCACGCTGCTGTCGGCTCTGCTCGCTGTGGCTGCCATAGGGCTCTGGGGATCAGAGAAGGTCCCCAGCGAGGTTGCCTTCGACCGGCGCAGCCGAGGCACACCGGGCAGATGAGCACAGCGAAAGAAAACATGTTTTTGAGTGATCAGTTAACCTCCTCCACTACCCCAGTTCTTGTAAAGGTTGGTTAGTACTATTTTATAAAATCAAAAACTCACATACTATTCCTTTTCTGAACACCATTTCTGGATTCATTATTCGGCTTTTATTTATTAGACTTCTAACACAAACTACCTGCATGAAGAGAGTTTTGCTATATTTAAGTTCATAGAACTTGGGGTTGTTCAAAAATATTCAGATATGGATATGAATAAAACACAGATAAAGCCTTGAAGTTTCAAGAGAACACAAGAGACTCCTTGCCTTAATTCCTTTAAGCACTGGTCAGTATTTATGAGTTCTGACTATAACTCCATGTTGGATTCTTTATCAAAAGCCTCAAAAATGAAGAAAATCAATTAAAATTAAGATACTTGCACCTTATTTTAAAAAACAATTATTACAAATTTGATTTAAATAGAAGCATCATTTTTGTGTTTCATGTAAAATAGATTTTGAACTCTTCCCAACGCTGGTAAGCTTCAAAGGAAGGTATTGAGATGTTCATCACAGAACACCTATGCTTCAGACAGCCCTGCTGCACCTCTGATTTTTGAAAATACAATGTTCTTACAATGAATGCGTTGTGACCTGAGATGACCTCAGAGTGCCCTTAGAAAAGGCCAGTCTGAAATAAAGCAAATTTAAAGACATTTTCTTTCTGGGGCATGCAGAATCATATTCAAGCCTGAGAGAATCTTGATTAAAAGCAATGATTTTGTTAGAGAAGTCTTAATTATAATAAGATTTGCCTACAACTAAGAGAACTGGCTTTCATAATTTTTTTATGTTTTTACCCTAGGAATATCTCTTTAGGGTATCATTTCAAAAAGAAAACCTGACAGGAGACTTCTAAATGTGGAAGTTAAGTAAATACTGCATAGATATAGATAATTTTATTTATAGTCATGTTGACTTTCACAATTTATGGCATATATTTCAGAAATTTTACTGCATATTCATTTGAATTTCATTATAATGGGTGGGTCTGCACATGTAGCTTTCATTAATCGTTGTACAGAATGGCAAAATAACATTCTGGGAGTTGATAATCATCCTGAAATATCAACCATGTGCTGTAGCACATCATGAAGACTCAAGTCACACCAGTGATTGATTATATGTCTACACAACAAGAATTCAATTGGCGGTAATCAAGGCTATCGAAAAAATGAAAATTTTGCTTTAATAACTATCCTATATGCACCAGTTGCTTATGAAGAAATAGCTACAGCACCATTTAAATTGTGAAAGCTTCACTTGCATTCATTATATCAAGGACTATAAAACCCAAAACTTTTTATTCTGGTTCTGCAGCAAACTGTAACTCTTCTTTTTAGTGAGATCTCATACACAAAGAACTAATGTCCAGTTTGTGAACTTGAGCTTCAGAAAGGAAATATCTTATTTTGTTTGATTAAATTAAGAATTTACAAATTTTCTGAAGTTGTGTTTTTCATTTTGTCTCTGTGTGATGAACGATGAGTAACAGCAAGGTCATAATGAACACTCCATTGGCTTTTTATTTCTTTTTAACTAAGCAGATATATACTTACACTATATAGATTAACAATAAGTGACTATATATTATTGCATACTACTACAGTGATGTCATTGTATTGAACAAGCAATATATCCACAAATATTTGGGATATATTAATTCCTTAATACAAATGAATTATAGCAATATTTTCATCAAATAACTAGTAAAACATCAGGTACTCTGTACATATTTTATAGAAATCTTTTAAAAATATTTAGAATGTTTTGAAAATGGTTTTACCATTTTTATTTTTCTTCAGCTATGAAGATACACTACTAATATCACATGATGGATATTTTTGAGATGGGATAGAAAAAAGGAAAGAAAAAAATGAGTGGAAAAGCATTTTAGAAACTTTAGAAGTTACTTGCAGTATCTCAGTGTTGCTCTTTTATGTAAAGTTCTTCTAGTACCACGGAAATAATCATTCTGCTTCTGGGAAAAATATTTGGCTGTCAGGACTAACAATGGGAAATTTGCTCAGATGGGAAAGTAAGGTTTGCTAGGAAGAAAAATAAATTGTTTGATAGGCACACATGCAGTAAACAAACTATTTCAGTGTTATAAAAATAACTTTTATTGTACTGAAAAACAATCTTCAATTGATGAGACCTCTTTTTTGTTAGGAGATTAATAACACCTATGAAAAGTTCAAATTAAATAATGCTTGAAAATGCAGACCTTTGTTTGCATAAAATAAATCATTTGCAAGTGAAAAGGTGTCTGAAAGTTGATCTAATCTTGATTCAGCAAGTATTCTGAATAGGACCCAGATCTTAGTAAAAAACAAATCAATAATAATAATAATTTTTAAAATTCCAAAATCTAGAAATGCAAGCTTTGAAGAAAATTTTATGATTTGAATACCATAAAATAAGAGGATGGGTTGGGTGTGGTTTTTTTTTTCCTTTGTTTTCATTTCTCCCCCCAAATAGTTGTGAACAGTAACTTCTTCTAGTTCATGTCTTCAATCAGAAAAACCCTTCATTTTTTGAGTCAATGTATGAAGTGATTAATTATGATAGTACTATTGAAATTTCTAGCTCTGATTAAAAATGGCATTTGAAAACTAAGCTGATAATTGTTAAGCATAAAATTAAACAAGTAGAGCTTAAACAAATAGCTTTGAATTTTTAGAAGAACAAAATAAATTCCACTTGTGCAGTTAACTTATTAGCTGCCCTGGTTAAAATGAATTTCCATTATCAACATCATCAACATGAAAATAATACATGTTTTAGTTTAATAATTGTGTCTAATAAACTCAGTGAAAGTTAATGGTTCTTCTAGCAAGCTGGAGAGAGGTTTTCTCAATATGTGTTTTTCAGAGAATGTATTAGAGGATTATCCTTTTTGCCTCTGTAGAAACTTTCATTTCTACTCCTAGAAGATGTTAAGATATGCACCTAGAAGATTTATTGAAAATGAGTGATAGAAATCTGCATGAGGGAGATGGGTCTGTGTGCCCAGAGTAACCCTTCCTTTGATCTTCCCCCTTTCTATACACACAGAAGGAACTGAAACCTAGTTCTCATTGTTTTCATCTTCCTTTTAATAAAACGCTCAGGTCATGCCTATGTAAAGAAATGGCAATAGATCAAATGTGACAGGAACCATAAAAATTCAGTTACCAAAATGTGAACTTCTGGCATAAAGCAGAGTAGCCTGCTAACATGCTGAATATAGATTAGAATTTTAATCTCCTTGATGAAATCATATCCATACAGAACTTAAAAAAAAAAAAAAAGAAAAAGAAACTTTTTATAGTGGGTTCTAATGTTGCTTTTCAAATAAAAATGTGGGTATGAATTATCATTTTCATAATGTTAATGAATCAAATCCAAAACCATGTTCTTTTTATGTTACTGATCCAAGTGTTTTTAATTATAAATAAAACACCTACGTATTTTCATGAAGTCCCCTTAAAATGCTGTCTAATGCGATATATTGTCTTGCATATTCTCTCATAGTAATACATATATCAAAAGCAATATAAAAATGGAGAGAAATGTCAGCAGTGCAGAACAGGTCTTAATTCATACCTCATTTCTATCTTTAATACTCAGAGAACTAAATTATGAAGAAATACGGCAAAGAAACTTGGTGTCCATTCCTGAAAATGTATCCTTGAATCTGATCCTCTCGATGAACTTTTCATACACACAGTACCCAAAATGCATGCTATAAACTAGAGAATAAGTTTTACTACTGAGAAGTCAGTGTTCTTTTCCACTCAAAAACTTAAGGTGCCAGAAAAAACACATAAGTTCATCAGTTTTGTGAAGTAACAAGGTATTAACAAAAAAACCCATCACAAATTTTGAATTTCAGCTGAATACCAGAGAAAGCTTCTAAAAGGCATAAAATAGACCGAAAAAAAACCCCAAAAAAACCAACCAACCAAACAAAACCAAAAAAAAAAAAAACAAAACCAAAACAAAACAAAACAAAAAGCTTCAGAAATCAAATATATTGCTTTCAGTTATAAGAATTTTAGAATAGCATGTAGCTCCATTTTTTAAATCTGAGATCAGAACTAGGAAAAGAAATACATACACAAAAAAGAAAGTAATTATAGATAACCTCATATTGCATATGTTCTGCAGTGAATCTTGAAAGAAAATAATGAAAAGCTATTTGGGAAGCAGGTGTTATCTATATTTGCTGTCTTAGAATGACTGTGGCACCTGTCTTGATCTCATGTAGTATGACAGAATAGTAATTCTTTCCATTGACCCTTACCATTGTCTTTACAAGATACTCTTCTATTGACATGTAAGAGCAAATGCTCTTATTTGAGCTCAGCAAGCTTATTTTGGTTCACAAAGAGCACTACACCAGCACTCTAGTCAAGACAAAGCTAGGTAATATCATGCTTCCACCTTTGAATTTCAACCTCTTCAATAACAGAACTGCACAGGCATAAAAAAGCAATTAGCTCTGGTTTTGACAACTGGCACAAACCTGTTGTGATTCCACAAACTCTATGGTTAAATGAGTCTCAGGTCATTCCAAGGGAATAGCAGGATTCTGTCAACACTTTTTTCTCCAAAAAGGCAATTCAGTTAATGGCGTATTTTGGCTAAACTTCCTTTACTGTATATGATATCAGAAATTAAATTTTGAAAGCTCCTCTATGATATAAAAAGATAGTAGCTATCCCAAACAGGATGAATGATGGCTCTTGCGAGCTTCATAATAATAAAACTAATAATTTAAAAATCACATAGAAGCAACACACTGGGGAAAAAAAGTAGTAACTATTTGCAAATGGCTCAGAGATTTAAGTTGAAGGAGTTTAGCTTCTCAGTTAAGTTTTAGTTGATCTAGCCAAAGCTTATGAGCACATTAGGAAGGGGACAATACCTCTGCTGAGAATTTTCATCTGAAATAATTCAAACATAAAATGTAGAAACCTCACTGAATTCAATTACCCAAATAAATTAAAACATATGCAGGAAATGTTCAAGTCATATGAATAAGCAAAAAGAATCCATAATACATGTTTAGATATAATGGTGGCAATACCTCAGAATGATACAAAAGAAATTATCAATATAAATATAATAGATATACACATGTACCTCTTAATGTTGCTAATATGTATCCTCAACCCTTTGAATCCATCTGTCACTGCTGTAAAAGGCATACTATGATGCCAGGAAGGTGAATGTTACTTAACGGAGTAAGAACCCTATTATTCCTTTGATTCCTATTGCAAATAAGCTCAGGTCATGACTTAAATGCATCTCTGTCCTTACAGAAATTCTTTTGCAAGGTTCTTAAAATTATTCTGTAGTTCTCCCAGAGAAATTGAAATAAGTTAGTGATTAATCTTACATGTTTACCCTAAAGGTTTAAATTCCATAGGCTTCATAAGATATTTTTGCCAGAGACATTTTGAAAATTTTTATGTCTTCAACCAAAAGCTTTCTGGTAGTATTGCCCATAATAATATTTTTGAGTAGAGATCGAATCTTAGCCATGAAGTGATTGAAGATATACTTTATTTATATACACAATTAAAAGATCCATTCTTAGCCAAGGGCATTGTTTTCTTTATACCTGTCGCAGAGTGAATTTTGGAAATGCTTCCGTACACAAAATGGTGTCAGGCTTTCATTTAAAGTTTATTGATTTGTGAAAGCTTGCATAAACTTGTACCTCACAGAGGTATGAAAAGTCTTCGACTGATGTAATGGCTATGGTTTGATGTTTTCTTCAGATTTCTGCTTTTAAAACAAGCAGTGCTGACTAAAGAAATGTTCTGAACAGATGTTTGTAACTGAAGTGACATTGGTAATACTGCAGTTTATAATACAGTACACCTTTGAACCTCTTTAAGAAAGTATATTATTCAGGAGCCAGTATTTATTGGCAATATTTATGTCCAACTTACAATACAGGCCTTTTATAGTACTGTATGTTTCAGTAAGTTCATAGTTCAGTAATACATGGATAAGCCTTCTGAGCTGAATGAATTCTGATTACCTTCTAATAATTTCTTCCTAGTTAAATAAACTGAACAAACTGTGTGCAGGTATATAAGAAAAGATAAGAGTTTGTCTTCAGCAAAGGAGCTGCTACCTGCCCTAAATCAAGGAAAATCTTTGGAAGCATTTGGTTTTGGTTTGATTGATTGGTTGGTTGGTGTTGAGGGAAGAGCTTTTATTGTGAAAATTCATGCAGATCTGCAAATAAACCATTTAGTTATTCAAGGTATCATCAGAAATAAACTGTAGATAATTATACCAGCTTTTTCACATTTCCACTGTCTAAACAAAAAGTGCAGTCCAGATGCCCCTGACGCACAGGTCCTTTACTAAAAATTTACTATGTAACGAGAGGAAATATGATCCAATGGATATATAAAAGACATACCACTTTAGAGCCATGACCTTTTACAACCTTTCTCTGATGCTTCTCTTAGCTCAGACTGAGGAAGAGCTTAATGTGGATATTCCAAACTTTCAACTTCCAAACTGTTTGAATTTACAAGGCTTAAAGATGTATCTGCAAGCAGAAGATCAGATGTTTATGTATTTTTCATAGAACCATAAAATGCTGTGGGTTGGAAGGAACCTCAAAATCATCTAGTTCCACTTCTTATACCATGAGCAGGGACAATTTCCACTAGACCAGGTTGTTTAGAGCCCCATCCAACTTGGCCTTGAGCACTTCCAGGGCATCCATAACTTCTCTGGGAAACCTGTTCCTGTGCCTCACCACCCTCATAGTAAAGAATTTCTTCCCTAATGTCTTATCTAAACCTACTGTCTTTCAGTTTGAAGCCATTCTCCCTTGTCCTATCACTATATGCCCTTGTAAAATGTGCCTCTGCAGCTGTCTTGTAGGCCTCCTTTATCTCAAAGGCTGCTATAAGGTCTCCCTGGAGACTTTTCTTCAGGCTGAAAAACCCCAGCTCTCATCCTGTCTTCCCAAGAGGTGCTCCAGCTCTCTGATCACCTTCACAGCCCTCTTGTGGACTTGCTTCAACATATCCGTGCCCTTCTCATGTATGAGGCATCAGAGCTGGACGCAGCACTGCAGGTGGGGTCTCACCGGAGCAGAGTAGAGGCACAGAATTCCCTCCCTTGCCCTGCTGGCCATGCTGCTTTGGATGCAACCTGGGATACAATTGGCTTTCCAGGCTGTGAGCACACATTGCCATGTCAAGGTGAGATTCTCATTTACCAGCACACTCAAGTTCTCAGGACGTTCTCAATCTATTCTCTGACCAGCCTGTGCTTGGGATTGCCCTGACCCAGCTGCAGCAGCTTGCACTTGGCCTTGTTGAACTTTATGAGGTTCACACAGGCCCACCTGTCAAGCCTGATAAGGTCCCTGGTGAAGCCATGTTGGCTGTCACTACTCAATATTCACCTCATTTTCTGCACACAATGAAGATCTGCTCCATGATCTTGTCAGGCACTGAGGTGAGACTGGCTGCCCTGTAATTCCTTAGGCCTTCCTTATTTCCTTTTTCAAAAGTGCATGTTATGCTTCCCCTTTTCCAGTCAATGGAAACTTCACCAGACTGGAAGGACTTCTCAAATATGCAAATAGTGGCTTTGTCACTTCCTCTGTCAGTTCCCTCAGGACCCTCAGATGCATCTTATCAGGTTCCAAGGACTTGTATATCTCCAAGTTCCTTGAGTGGTCTCAGAGCTGATATTCTCCTACAGCAGATGGTCCTTCATTGTTCCAGTCCTTGGTTTTGCCTTCTGCAACTCGGGTGGTGTAGCAGGAACACTTACTGGTGAAGACTGAGGCAAAAAAAGATGTTGAGCATCTCAGCCTTCTCTCTCTTCTGGGTAACCAAGTCTCCCATTTTCTTTTGAGAGGGCCTATATTCTCCCTAGTCTTCTTTTATTTATCACCAGCATACCTACAGAACCTTTTCTTATTGCCCTTGATGTCCCAGATCAGATTTAATCCTACCAGAGCTTTAGTTTTCCTAACCTGATCCCTGGCTATTTAGATAATTGCTCTGTGTTCCTGTTGGGCTACCTGTCCTTGCTTCTACCTCCTGTAAGTTTCCAAATTTTGGAGCAGTAAAGTGAAATTAACAATAACCACCTTGTTGACCAGGAAGGAAGCAGTGAGTAATCCTGAGGAAAGGAGACTATTTCAAACCTGGTCTTTTCCCTTGCTTTAGGTTTCTAATGACAGCCAGCATTAAACACCTCTGGATTCACAGCCTGGATCTATGTGCAATGTGTGACATACATGTGTCAAAAACAGCCAAGCCTATCAGGAGATGCCCAAATAAGAATAAGTCAGAGACCTGCTCTGAGACAGCCTTAGCACAGAAACATCCAGCTCTGTCAGGATGACTGCATTCTTCACTTACACATTTGCAGCATATATAAATGAAAATTCATCCCTATAAACCTCAGGAGTCTAGTCAGAAGCCTATTCACCCTTTGCTCCCTCTGTGAGGGTATTTCAGTAACTGCTAGAAGGTAATTCAGGCCCTCAGCAAGCTGAGAGACTGAGAGAGCTCATCTCCACTTTAATGTGATGTTAGGAAGTGAAAATCCACATTTGTTCTTTAATGTCTAGAGTTAGGTGAGATAGTTCCTCCAGGTGTCTAAAGGCTTTGCTAACAAATGCTTCCGTGCAGATATCATTAGTTACTTCCTCATACTTATGCACAGTTTAAATATATAAGGACTCTTTCTGCTGTCCCCTAAGCAGCCCCTGGCACTAAAATTTCTATTGCCTAATTTGCTAGGGTCTGGAAGAGCTAAATGAAATAGAAAAATGATGAATATTAAGTCAGTCTTAAAACAGATCAATGGAAAGCAAACCCATTCCAAACACAGCAATATTAAAATGAAAGAAAAACCTGTCCATATTCCTTTATTAGTCAGAAATGAGAGCAGCAGAAAAAATGTTATGCTTTGTATGTCTTCAGTTTAGACAGGTGTAGCTCTTGCTCCTAATAATCTCACTTCTGTAGGAACTTTCTTCCCAGGGTTCACAACATAATAGAGAACCCAGATTTAATAAAATATTTATAGAACTCTGTTAAAATAAGTAGTGCGCTTTACTCAGAAATCCCAGGTACTTTCCATTCTGTTTCACTTCTGGTAAAGCTATTAGAGAAGAGTAGCCAGAAGAGTATCTCCTCATTCCAGAGATGGGGTGGGAACAGAGTTGGTGATGGAGTGTTGGAGGCCTTCCAGGGCAGCCTCCTACCTTGGATCCAGAGAAGGGGCCCTGAGAAGGTGTGAGATCATCCAGGGGACAGTGGCTGATGTGGACCCTGCGTCAGGACCAAACATGACTGAGACTGGAGTTTACCCCAGTCTCTTCCTGCAGAGTCTGCTGAAGTAGTATATACTGAAAAGAGAGATGGCAGGCCAATAATGTTCATCATTACTGTTCTAAAAAGCCTGTCTGCTCTTTGCTTTTTGGTTTTTTTTAGCATTTTTTTTACACAGATTCAGGGAAAGGAATGCATATAGTACAATTTTTCAGAAATTACCATAGAGGAAGAAAAATAAACAGCAATTGTGCTATTTCAGACCCATATAGTTAGTATGACATAGAAATAGGTTTGAATATATAAATCAAAGTCTGAAGCTGATTAGAGATGAGAAATTAATAATTTCAATTTTGATTTTAACAACATTAGTTTAATGTATTCCCTTAATAAGGTGAGTTAAATTCTATAGACAAATTGACAAGATTATCTTTAAAATAAAGTTATAAAATGACAGATAAAATTACTTTCTTGGTTCATTTGAGGCTTGATACGGTCCATAGCATTGTGGCATAGACAAGCTACACTAATAAATTCCAGGAAGCCCCTAATAATAAAATTTGAGCTGTCACTATCCCAAAACACTGTGACAACAGTGTAGGGCAACCCCTTGTGTCCCCTTGTGTATGTCTCAAACTGTGACAAGAAGCTGTGCAGTCACAGGATGTAGCAGCACACAATTCCATGACAGAAGCAGAACTTGGAAGACAAGAAAGTGAATTATAGCTTCATGAAGCCTTTTTAAAAACAGTTTGTATGACATTTCTCAAACCTACAGTGCATTTAAACCTAATCCAAGCTCCACTGAATGGAGAAACTGAAATTTATTTTACAAGGCTTTGGATCAGAGTTCAGGCTACACCTATTCTTAAGTGTTCACTTTAGTGATTACCTGTCCATTGCTTCATAAAAGGCACCGATTGACTTTCATGTCCTAGCAGACGATTAAAAAAATGGATGGGAAATAAAACCTTGTCATTCTTTCACATATGTAATTATCTTAATAGACCACGAGAAAAGTGAAATTATTTGCAGCACATCAATCCCATAACTGCTTTTCCCCCTAGTCAATTTGCCATTCCCTAATAACTCAATTCATGAACCTTGAAACACACACCACAGAGAGGAAACAGATTTCTCTAGTAAATATTTCCTGTAAGTCAATGGGATCAGCATATCTCAAATGAAACCAAATCCAAAAGCATTTCTGATCAGTTGTTTCAGATAAAATGATTAGAAAAACATTTCATCTTTTTCTAATAGATCACTCATCACTAACCTATTTCCAGACATAGAAAACAGAATGTGCAACTATGTAAATATCTCTATAATCAGAGTAGTTACAAAGAAAAAGTTAAATATTCACATATACCCTCTTCCTTCAATATACTGTAATATTTTATGGCAGATTATAAATTTACATCTAGCTATCTTCCCCCCTCCCCCCTACAATTTCTTTACAGGTTCCTCCATAAACATTGTTGTGCATAATTTGGGGTCATTGAGATGTCATACTGTAGAGCATTTATTACTCTAACTGAACTTTTTCTTCCCATGCAGTGCTGTAAATAAGAACATCAATTCTCTTTACAGTAAGTAACATTATGTTCTCACATATCTTCTACATATCTAGGCTGTATTAAGTACTTGAATAACGTAAGAGGCAAGCGAGTTTATACATAACGGCCTACAAAGGCTCAAATCAGAAAAGAAACAACAAAAGCAAAATTATTGATGATAGTGTTGGGATAGAAGTCTGCAGAACAGATTTTACCTAACAAATTAGTCTTTGTTCCAAGGCTCAGATCTGATTCATATATAAGTTTAAAGGAGAATAAAGTGATGCAAGTTACATCTTCTGTCACTCTCTCTGCTCATAAATTATTCCAGCCTACCCTCTCACAACCTAACAACCAATATAGAAATATTAGCAGCATCATCCCTTTTTGGTTTGTTGCCTATCACATCCATTTTGAAGCTCTGTAAATATAGTGAGAAAAATTTACGTGGATAAAAAAGTATGCATAATTCTGATATAACCCTACCCTTTCTCTAGGAAGTCAGTTTAACTATTTTTCTCTTTGGAACTATTACACAGTGTAAAACTTGTGTTAACAACTGCAAAGCATACATAATTCTCACACTTCCCAGTCAGTTTGTAAAGAGAGGGTACCTAGTATTTTCAAAGTCAGAAAGATATGTCAGTGTCCATATCATATATGTTCCAAAAGCATACAATTTTGTAACGCCATGAATTACCTCTAAGTAAAAGCTAAGTCAATATTTTTTATCCACTCCCCATAAACCCTTTCACTTTGTTATTCATCCAAAAAATATAAATACTAACTTGAAATGCAACATTCATAGCTCTGCACTGCAACATGCACAGCTCTGTAGTGTGCACAAAAACATTCCATCTTATCATTTGCCTTCATGTGTGATTTATCAGATGTCTATACTACAAGCATTTTGCCAGCATAGACAAGTAGAATTTTATCTTACACAAGCGAAAACTTTTTTGAGAGCTGCATGTTATGACCCACCCTAAGTTTTCCCCACTCCTCAGTGAAACTCTCTGTGTTGACAAAACAGTTTTTATCTTCACAGCTAAGTTAATTAGTGATTACAAATGTTCATAACCCCCAGCAAAATACACTTGAAGTCTGTATTGCAGGCAAGTTTCAGCTTTTTTAAACATAGCTGTAGGATTTGTTTTGTGTGCTTGTGGTTCTTCAGAACTAGAGAAGAAGGGTAGTCTCCCACTTTCTTCTTTTCCCTCCGAACAGCAAAATCTTGTCAGCAATTAATCTGGAGCTTGTGTAACCAGCAGCAGGTTAATAGGTGACTGGTCCTTACTTAGCTCAAGCAATAATTTGTAGCACGTACCAAAAGTCATACACATATCAGCTTATAAGGCATCACTTACTCTTATCTTACAAAGCTCTAAATTTAGAGACCTTATCTTTGCCATGTAAACCCAGTGAAGGCAGGGAAAAATTAATAAACCTTCAACTCAGTGACTTATGCTGCTGCTTTTCTGTTAGCAAAGGCATGGTTCCAGCTCAGAGCTAATAGCTAGTCTGAGTTTTGCAGCCTCAATAGCCTTGAGACTTAAAGTCTACTTCTATCCTGTCTTGTCTCCTGTAAGTCCATAAAATATGCAAGTGTAGACAAAGCCTTAGATGATAAAGGACTGCCCTCATAAATAAACCTGTAATAGCAGCTACCCATCTTCAAGTGGCACACAATGGATTCTAACCCCCCCACGATATGATCATGCTTTGATCTAAACCAAAATGCACAGAACCATTTTCAACTACTACAAGCACAATTGGAATAGTTTTAACAACTGCTTCTGGTCTGGGGGCAGTTCTAGAACAGTGGGAAGGAAGGCTTTGCTCAATGGTGAAACCAAAACATTACTTAAGCTTGGAGGGTTTTTAACCGTTCAAATAACTGTTAGGAGTTTATAAAGTAGAATTATAAGGATTTTTAAAATTTATTTTTCTTAAAGTCTAGAAAGCAAAATATTTCAATAGAAAGTGTTAAAAGTAAATATTCTAAATTTTCCAATTTCCCTGAATACATAATGTGGTGAAGCTAAGTTCAAAACATGTTTCAGAGTAATTGATTGCATTTTCTGCCAAAAAAAGAAAAAAACCAACAAAAACACCAACAAAAACAAACAAACCAACAAACAAACCAAAAAAAAACCCCACCCACAAACAAACCAAAAAACCCAAACAAACAAACAAAACACTTCAGCCCAAATTCTGGCCCCACCCTCCCCAAAAGAACATAGTCAATGTTTTGGCCAAAAATATTTTACTTCTGTTTATTTACAATCTTCTTTAACTCTGATAAATGCTTCTATCACATGATATACATGTGAAAAACATCTTTTCCATTATGTAAGCCTCCTACATAGGTTCATAAATTGGTTTTGGGAATCTTATTAGTGATATCTTTAAGGTTTGAGAACTTCTGTGACCTTCTACCTAAACCACTAGATTAGGACTTCAGGTTATTTGCAAAAGTACAGAGTATTCCAGCTAAAATTTTTTCTATTATTCTTCCCCTTCCCTGGATGGTTTCTAACACCTTTGACAATCTTGCTATGATGTATTCTTTATCCAACTGCAAATCTATGACTCATTATAGCAATAATATTGCTTTTCTTTTTTAAGAGTAAAACTAAAATCTAATATTAAGCTGTTGTTCAAGTATATTTACTCTATATCTTTTCCAAAAAAAATAAGCTATTTTATCCTAAAACCCCATATTTCACTTATAGAATCATTATGCATCATTTAAATAACAAGAAAAATAACCCGAATTTTGAACACTTGTGCTTTAAGACATGAAGTAATTCCAATGACACTTCCTTGACCCCTTATTGACCTGATATTTAGGTCCTTTTTTTACCTATTTTAATTCTCGTTCACTGTCTTTGATTTATTTGGCAAGGCTTTGATAGCACTGAGGCTGCAAGGTTGGCTTCTATGAGAAAATCCCAGAAGCTTTTCCCATGTCTGAACAAACCAGTCCAGTCAGCTCCAAAAGGGAGCCACCACTGGCCAAAGCTGAGCTTCTCAGATGGTCATAGAGCTTTGTGATGACATGTTTAAGAAGGGGTAAAAATACACTGTGCAAAGCAGCATAGCAAGAGGAGTGAATATGAGAAGAAACAACTCTGCAGACACCAAGATGAGTGCAGGAGGATGGGGAGAGGATGCTCCAGGTGCAAGAGCAGAGGTTCCCCAGGAGCCCATGGAGGCCCCCACACTGGAGAAGGTGACTGTGCACAGAGGGAAGCTGTGGCCCTGTAGGAGATCCTGTGTTGGAGCAGGACAGTCCCTGGCAGGACCCTGAAGAGAAGCCAGGGGTGAAGCTGAGCCCAGGAAGATAGGAGGTGATTTTAGATTTTGTCTTATTTCTCATTATCCTACTCTGAATTTGATTTGTAATAAATTAAATTAATTTCCTCAAACAGAGTCTGTTTAGCCCACAGAGGTAATTAGTGAGCAATCTCTCCTTGCTCTTAACTTGACCTATGAGCTTTTCATTGTATTTTTCTCCCCCTGTGTTTTTGATGGAGAAGGGGGTGATAGAGTGGTTTGGTAGGCACCAGACAACCAGAAAGGTCAATCCAGCACCTTCACTCTCTGTCTTTCCAATCTATAGGAATTTTGGTATTCCTTCCTACATGATTCAGATATACCAAGATGAGAGAAATGTACAGCCTTCTTTTAGTCAGCATAGGCCACTGCTTGAAGACTTTTTTGATTCTAGTATAAATCCCAACACAGTAAGTAAAACCAAAATTTAATTATTGAATTATTGACAGGTTTTGGCCATAAATAACAAGTTGCAGGGGAAAAAAATATGAAAGAAACATAAAATAATATCGGGTTTTTAAAAATTTTGTTTTCATTTGAATAATCTAGGCTATTGTACTGAGTCAGGTGAGTGCAAGAGATAGTTTAAAATACATGTTTATAAGGTTTAGTCTCACTGACACCACAGAGAATTTATGAGATATGTTAGCCTCTTGATGTCAGTGGAGCTAAGGCAGACACTTTGGCACTAGGGGTATTAAAAAGCTTTGCTGAAAATTAAATTTTAATATGTAGACTATTTGCAGTTATCAGGATTGAGTGCTTCTGGATCATAGCTCTGAACGGAGTACCTAGATTGAGTATTGTCCTCTTCAGGAATGTAATTCTTCATTTATATTAGCTCTGAGATGACTGAAAGTAACTTGTAGCTTTATGTGTTCACAAAGCCTGGCTCCACTTAGCCACACTAACCAGTACCAACCACAGACACGCACTAGTGCCTCTCACTGGCAGCCACCTTTGTGGGTGCCTTTAAAGCCTTCCTCAGAACAATCGAGATTGTCTCTTTGTTCTGATATTGGCATATATGCAAAACTCCTATGTTTCCAATTCAAGAAAGTTCAAAAGGCACCTTCACATCACAAGGGGAAAAAAAAAACCCGTATGTTTGCCTTGGCATGCTCACTACTTTGGCCTGAACCCATGTGATAGAACCTTCAGAACAGTGGATCTTACAAAGAGATATTTTTTAAAATATTTTTTAGGAATAGCATAAGACATTTCTTTAGCTCTCTCACCATTACTTCAACTACAGGGTTTATAATTCTAGAACATAGCCTAAAACGCAGAAGTTCTTAACTCAGGCAGAGCTGAGCTTTTTCTTTATGAAGATTGACTAAAATAATTTTGTCACTTCAAGAGGAAACAACCAACACAGGAAGAACGACTTGCCATAATATATGACATCACCCATCTTTTTGCTGTTATCTAGTGTTCTGACACTAAAATTGTTCAGATGCGTCAGAAGTTTGAAGGGGAGAAAAAACCCTATTGTCCAGGAATGAAAATTACATCTACTTCCTTATCACTGTAGACAGTTTTCTTAGATCCTAAAACATTACTAAAATTAACTTTTGACTATTTTTATTTTAGTGATGCTCCAAAAGTATTGAAAAACAGGCAGAAAAATACATAAGCAGATACAAAAAGAAAAAATAATTTCGATTATATACATTTTAAATTTCCTCATTCAATAAATCCCTTCTTGAGATGAAAAGATGATTCTGCTTGGTTAACCATGTCTGAAGTAGATTATGGTCTTATGGAAGCCTTATGGAATCCTTATGGGATTAGAATTAGGATTAACATATAATTGTTCAAAAAGCATGAAATTCTTTCCACAACTGTGGTTTAGAAAAGCCTTGTATGCCCTATTGTTGTCTTTGTTCTTTTGTGCATTTTCCTATAGTGGAATTTGGAATTCAAGAAACAATAGTATTAAGAAGTGGGTTTTTTTTCATTGTTTTTTCCCAATAACACTCTTTTAAGCAACAAATAACAAAGTATTTCAGAAGGGACTAATAAGGGATCTCTAGAGAACAATTCAAAGTGAAGAAACATCTGGGAAGGGAGGACACAGATGGTGTTGGTTTCTTAGACAATTTTGGCCTTAGTGACTCTGAACACACCCCATTCCAAAACCAAAGGATTCTATGATTTTTTTTCTATTTGATTCTGTTGCATAGGTTGTCCAAAAGAGTTAGGAAAACAGTTTATAAAATCTGTAACATCTGCAAATCTCAATTGCCTAATTCTTCACCCTGTTGCCCCAATCCAAAACCTAACTCAAGGACATAGTGGAATGGTCATGGGTTTTCTTCCTCTAGCAATAATTTAATTAGGCAAGGAGAGAAAAACTGACATGAGTATGTGAAGTTGGTTTAGCGATCTTTAATGTCAAAGGAGACTGTAATCTGCATTATAGCATTTCAAATTATTTTCTAACTTTGTAGAATTTGTTTATGCCATTATTTGACACCCCAAAAGCAAGGTTTATAATAATTTTATGATTGTTGGCATTAGAATCATTAGGAAAATTAATGCAAGCCCACTAAACCCTAAATCAAGGCACGTACATAAGTTAAAATATGTAATAGTCCCTGCATTTGTTAACATTCAGAATCAAAGTGCTATCTAGGCCCACAGAGATCTTTTGATTTCTGAATGCAAGTATAAGGTGAATGCAAGTATAAGGTGAATGCAGATTCACTCACACTGTAAAGTTTTTTGAATGTCTTCACGTGGACAAACCCATAGCTGCTTTGTGTGCATGACTACTTTTCCTCGAAGTCAGTAGGATACTAATAGAACTAGCATTTCAAAATGTAGAGAAAAAAAACCCAAACAAAACAGAACAACAAAAAAATTATTTTTTAAATCAACCGTTTCTAAAGTGAAAAACAGGAGACTACTCTTTTTAATTCTTGTGCTTTATACTCAGTACTCTCACTCATCAACTTCCATTGTTTTTAGATTTCTGGAGATTTTTTTTTCTTTCAGCCAAAAAGTTAATTTCACCATTGTAGCACCAACCAGCCACTAGACACCTAACAATATGAAATGACTAGAAGTGTTTATATAAAAGAAAGCAAAAATTTTAATCTTGTTAATAATTACAGTACTCTTAATATGTCTTGACTTTTCAACTCTTTGACAAAATTCACAAGCATATAATCTCTCATGCATCATTAAACATTTTAAGATATGGTGATGTCTACACTATGATATCTCACTCAAGTAGCTGCAGTGGACAGCCACTGCATTCAGCATAAGTCTACTTTTCAGAATGAACACATGGCACTTTAATTAATCTCCAGTGGCAGCATACAAAGCAATCTTCAGGTTCTGATTTTGGTTACTAAAAATTTTGCCATTTTTTTAGGTATTGTTAACCTATTTTTTTACTTGTATACACTACTTATGTCATGTTTTTGTTCTCTTTCCCCAGTGTGTGTTTTGGGTATTTTGGGACAGAGAACAATTTGTACTCTGTAGCATTAGAACAGATGTCTCCAACCTTGATTTAAGGAGCAGATGAACCATGGTGTAGGTGTCTGCCCTACAGTTAGCCATTGAAAGTGACAGCCTTTGCCAGCACTAGGTCACACAGGACACACAGGGCAGGGAAAGCAGCCCCAGGTGTAGTTTTGGGGACTAGTGCCTGGCTGTACAGCAGCACCATTGTTACAAAGGCAGTTTTGTTCTGCTACAAAAGCCCCTGTGCCATATAGGCATGGCTATCATGATGATCAGTTGGAAATACATCTGAGAAGCTGGAGAGTAACAGCGATACCAAGCTCACTTAATACTTTTGAGAAATGTTTGCATTGGCTAGACTAGTATGGATTCAAATTAAGATCCAAGGAAAGATGCAAGGGAAGAAAAGCAGCACTGAAATACCCATTTAACAGTACTTTGAAATGCCTCTAGTATTTTACACTCTCTCAAAAGCACATCATTCTACCTAAAAACTGTATAGCAAAAAAAAAGTCCTTCTATCTCTTCTCGACAGTGTAGTTGATATGTTCAGTTTTGTCTGTAAATACAAAATACAGCAAACTGCAACTGTATTCTGTATGATTCTCTAAAATTTAGTTTCAGTTCTTTCTGCATAAGCTTCAGTTTTCTTCTAGATCTAAAGAGAAGTGACAGTAGTTTTCAGCCAAAAATACCAGGTTATAACTTTAGGGAAATGTTGTTCTTTTTGAAAAACTAAGATAAAAATATTTAGTCACTAGAACACATCTCTTTAGAATTTATAATCCATTTTTCCCTTTCCTGGACCAGCTTGTGATTGAGGTACATGATGAGAAAGTATAACCTAGGAGCAGAATTAGTTGTGGTGACTATATCAATGCAGTAGACTTTTTTATTCCCTCAGTTTTCCCATTCCCACCGACTTTCACCATAAGCAGTGTTTTGCAAAAATCTCCATGGCAAAGACTGTCAGCTCTGACACAGCTGGTGGTATTGAGAGGAGGATGCTGAAACTTCTTCATTCTTCTGATAAATTACTTGTCGCAGTTTGAAAAGTGATTTTTCCCTGCAAGGAACTTGACAGCTTCCTTCAGGCCTGAGAGAACCAATTAGCTGGCTAGTTCTAAGATGGACACTCTGTTTAGCCACTTAAGAAGCTGAATACGCCTCTCTGATTCACATTTAAGAAAGGAGAAGTCTGGGAATCGCTCTCTTGCTTCTGGCTTCTGAACAGGTAACAGGGGGCCTGTGCAGCCCAGCAGGGCTGGCCAGGTCCGGGCCGGGCCAGGGCCTCTCGGTCAGGCACTGCCGGCTCCACGCAGCTGGGCCGGGCAAGGCCCACACGGCCAGGCCAGGCACGGCTGAGATCCTGCCACAGCTGGATCCTGGCCTGGCTGCTGAGATCATGCCACAGCTGGATCCTGGCCTGGCTGCTGAGATCCTGGCTGCCCCTGTCTCCTCCATCTCCCCGGGTAAAGTCTGCAGCAGCTTCGGCCGCTGTGCAGCAACAACAGAGCCCGGGAGAGATACTGACTCTCTCAGTGCACAGATGAAACTTACAGACATCAATCCTCTCTTGAGTAAGAGAAAAGGAAAGAGTTGAAGGCATGTGAGGAAACCAACATGGAGACACCAAGGTCAGTGAAGAAGGGGCCAAAGCCCAGAGAGAGGAGAAAGAGGAGATGCTTTAAGCTGAAATTCTTTTGGAAGGCCATGGTGATGGACTATAATATCAGAGTATTCCTTGTAACTCATAAATGTAATTGGGGGGATGTAACATTCTAACTGCACCCTGAGCAAAGGCGCCCATGCTGAAGCACACAGATGTTGAAGTAGCTATGATCTATGAGAAACTTGAACAGAAATGAGAGAGGTGGGGAATCTTGCCACAGAAATGAGAGAGAACCCTTGCCCCAGGGACAGAAGAAGAAAATTTTTGCTCCCAGAGATAGAAGAGAACCCTTGCCCCAGGGATAGAAGAAGAGAAACCTTGCTTCTAGAGAGAAGACCCTTTGCTTTTCTACCAGAACAGCTCAACCTTAAAATAGTACCCCAATAAAGATGAGCCCTCAAAAGCAGTTGCAGGAAGAACTGTGTGTCGAGGGAAGGGATTTTCACGTTGCAAACAGATTTCCTTCTCTGGGTGGCTGATTCGCTGTGATATTGGAGCCACCTAATCCTCTCCCTAACTGAACTGAAGAAAGACTATTTTAGAGGTGGTAAACTGACTGAAATCCCAAGTTTTGTCTCTTTACATTGCTGGTGGGAAGGAGAAGATGAGGTTGGGGAAGGAGAAGTGTTCTGAAGGTTTTATTCTGATTCTTATTATTTTTCTTTTAATTCTGTTAATAAAACTGTCTTTATAACTTTTAAGGTTTGAGCCTGCTTTGCTTTTCTCCTAATCCTTATTTCACAGCACAAAATGAGTAAATAAGTTTAGTGGGTGCACTGATGTTTGGCTAGAGTGCTCAACCCACTACATTAAATTGGTTCCATGTGAGGATGGCAAACTAAAACCACTACATTACTATAGCTAAGACAATTCCTTATAATGTTGTCATTTGCAACTGACTCCTTCTTCTCCTTTCAAGTCCAGTTGCTCTTATTCCTTTGCTGTTCTGTGACCAACAAAGATTTGTAACATTGAAGTAAGATGCAGGTGGCTCAGATACTACCCTTGTGGGCAAAGTAGCAGGTATCTACAGAGGGCTTTGGCCCAGTCACTGATATATAAGATATTCCAAGCCTTTCATCTGAAATGTGCAATGAGAACACTTGATCCTTGGATGTTGCTTTGCTGTCTACATTAATATTGAAAGCCTGGTTTATTTTGCTTAGTTTGTGATTGTTGTACTTTAATGTCTACCTCTGTGTATAGTTTTCAGAATACGAAAAAGAAACCATTGGGTTCACTTAGAAAACACAAGTCAAGTATACTGACAACCTTGTGCATCCATGATGACAGATGTATGTAAGGAAATTAAAGCAAAGAAATACATTCTTAGTTAAGGAAAGATTATATTGATACTCAATATATATTTGTAATTTTATTGAGCTACCCAAAGGGTTTAGTAGTTTGATATTCTGAATGATACAGACTTGCATGCATAGAGTGTCACATATATCCTGTACATGTAATTCTGGTCAAGAATTCCATTTGTCTTTCAATTGGAAAGGGCTTAAACCACTTTAACTATTTAATCTTTTTTTATGATAAATGTCACATAAAAAGAAAAGAGTATGTGCTCTCTCTTCTTCATTAATTAACTAAGACTGCTTTATGTGCCCAGAGATGCAACCACATTGCAATATATTTACTGAATAGTAAAAAATGGATATCCTCACAACTATATAAATTAATATTCCAGATCAAGTTTTTAGCAGTTTAGCAAAATCACATTCTAGATATCATCCTTTTTCTCAGTCATTATGATTGACATTCATGTGAAAATAAAGTGACCATAAGTATTACTTTCTTAAGGGGAAAAAGTCCTTGATCATATTCTTGACATCATATTCCATAGTTTCTACAGAAGTGTAGAAGCCCTTCTCTTCAGATAGGCTAAAAATGTCTATCTAAGCACCATCAATCTGTGCTCATGCAGAAGTAAAGGATACAGAGGATCAATTCCATACTATGTGAGAAAACGAATCTATTTCCCTGTGTTCCTTTCAAGGAAGAGGTATAGCACAGTCATTCCTAAACTATTTAAAGTCTTTCTTTTGTGGAGGAGACAACCATGCAAAGCACTGCATACAGTTCCCCCTACCCAGCTGCATTCTCCCGAGTGAACATTGCCATCTGATTTTTCCTTGCTCCTACCCTGACCATTTTCTTTGGCATTCAAGAGATCCAGCTGCTCTGTCTGACCTAGTTCTAGGCTAAACCTGACCTCTATAGCCTTCCCTCTGATCCTTGCTCAGGCATTCCTGTGATCAGTAGTGCCTTACCAAGGCATGAGCCCTTGAGAACCTTTGCTGTTCTGTGTTGGTTTAAAGCAGTAGAATGTCAATCACAAAAAGGTTGGAGCAGCTTCCAGTATTATGTTCACTCAGCCTTGTGTATCAGAGCTTTATGAGAGCCTTTTAAGTCTGGAGTTAAGTCATTCCATGATATGCAGCTAGTAGGTGGAGGAGACATAATTAAAAAGTAGGTATAATGATTTCTGACCAATTATTGCATGTTTTGACCATGCAACCTGGAATTCTTCTTTCATTCAGATAAGATATCTCTTCATGGTTCTAGTACACAAGCTGTGTTGTCTGATGTCCCCTAGATATGTGGCACAGACAACATGTTTTTATTAACCAGTACATATAACAGATAAAATAGACTTAAAAGTGGGGGGAAAAAAAACCAAAACAAGCAAACAAACAAACAAAAAAAACCCCCCTGTCATGTTTGCATGAACCTGGAAAAAAACATTTTTTGAAAGATTAATCCTACTTGGGCATTTTCTAATTTTCCAGAGAATGTGGATTCAAAAAACCATGGATGATTTCATTAATATTAATGCCAAAAAATCTGAACTGAAATCCATATATAAAAGTATTCCTAGAGATTATTAAATCTGTATTTGAATTGAATGAGATTTTTTAAAATTTGGGAAAAGAAAAACCTTTCTGACAAGGGTGTTTTTTCTTCCCAGGAGTTTTGGTGGAGTTGTTTTTTTTATTTCTCTACAGTTAATTGCTTCCCTATTGTTCTATCATCTTATCAAACTAATGTTAAAATCCACATATTTATTTGGATGCACATTACTTATTCATATTATTATAATGTTTTGTTTGTCTTTTTATTAAATAGGAGTTCTGAATAATATATGAGCATATCTAGTTTGTTACTTCCCAAGTGTCTGGAAGTTCAGATTCAGCCTGAACTTCAGAAGTTTAAACTGATTTTCAGTATCAAGAAGTTAAATGAATGCACTAGATATCTTTTGCAGAATCTGAAGAAGTCCAGTAGAACTATATTTTTTCTGATAATTAGCCACCTATTTTTCTCATGTGAGTTTCTGAAAACAAATAGAGATTTTGGTAAAAGTATTGACTTTGCAATACTGATTATTTTTCATAAGTCATTATAAAAAAAGCAGTCATACCAAATACAAATGACTGCAACTTTTCCAAGGCTTAGCACAGCTAGAGAGGCTTTGCATAGAACAAGCTTCTTAAGCTCTCAAAAGCAACTGATACCTCTAAGATGTTATAATCCACCTGATGAAGATTTAATTTAATAATATTGATGATACTGAATTTTGTGAGACATACTACACAATTTAAGTGAGTCACAAAGTAAATATGTCTTTATTGGTGATGTATATGTAGATATTCTATTCTAGCCTTATTTGGTAGTTCCTTTTCTGACTGCCAATATTTAATTATTTCCTATAACTTTCCACGAAATTCCTTCATTTTCTCTTCAGGTTGCAGGTGGATAAGGAACAAAGCACATACTTGAAGATCTTGTAAGAAATTACACAGCAGAACATGCTGGAACTAAAAATGGATATGCTCAGCTGTCAACATTATCCAACAGTGCTTGAGTTTGGGCAAAGTTACCATTTCTCACACCTCTAACAGTCAGCAATAAAATTGCAAACTCTGGCTCTAGCTAAACATTTATAATATTCCTACTTCCTAATGAGATTACTTATTTTAAACAAAGAATAAGATATGGAACATAAATTGACAAGAGACAAAGATGACATGCAGCACAGATTTTTTGTAAATAGGAAAATCTTTCTTAAAATAAAGGTTTTGTTCATCTTGTTAGCTTGACAATTTGTACAGGCTTTCAAGATATAAATGTTAAATATAATTATGTTAATTCATAAGTTACAAGATTAATCCTAATGACTTCTGCAGAAGTTGTCTTCAAGCAAAGACAGCCTGAACCCCAGATACAAAAGGATTATCAAGCACTTGCCTGGATCTCTCCCAGAAGGGAAATATACTCAGAGCAAATTACATTCTTCCCCAGTTACTTGTTAGAGTTGCAGTTCAGCTACCCCCTGAGATTGGTGCATCTCATATAATAACAATGATTGAATGACCAGAGAACAATGGTAATCTGATAGGCTTGGGGTCTGACCCTTCATTTTTTAATCTGTCAGAACTCTCTCAGAAAGAAGTATTGTCCATCCTGTGGTAGATCTGAGCTCAGTATTTTACTACTTTGCTTCCTAATGTTAAATTAGAAATGAAGGTCAGATATATATTCATATATATATATGTATATATATATCACATTTTACTTTTTAATAGTCTGCTCCTTAAGGTGGTGTTAAAGGTTTGTTATTTTTGAAGAACAAAGTTCTAGTTAAAAGAGTATATTTTGCCTTAAGATTGCAGTATTAAACAGTTTCCTGGAGAGCCTCTTTGCACACAGGCACTTCAAAACAAATTGGACAGTCTCAATAAAAGGCATTTTTGCATTCCACATTGCAGGGTTGCTATCGTACCATAATAGTCATTCTCATGGTGAGACTTGATGGCTAACCTGCCAGAAAATAGCAGACTTTTTTTGGCTTTTTTCCTCCATTTTTCACCCGCCCCCTCTGCTCTTTATAATATATTTAAATAGAAAAAAAACTCACACATTTTTGACAAGTAGGAACTGGGGTCAGAACCAACCCCCATCTCCTTCCCAGCTTTCATCTGCCTGAAGCAACATGGCTTGTTTCATCTCATACCTAGGAAACAAGCCAAATGGAACATGCCCCCTATAAGAGCTGCCTCTCATACAAAGAGCTTGTCTTTTCTGAAGGACAGGCTGCTCCTCCCCTGCTCCTTAACTCAAAATTACTTTCTATAGGGTTCTCAAAGAAAATAGAAAAATTTTAATACTCCACTAAATATCAATTTTTTTCAGTAAAGGGACATAAAATTTGGACTTTTGAGGACTAAAACATGGGGAAACAATAATCTTTCTTTCCTCTGGAACAGGAAGAGGCTGTAAGTGCAGTGCTAGTATGAAATGCATAACTTCATGAAAAGTCAGCCTGTACCATGAATAGAAGCACATTAAGCCTCAAAAATGTCAAGTGATTCATAAAGAAGTCAAAATGGCAAATGCAATTTTGGTTTAAAAGTCAAAGAGCTGTGGGTGGGATTTGGTTTAGGTTCTGGGTTTTTTTCAGGTTGAAATTCTTTTGCTGTCTTCACAAAAGTGCAAAAGAAAGCATCATTTGTACCTTATACACACATTTCAGCCAGTCACCTATTTCACTAACCTGCATTTCAACTGTGTAGTAAAATTAAAGATCTCATTATTCTATGAAGAATCTCAGTTTTGCTTACAAAAGGTAGATGATAGGCAGAAAAGGGGGGAATTAATTACTTTGACAACAACTTTGGCACCTCTGGACAAAAAACAGCTGTATAAACAAAAACATGTGAACAAAATTCTTCTAATAGCAGTGTAGAGCTTCCTGTCTGATCATTTCTTAGTTGTTTAAATTAGTCCTGAGGAATTTGACTGATGTAAACACACCTTAACATATGTGTGCAAAATACTAAGGGAAAAGAAATATATTTTACATATATTCCCCCATTTTTGTTGGGGTTTGGAGGGTTTATGTTGTTTTATTTTGGTTTTGTGTTTTGTTTTGTTTTGTTTTTTCTGGACAGATGTTTCTATTGTATTCCATATGCTATTTTTTATGTCAGAGATAATAGATAAATTTCCAGGGAAGAGGGGTTCACAGCAGCCACAAAGAATGGCACAGAGAGTTCTCATGTATAGTGTGGCTCAGGAGTTTTAGTCAGAAGGGAAACTGTTGTTGAGTTAATATTTTAACATTGTAGTCAAATATGTTTATACAGACCCAAAGCTGTCAAAATTCTTCCAATTCTAGTAACTGGTCTAACAAAAGACAATTTATGAAGCAGAGTTGCAAACAAGAGACTGTGTTCACTTAACACAACCAACAAAATAAAATATGTGACAAAAGCAGCAACAAACACCTCTTCAAGTGTGATCTCTTAAGTATTGTACTAACAAGACTCTTTCACGGAGAACTTCCACCACACAGGTTGGCAAAGGGATGATATATGAAAATTGAAATATGACTTTCTACTCAACTTCCACATTTCTATAGATTATTAGGCTAAAGGTCTAGATGCTGTGAGAAGAACTCTTTCAGCTATTAAGACTATGTCAAAGAATTTAGAGCTTACCCTAATTACCACTTCGATGTCTGGAAAACTAATATTAGTGGGACAAAATTGAGAAGAAAACAAAATGTCAAAGTCCCTTCAACTAGAATATAGAATAGTTTTTGAAGGAAAGTTGCCTAGTCTCTATCCACTAAGACTCTTAAAAGCAGATTGGAAAAAAGCAAACAAACTTCAAATATTCTGCTTGTAAAAAAATCTTTTTCTAGCTGGAAGGTGTTTATAGTTTCTTTAATTCCAATACTGCTTAGTGAACAATGAAAAATAAAGTGGTTTGAATAATGCATTTGGAGGGAGAAAAATCATACCATTCTTTAAAATTTGTCATCTTTATTGCAGCTCAAATTAACAAAGGCATCATTATTTAGGAATGCATTTATATTTGTATTTAAATTTATACTTTTGCTGAGACAGAGGAATTACAAACACTGTGGTTTTTGTTAGCTTCCTGCATTTAGTTGTAATTCTAACATATTACTGCCCAAAGGCCGCTGTGATTTATGTTTCAAAAAGTGGGCAAAATTCTGTCCTCCAATTCCTCTAAGTAGCACCAAAAATCAACTAGAGAGCCAATGTTGATGGAGTAATTAATCAAATTCATTCCTGTAGCAGATGCTCATGAATTCATTACCCAAATCATGGTAAAGTATGGAGTGAGGGTTGGGTGATGCACTGGTTTTGAGCTGGCACGTTTCTAGTACCATCAGAATTTAAATCTAGACAAGTTTAATTTGCTTAAGGGTTTTTGCCAAGGTAAGTGGTGGTCTTTGGACATTTTCCCTGAGCTATCTGTATGAGAAAAGCCAATATCTGAAATACTCTGAAGAGTGAAAATCAGATTTTCCCATTACTTCTTACTACATTGATTCAGTTAAATATTATTACCTATATGTTATCTATTCTTTAAAAAAAATCATTATTTCTGTTCCAAAGACTGCAATAAACACTGAAGGTTTTAATCAGTATTAAAATACACACATACATATTTAGAACACACATGCCCTGTAATGTGCACAAAGCCCAGCTTTTGCTGCTCAGATGATCCAAACACCTGTTATCAAAGAAATACAATAAAGTGTCTCAAAACTTCAAAAACATCATCTCTTGAACACTAATAGTAAAAAAAAAGGCCCCCTTCAATAATGTCTTTACACCTTTCTGCATGATTTAATATAACTGAAGGCACCTAACACCTGAAAAGCATTATTTAAAATTATACCCAATCTATTTTACAACTCAAGGTGAAATCAAAGAGAGAAATGCAGCTCTTCCACAGATGTAAGATATGGAAAACAGGTTTACAGTGTATTTACTTTCCATTACTCTTTCCATTTTCTCCTATTACAAACTGAACTGTTAACCTATTTCTTGAGTTTTCATTTCGTGTTTTCCCAAAATGCTTTTTTATATGCTTTTCCACATGTATCTGGACAAATTCATCAGTCACATTTGTGCTTTGTAATGAACTTTCCTTGAGAATTAAGAGGGTTTATTCATTTTCAAAGAGAGTGAGATTAAGTGTGGGGTCAACACTAACCTCCACAAGGAAGAAATCAGCAATTCTTCTGTTAGAGAAAAAGAGGATGAAGAGAAGGAACACGGGGGATGAAGTTATTGTTCCTTATTTATTTTGAGGTGGCATTTCTGACATCTGTTTGTCCTGTGCAGTTGTACCGAACCACCCTCTGAATTTCTTTCTCACAACAAGTTTTGAAGAAAATGCTGTCTCCTTATCCCCTCTGAAAATGTGTTTTGGAAACTTATTGTGTTTTTGAAAAACATGTTTTGTATTAATGATTTAGTAAATAGTGTGTTTAGGAGATTGCAGTGGTACTCTTTGAGCCACTGAAATGAAAAAGAACTCACTGGAATGAAAAATACATGGAAACTACTGTAAAGAGAGTAGAAAACATGATTTTCTGCAGTCATGTCAAAACCTGATTTAACATATGTATAATTAATATGTTATGAAAAAACCTCTTACTCTTCTGAAAACATTGGACTGAGCCTATTCTGTGGGCAGAAGATGCATCTAGAGGTAATCTAAATGTAAATTACTTATCTGATTCTTTTAATTTAAGCCTTTGCATGGAAATTCTAAGTGCAAAAAAAGAAGCAGAAGTATAATTTCTAAAATGTCTAGTCCATATGAAATGTGTAACTAGGAGTGGGTGGCTCTCATAAGTGGACCTATGATATATAGTAACCTTCACAGACAGGCTATACTTGACAGTAAAGGCTTATCCAAACCCTTAGGTGTTGGAATCCAAAACACAGAAAATTCCTAGAACCTTAGGCCTGTTCATTCTGAGTTAGGAAAACACAACCTTAACTAAGGATTGCAAGTTGAAGACAAGAGAATTCTGATTAGAACTGAAGCACACAATTCTTGGAGAGAAAGTGAAAAAGCACTAGAAGAAATGTGGAGATAAGCAACTAATGAAGCAATGTGATTCTTCAGATTCAGACCCAATTTTTTTCCATCCAGGTTCAAGACTTGTAATAATGTATTCACCATAAAAAGCCTTCATTCTTCTAGTATCCAATTGAGAGGAGAAGGCATCTTGCAAGGGTGATTCTGGATCTCAGTATCTTTAGGGGTGTCACTTACACAAGATACCAAGGTCAGTTCAGGGGAAACTTGGTGAATTTAAGTTTTTCATAGGGAATATCAGACAGTTCAGTTGTTTAAGACGGTTTTAAATTTGTCAGTTCTACCTTTTCCATATTACACTGCAGCATCTAATTTCTGCTTTGAAGGAGCTGCTTCTAGGGCTGACAGAGCAGTTCTATCCTCCATTCCAGTCAGGTCTCTGTTTCTACTGCAGTAATGAGCAGCTATGCCAAAGAAGGCCTGTTGTGGCAGTTATTTTAAGTAGTCCATTCACTAAAACAAATATAGAATAACAATTCAGAGACCACAGAAGAGTCATCAGCTAGTGATGTTTTACCAGAATAAAGTTCAATATATACAAACTGTTGACCTAGAAATGGTTGTATAAGCTATTACTAATTTTCTGAGTCACCTAGTCAAATCTCCACTGGGTCTTAGATAATGTCTTGTAGCTGAACTCAGAACTGCTAACACAAAGCTATAGCAACTTCTCACCTAACAATTACTCATCCTCACTCTGTTGGGTGTAAATTTGATACGAAACATTCCTTGGTAGTTTCTGCCCCCATGCAGCCTACAGAACTTCTGTTCTGAGTGAACACTTAACGTCTTCAACATTTCGGTAGCCTTGAGGGAATAAATTTATTCAGATGAGCAGAACAAAAAGGCTGGTTCGTGCCCCAGTTCTTACTTCCCTTGAATTCTAAGCAGTCATCCGTACAAATGTTGATTGTGATATGGATGTAAAGCGAACATCAACAGCGTTTTAGTGTGTTGCTTCTCACAGTGTAAATGACTGCATAATGTGAGTACTGAAAGAGGCCCCATCAGCTACAAAGAGCAATCTGATATTGAGGTACAAAGTTCACATTTTACTTCAGATAAGTGAATTATTTTCAGATATATCAAATACCTCACTAAGTCAGTGAGAGGTTATTTATGAAATTAAATTGAATGTTTTGTTTTGAATAGAGTAGCCATAGAGATATAAAAAAAAGAAAAAAAATCTGACCCTCAACTCCCTGCTTACTATAGTGATTAGCAAGCTGCATGTTTTCTTTCCTATCAAAAATATATATTTTTTTTCCTCTATGCTTTGAGCATCAGATTTTCTTTGCCTTTTTGGCCTTAAGCACATGTTCAGCTGATTGGTTACAAGAAATTCTTTTACAGTCTCTGGCTAGGTGCCACATTCCAGCTTGCTTTTCCACATTCTTGAAATGATCAGTCTGTTCCCCCTGTTTTTGGGGGATGAGACCTCGTGGTTCGATCACCTTTTAACTGAGTTTCCAAGAACACAGGGAATTTCCTTTTACCTGAGAAGGTACTGTTGCACATCCACATGCCTAATACCTTTCTTAAATATACTTTGTTATCTTTTCACTAACCAAAAAGCAATACACTTTTGCAATTGTAATTTCTTTTGTTTCTGCTACACTAAGCAATACTATATGTACATGTATATGTATATTTATATGTATATGCATATGCTCTGTAATAATTTTTTTCTTCATTTATTAGCATTAGTTCAAGAATAAATAGGTTTGACTGAGTTTGTTATTTTCTGCATTCTTAATGACAAAATGACAGCAAGCTGAATGTAGATCCTGTCTCAGTCCATGCCAGTATGCAGCAGTCTGGAATTTCCATTTTTGATGTTCCAGTTGGAAATTAGCAAATCACAGATTTATGATCTATTCCATTAACTTTGGCAAAAAGCTTTCCATACAGAAGGTGGAGAATAAGAAATTATTCTTATTAATATATTCTTTTTACATATATATTAATATAATTCTTACATTAATTATCCAGATCATCTTGGAGGAGATGACGTTTCAAGGTCACTGTTTTGCCATACTTGTCAGTTTTTTCCTAACAAATTCTTTTAATTTATCTCCAGGTATTCAAGGAAGATACCACACAGATGCCCTGTAAGCTATAGGAAATTTTACTGCAGCATAAATATTTTCCATTCTGCACAGATTTGAGCATTTTTTTTCCCATAAAAGATTCTGAATTCTGAAAACATAATCTAGTTCTTTTGTTCCTGTAAGAAGGATCCTTCATTTGACAATTATATAAGTCACCAGCAGATCAACACTGTATCACTGACCTACGCTTTTATTATAACCATTACATTATTTATCACTACATATGTTTTGGCATTCTCTTCACCAAATAGGATCAAAGTTTAATTTCTAAATCAGAAAAGCTTTTAATAGGTTAGGCTAACATACTCTCAATAATGTCCAGAAAGATAAATCATCATATCAATTATCATAGCTTTATTATCCCTATCTATACTTATGTCTAAAATACATTATTAACTATTTTATTATGTGACAAAGTTGGCTTTGTGTTCTTCCAGTTCTTCAGTCAAAATGTAAGTCAAATAACTTACAACACTACTCTTTAAAGTGTGCAATAGGCAATAGACTGAAAGGCATAGTTACATGCAAAGTGTATTACCCAAGATGTAATCTAAAGCCATAAAATGACAAGAGGGAGCTTATAGTTGAGAATGTAGATGAAAGACAACAATATATACAATTTATATTCATACAAATGCACTTACATGGTTATATATATGCTTCACTGTATATAATGATGTCTGAATACTTCTTAGATAAATACATTGGCTATCATACTGAAATAGCTTTGTGGATGAGTTTATAATGAAGTCAGCCACAGGATTACATGAATGAAAGAAGGATCATCAATCACCAGCCCAGGGTAATAAAACATTCTCTGCCAAAAAAGTTGTCACTTAGGCATATACTTCCAATATTCAGTACTAGGTTTTCTCAAGACTGTCTACAATAAAACTGAAAGTTAGAATTGAAATCACAACATATAAGAAACTTTAGAAAAACAGTGAAAACTGTGAATTAGAGACCAACTGCAAGCCATTTCTAACTCATGCTTAAAAAAAAATTCAGATCAAACAATATTTTCAATAAAGAAACATAGGGCACTAAGATCTCATCTAAAATACAAGATTGCAATCACCATTTTTCAGAAAGGCTAACTAAATGTCTGAAATTATTGAAAGAATGAAAAAATATAGAAAAATAAAAGAATTTGATAGAACACCAAAATAAAAGATTCTGGAGGAAAATATTTTTTGACATATATAAGTAGAGCAAACAAATTAAATGTTATTCAGGTTTATGAGTTATTCAAATAAAAGTTTTAGCTGGTAGAGGGAGCAGTGGTTTATGAACAGAACTGGTTTTTTTATGTGACTAAAAGCTCACAATATTCAGAGTTGAAAGGGACCCACAAGGACCATTGAATCCAACACTTAAGTGAATGGCCCATACAGGGATAAAACCCACAACATTTAGCACCACACTCTAACCACCTGAGCTAATCTAAGGGACAAAAAACCCTGCATCAAGGTCTCCTTATCCAACAGGTCTTCAATAATAGTGTCTCTTTAGTTGAGCACAAAACAAAACAAAACAAACAAAAAAATTTAATATGGAATTTCATTTGTTTAAAAAATAAATGTTAAAATACAAATGGTCTACAGAAATATGAGATTGGGTTTAATGAGCCCGGAGGTCCCATTCATTATTATTATCCTAGGATGCAGGGTGTAAAAAACCTCACCACTTGCATTATCCTAGGATGCAGGGTGTAAAAAACCTCACCTCTTTGTCCACTCACTGGGAATGTTTTTAATTGAAAGGCAGCAATTAATATCCTACACAGTAATTATATAACTACCACTGCACGATATGACAGTCAATTACAAAGGACATAGACTGAATTTCATCCAGCAATTTGCAAGCAAAATATCTCACATCCTGTTAAGAGTCCCATGGGCTTTTTTGTGGCCCAGTATCAGTCTCTGTCCCCATTCTGGCCAAACTCCTAAAGCTTCCCAAGAGCTGCAAATCACCATGTTAGTGGAGCAATGAGCAACACCAACAAGGTGTTTTCCTTGTTAATTTATGTTTGAATACTTTGTAACATCAGAGCTTTAGGTATCTTCAAAATAGTTGTGGCTTGACATTTGTTATGTCCATTACAGTTCCAGTTTTCTAGTATTTGTTGAACTAGGACTGTCTCACAATTGCACAGCTATAGGGATTTACTTGTGCTTTCCACCATGTCATGTCCTTTAAGTCAACCAAGTATATGCTATCTAAAGCTAGGACTGTGAACAACAGGCAAAAATACTTTATGATTTTGATTCTATCTCACTCTTTTAGAGTCAAGACTTATTGTTTTGGTTTTTTTTTTTTTTTGATCACTTACACAGAATGCAAAATCAAATGAAGTTCAGGAAAGTCCAGCTTGAAATAACATGTTAGTGGTTTTGTTTTCTCCTCAAGAAAAATTCTATCACAGTCTGGGTGATAGACCTTTTTTCCATAAGTCTGAACAACTTTTAGCAATATTGAGCATGCCCACCAAGACCGTGACAAGGCAAAACTCAAACCTATTTTAAAGAGGGTTCAGTAGACTCAGACTTTTATGGAATCACAGCCCTGATACTGTTGTGCTTCTTACCCAATCTGTAAAATGAATTTTAATCCAATGACTCAAACTTGTAGGATAATACCAATGTTTCATGCATTTTGAATTTCATAACTAGACTTTAAACACTGACTTAAAATAAGATCATTTTGAAATATATATAAAATTATGTATTGCTCGTCATAAATACATTAGGCCATATACCTCTATGGAATTACTCAGGCTTGGTAATCCATAAAACCCATAACCTTTCTGTGAGATCTTTCAGATATATTCTGGGACATAGAAGTCTTTGTCTGGGCCTGACCATCTCTCTACATAACGCACACGATCACAGAAAAGGGTCGTTAATTGTACAAAAACAGAATTCAAATATTATAGTAGAGAATAATACTTTTTGAATCATTACTCTTCTAGAAAGCCAAAATAAGAATTTTCATGCTAATTCCACCAGGAAATATAATTTTCACCTGGACTACTTTGGTGTCAAATCTCACAGAATTTTTCAAGAGGAAGGGATAAAAGTCAAATATGATGCCCAATTTTAACTGAGATAGGAGCTTCAGAGGCAAAAAAAACCCCCCACCCTCTTTTTGGACTATTTCACAGTATATTTTTAAGGATCATCATGGTATTATAAACCCTTCAACTTTGACGCATCAGTGAAAAGAACATTTTTCTTTTTTTTTTCTTTAATTTCTCTACAAGATGTAGTTTGTCTCTAAATCCTGCTATGCAGGGGAGTTGAAAGCACTAATGAAAATGTATGTGGAATAATAGTCTAGAGCTATGATTACTACATGTAGGATTTTGTGACTAAGCAACACCTACTAGCTAGTCAGTCTGGGTTTTTAATGTATTTGGAGGAAACAGACAGCTACCTGAATCACAAATATTTTTACATGTCTCCCAAAATACTTTTAGCTCCAGAAATTTTCTGTAATACAGTTTTTGCTTTTCAACTGCATAATAGTATTGAGAAGGGTTTTTTCTAACTTCTTACTCATGTCAAAAGAAGTCCAGTGAACAAAGATCAGCTGAGAAGGCGAGTCATAACTTCAGTACATGGTACCTGGTTGGGATTGGAAAAAAAGGCAGAATGGCTGTTTAAAAAAATAAAGCCTGAGATTTTTTTTTTAACCTATTAAAAAGACCTTTAAGAGACACAGAAAGGGCTCATTAAAACAAAAACTTGCTACTTTTTTGCAAGGTTGCAGATTATGGAAGACTTACTAAGCATGATTTATATTACAGCAACATTCATAAGCACAGTCCTGATCTTCTCCAGCTCTGTACATGACTCAGTTTCTTATGGTATGTTTCTTCTGCTTTCCACACAGCTGTCTAGACAAGTAAATGATGTGGATACACTTCTCAAATCATCATACTGCCACTAGAAGATGTAATGAAGTCCTAGACAACATAAGTAAAACAGTCAAGGCAAGTTAGACTAAATATTTTCCCCCCAATAATGGAATTAATAAGACTGATTTTAAACTACAATAAGATCTACTATTTATACAAGACTTTCAGGAATACACACAGAAGAGTCTAAAAAATGTAATGAGGGGTTGCATAGAGAGATCTATCTCTTTTCCTTATCAAAAAGATGGTGACATTACAGGTGTTTAAGGACCTTGAGAAAAAAAATACTAAATAAATAATCACTGACAAACAAAAGAAAGTTACTAACTGAAACTTGAAGCTAAACACTGAAAATAGTAATTAGACATAGGGTTTTCTTTGTTGTTTTAGTTTGGGGGAGTCTGAAGTGAATTACTTTTATTTTATATGATATATTCTAATTAAATACAAGTTAGTGTGATCATTGTTGATCATAATTTCATGACTAATAGGTAGCTATTAACTTTAAGTATCTATTGATGTATTATAATACTTCACAATATTAAACACAGGACTGAGATTCTTATAACAATCAAAGAAAAATATCAACAAGAGCAGCAGATAAAAAAATCAGTCTTTCAAAGGGACTGAAAGAGAAGATTCTCTTATATTTAGGAGATTGTAGGAAAGGGAGATCTGGAAAGGATGCCAATATTATGGTGTAATGAAAGTAGTCTCCACTGAGGAGAGTTATTGAGATAACCACAACTTTAAAATTCAGGACCTGAATGATCTAGTTTTGTCATACATGGATGGACAATAGTGTAGCCCTTTGCTAGTACTTGGTTCAGAGCTATATAAGGCCAGAAAAAATACAGCCAGTGAAAATCTAGTTTTGCAATCAGTGGGGAAGACATGATCAGACCTTGGCACACTGAAATTGCCTTGTTTCTGATATAGGGGAGATTTTGGGATTGCTAGCAAAACATGAGTCAGGCCCTCCCAATTCCTCCTACTATGCACACAGGGCATACACAAAACAAAGACTGCTTGTATGATTTGCACCTTTGTTGCGTCAACAGTAGCAAGTGATTATTTCCCATCCACATTGTCTGGGCAACAACAGGGTGCTCACTGAAAGCGGAGGTGGGAGACCCGATTTATGTGAAACAGCTGAGACTGGCTCGTTTGGCAAGTCCACAGAGATTGGGGGGAATTTGCTGAGCAATGAAACAGAAGTCTAGTCAAGCTATTCCTCCAGGAGGCATCAGAATGTGAAGTCCATGTATG
>WEKY01037945.1:15054-66691 GCA_013390045.1 Picathartes gymnocephalus | reverse complement strand
TTCCTCCAGGAGGCATCAGAATGTGAAGTCCAAATTTGTACAACTAAATACAACCACATACTTGAGGAAGAAGGCCCGGCTCCCTTGATCACCTGTAAGGAGCAGGATTACTCTACAGTAACATTTGTCAAAGGACACCAGGAGTGTCATCTGATGACAAAAACCTACCAATTGGTAGGAATTAACCAGCTGGAACATTTCCCTTGCCAAACAAGCTCAGCTGCAGCATCAGAGTCATATGAGGCCATCAGAGCTGCTCTGGATAAGCATTTGTGCAAGGCTATTTTTAAATAAGATAGAACTAACATCTAGAGAAAATAATCTAAATAAGATTTCTCACATGATTAGGAGATAGCTGTTTTTCCCTGCAATATTTATGAAAATACATCTGTCTTCCTCTAAGCTTCAAAATTTCTCTTCAGTACTCAGTCTTATAAGAGGATCTTTCAGGCATTGTCTAAGCCTTAAGAGAAACCCCTCCTTAGTTTCAACTTCAGGAAGAAGAAAATATTGAAACTGAACTGAGACAAGATGTTAAGGCTGGTGCTGCAACTTTTTGTAATTGCTTCTGGCCTCTCCCACTTTATTTTTTTACTCCTTGATCCTGTATCACAAAAAGTATTTGTTTCACACGGTCATTTCCAAGAAAATTTAAAGCAGCAAAAATATAACAAAACCTCTAAAACAGACGTCAGCATTAGCACAATATATAATTAAACTGTGGAATTCACAGTCCCAAAATATTACTAGGATGCATTCTTGAAATGGATTATGTATTTGTTAATATAAAAATCAACTTTTACAGTTATTTACAGGAATAAAATTACGGGGCTTCTCAGTAAATAATTCAGTATTTCAGGATCTTTCATAGACTTGCCAATTTAGTACTAGTTTTATAGAAAAAGAAATTAAATACTACATTAAAAGATAAGTAAATTTCATAATCAAAATTACAGTCATCATAAAATGATGTTATAAATCTAAGCATGAGTGACATACTCTTACCAACAAATGGTATATCCTAGACTGACAGCTTCACCATTTGTGATTTTCTCACATACAGCTCCTCAGTGTATAGCCTGTATGTCATCCTGCTGCTCTTACTTAGGAATTCCAAGTAGGAAACACCTCGCTGCCAATATTAATTGTATATGTCTTGAGGATTTGAAGTGGGGGTCTCTTTTATCAAAAACACTACATTTTTTTTTTGATGTGTTTATTTGCCCTGTGAAATGAACTGAATGTATTTCAACTGGAAATAACACTTTTAGGCTTCCTACTTTAATTCCATAGATTCCCTTATCTCTTTAAGAACTTCCCAAATAACATTGATAGCCCTGTCTGTCTGTGTCTAAGACTGCCACTGACCAAGTCATTCATCTGCTGAGGGTTGTAGTCTTTTATATTGAATAAAGCTTACAAACAGAGGCTTTCTAATCCATTATTGTACTGAATGAAGTTTACCAGATAGATGAAATCGAAAGACACTTGTAAAATGCTTTCCAGGAAGCTAGGCTACAATGACTGTTTTGTGATAAAAAGTGATCAAGCAATACCTTGAACCATGGGATTTGATTATTCTCAAACACAGAAGTAAACCAATATAACACATCTAATATAGTCTATGCAGCAAACTACATTATCTATGGTGTGATTTATACATAACCCTGAATCAAACAGAGGACAAAGGAGCAAAAGCTTTAATTTAGGATCAATCTGATAACTAACATATTGTAAAAATAAAGATTCAGGACTTGATCTTGGGGGACATTTGAAACATTAACTGCAATGTGAATCAGACCTTTCTTTGAACAGAAGTCACGTATGTTTTTCCCATATTTATTTATTATATGCAATTTATAATTTTCCTCATTTAAAAGAAACATCTTTTTCTCCAAGTATCTTAGTGACCAAAAATTAATATCAAGTGCCTCAAGCACATTATATTTATGTGTAGTAAAGGTCTCCAGATACCATTTCCAAACCTCCCCTTTATAACAAAATACTGAGTACACTCAGTAGTTCTGTGCTATACGTATTTAATAATGGTATGTCAGTAAAAACCAGAAGTGAAACACAGGCCCAGAAATGTTTTGCATTGGAAAACTTCTTCCAGTTCTAATTCAGGACAAAAATAATTACTTGACATTTTAATAGTCAAGCTATACTCCTTACTGAGCAGGAGTATACTCCTTACTTTATTATTTATTTTATAAAGTAAGAAGGATAATATCAAATAACACGGTATGAAAGTATTGTAGATTTCTCTTCTAAAATGAAATAGGGAATTTTTCCTGCAAATATAACCTAGAAAATCAGCAATACTTCTCAAAGTCACTGAGCTGGATCTCCAATTCATTCTCTTCCTGTGAGGTCATCTCTGAACAGTCCTAAATTTCTGCTTCTCTGAAACTCTTTGAGTCCTCTGATTTCTCCCACAAATACATTAACCTCCCTACTCAAAACACTGTCTTTCAAAGCTCCCAGACCACAGAGTTTCAATACCCCAGGAGGTTGCTGTTTAGGTGGTCCTGTGCTATGTTTAGATTAGTTGTTTGTTGTTGGGGTTTTGAGACTTTTTGTTTTGGTTTTGGTTTTTGTTTGTGTTGTTTGCTTGTTGGGTTTTTTAATTAACCCCCTTATTTTCTCACATTTATCTAAAAGAAGATTTCTTTTGCATTTGCATTTGATATAACTTAGATTATTTACAATACTATATCATCATGGACAAAAAGGGCTAGCAGAGACCTGAGGAGGAATTTCTTTGTGCAGTTCAAATGCATTACTTGTTGCTTCATCCACAATGTAAACAAATAACAGATTACACCCTCCTTCTTATTCCAGTTTTGTAGGTTATATCCTGAAGTGTTGCCTTGGCTCTCTTCAACTGGGTTAGGAAACACTCAAGCAATGAACTCAAAGGTACTAATGGCTGAAAGTCTAATTCCTGCAGTTTATCCTGGCACCTTCCAAACTACAGCTTTGTTAATAGGTCTGATTGGATGCTTGCTTTTTAGAAACAGCATGTGTGCTTTTGACTCAGTTTGTGATCTATAATATTTAATTTTTATGCTGATCTCGCACATGCCCAAAGGTTTTCAGATCTTATATTTAGCAACTAGATTTTCACCTAGATTTTTCCATGTAAAACAGTTTAAAAAAGGCACTATCAGAGAAAGCCTCCTGTCTAAACCCAAGTATTTTCCAGAAGACTGGAAATCGCTGTTTTTCTTACAATTCCTAAAATTAAATCAATCCCTTATTTTCACTCACAAGTAAGAATTACTTGATTTATTGACCAAAAAAAAAAAAAGAGAATAAGAAAGTATTAAGGAACCCATGACATATATGGCTTGTCCAACAAGACTGAACAGAGAAAATGCTAATCTGAGTCCCAGTTTTTTAATAGGGACCCAGTCTTGGTCACTACAGATATTATATTAGACACCCAAAGTGTCCACTGCTCAGTCAGAGCAAGTATCATGTGACAGTGATATCCACCTGCCTTTACATTAAGCCAGTTTCAGGAGTAATAAACAGAATTTTTTATTGTCTTATTGTTACAGAATTTTTTATTGCCCAGATAGTTATTCTCTACCTCCCCTGTCATCCCTTGGGTCTGTTCTGGCTTAGAGACTGGCTTTAGGACTAAATTGTGTTGATGAACTAGATTTTAATCTTAATTGCAGCCCTCAAACTCAAAACAACCTCATGAGATTTCAGGGATGTCAGCATTCACAGCAGCAGCAACATAGAAACCAAGTCACTCCTCCCTTCCCCCAGGTGCAATCTGGCTATGGGCTCTCAATTCTATTATCGCTTCTGTTCTTGCCAAAAAAATGCCAAAAAATCTTTTAAAAAAATCACAGACATTAGTTCTCAGATACTTCCAGATGGAGTTCTGCTCAACATCTGAAATATTTATTAACTGACCAAAAATATTGTCCTACAACACAAACATTTTATTTTTCAGTTATAAAATCAAGTATTGAAGAAATTTGGGTTTAATGCTATGTGCTGTCACAGATTAATGGAACAGTCAACGTTTAAAATCAATCATCCTTACTGTGAAAATATATTCATTAGTACAGCTAAAGAAAGCACATCATCTTTAATTCAGAAGTTAATTTAAAATTAAATTGGCATAATAATTAGATAAAATATTTTAGGCCTTAGAGGACACTGTTTAATGGTAAGGGTAGTAAAGAATGGATTTTTATAGCAATGGAACATTCCCTATTGCTTCTGGGTTTGCAACATCGAAAAAGTAAAAATGATCCAACCAGTTTTGACAGGGTGCTTGCTACACATGTACAAACTCCACTTTACTAATCCTGATCTTCCGGTTGATCCGATATCAGTCATCCTGCTGGGAGCTGGAGAAGGCAACTCTGTTGACTTTCTCAGAAAACAGACTGCCTGCTGAAAACTCCAGAGATACCCTGTTCTATCAGCAAACAAGCTCAACCTTGCTTGCAATGAATGAAATTAGAGTAAGCAAAGACACAGAGAGCGTCAAGGCCACACTGGAGCAACAGGCTCTTACTCCAGGATCCCAAAGAACCCACAACCACATTAGCTGGGTTTATGTTTTTAGTGCAGAAAGGTCATAATCAGCTTTGCAGTTTTCATATGGAAAGATGGTGTGTAAGGAAAGGAGCTGCTCAGCAAAACCTGTTAGAAGCAGTACTCACATGGCCCTGCCTGGTCACTCTGATTCACAATCACATCACTCTGTTTTCAGCTCAGAGGAATGCAATAAGAAAGGAGGCACCTTACTGGCTACAAACCATTAAACTATAAAAATCTATAAACTGTAAGACTCTAACAAGCCCTTTTGGCAAAGCAGCTCCTGTCTACTTCACAGGGTACAACTCCTCTGAAGAGGAAATCCAGGGGAAATCTATCAACCCACAGATTAATCTCTGTGACGTAGCACATTTGTAATAATCCTTCCAAAAACTGATCCTTCTTATCCTGATTAATCACATTTCTCATAAATGTAGATAAAAAAAGGGTAAATTCTTGCTTTTCTGTTAACCTTGAGGGAATACCAGGAAATTATGATGAATTTTTTTTAGGATGTGAAAACACTGATAAAATGCATATCTAATTCAAGAAACATTTCTTAAAGAATATTAAACCAACAAGCCACACTGTAGTCAAACAGCCCAACAGAGTAAAAGGGGAAAAAAACAGTTTTAGTTACTCAGACAAGACATGACAAACATGACTAGAAATGAAAACATACTTAAGTGAAACTGTTTTCCGAAGTAACTCCAGTGGTGGCTTTTTAAAGAACAAGCACTACTGAATATCTCTTAAATAGATGCCAGGAAAATCATTCTGGGAAAGAATTTTAAATTCTGCAAATGATCCTGTAATGACATTAGATTGTCCTTCTATTTGTGCTTAATAATCTGTAAGACAGTGGATAATTTACACCAGTGAAACCTCAACCTGCCATAATTTAATTTGTAGTTCTTAGTGAGCCAATTACACAAATTCTATTTTACTTTTTTTCTTTAACTGACTGTCCTTAAGGCATATTGATCTGATGGTATACAGTGTATAAATCTGTCTCTCATCTGTGGAGAGGGAATGAAACAAAGTTTACAACTGACAAGACAAACTTGAGTAGTTTAACCTAATCAATCAATCTAATCAAATGTCACTCACACTTACTGTCACTATTGAAGTATTTCCTGCATTTAATTCATGAGCAGTATTAACACTCACCCCAAAACCTCTGAGGATAAAAGGTAGGCCCCAGGTTCAAACTAAAAATCTGAAGGACATGCAACATTATAAATGTAAGTGTATAATCAAAGAAAAATTTCACCCTGTTTCTCATGCATCTATGAGAAGAAACCTTTTAGCTAATACAAGTTAACTTAAAATGAACAAGTTTGTGCATAACATAGAACAATGGGAAGAATAAAATTAATGCTTCTTTTTGGATCCAAGCTGATTAAGACTAAAGGTAATTATTCTCTCATGAATAGTTGACAACTTGCAGGACTACACTGTTTTTTGCTTAGATTTCATCCTACTCATCTACCTACAATAGGCTGCAAGTTCCGGTCAATGTCAGTGGTGTGATCAAGGAATGAATGGGCAGGGAAAATCAATTCCATTTTGTCAAAATATTAAGTCTGGGATCAAAAAGTATGAAGATACATGTGCTATTAAAGATATTTGTCCTGTTATTTTTAAAACATTTCTTAGAAACCAATGTTTTTCATATGCATTTAGAAGAGCCTGCTTGGAAGGAAATGTTCTCTACATTTGCTTTATAACTATGTCTCTGCTAGGATGGATCACAAATAGAAAGAGTGTATTCAGTAAGTATTTGTGTCAGTTGTGAACTAAATTACTCATAAATAATTCTTGACATTATTCAAGTAGTGTTAAGTCTGAGTAATGACAGAGACCGGAAAAGACCTTGTTTTTAGCTGCCATGATCCGTTATTACAGCATGCAGCTTTCCAACATGTTTAAGATTATGAGCATCTCCTCTACAGCAGCTGCACTGGGCTTGGTCTGAGCCATTAGATGTTTCCTGGACGTGTGTTAACACAGCTAAAAGCCATTTCAGGCTCTGTCCATAAAGTTCTAGGAAACTGAAAATATTTGAGCTGTTTGAATAAACAGGGGCTTAGATTAACTTTCAGGGAAAGTCAACAGCCTCAAAGCAAAAGTTAACTAAAATGCCTTAAAAAGCAGCTCCACATATAGCAAAACAGCCAATAGTTTAGGATCCATTAATTTCATTTGAAGACTACACTTTCTCCAGCATGTTCAGAGTTTCAAGGGAAATTTCCAACACAAAAGAGTTTTTATTAGTAGCTTTTGTTCCAAGTCATCTCTGAACTTTTGGTCTCATCTTACTGGTGTTTTGGTACTCTCATTTTCAAAGACAAACTTCATGCCAGTGTCTAGATATAGCTCATCCATTCCTCTTAGTGCCTTAATCTTCCCAGCTTCTTTCACTGTAGATAAAATAGTAGCTTATTAAAAAGCATTGTACCTCCATAAACATGGCCTATGATTTCCAGCAGCCTCAATAGGTACTACTTTATTTATAGGGGTCATGTCTCCCCATGAGAGAAGACAGGTCAAATCAAAGGACCCAGTTCTGTCTCCAAATTTGTAATCTGTCACTGAAATCAGCTTCAAGCATTTTGCTAAGAGGAATTCAAAGCATTGCACACCTTGTAATAATTACAGAATGACTCTACCAAATCATGAAATAGCAAAATCTCAAAATAAACAACTAAACCACCATAAGGAATAATATCAACTCAGCTGCAGATATTTTTCTGCCCCATCCGGTGCTAGAGGAAGCAGGTTTCCTCTTCATGCTGAGTACACAGACTTTTGACTCGTATTACCAGGAAGGCTGAAAGGAGAGGCCTCCCCCAAGCTTCTGAACTCATCTGGTATCTACTCACACAAAGGCATCAATGTTCTGAGAGAAATTAGCCTCTGGAATGTTTTTGTTTTCAAAACTTTGTTCTGAAAAGGCAGTGTTTGCCACACATCTGGAAAAAGTGCTTGTAGGTTAAGGATGAAAATGGGAAAGTCTTGAGAAAATAAAACATGAAAAGGGGCAGACTGGGTGGGAAAACTGCTGCAGACTAAGTGAGGGGATGAAAGGGAACTGTCCTATCAGGAGGATGCCTTGCAGAGAAGCTTACAAAGATAGCATTTTCTTCTGGGGCTCGGAGATGCTTCGCTTGACACACTTCACTCCCCAGCAGAGTGGGAGGACAGCTAACTTGAGATTTTATATGAAAGTGAAGTCTTTGAGATATAAATACATAGAAAGGATCACAAAAATTTTACACAGAGTTGGTTGGGTGTTTTGGGTTTTTGTTAAGATATACTTTTTTGCTAGAGAAATGCCTTACTACATTCTGATTGTAGGGCATAATGGGTGGGAGAAAAGAAAGAAGATACAGAGACCTTAAGTGCCATTTTCTTCTGGCCTGCTTTTTTGTCTGTGGTCTTCCTAACTGTACTTAGTAGTAAACTGTAAGTATAAACAAACAATATGTGAGGTGAACTCTAGTACATAATATTCCCATAATCAACAATGCACTGTCTGCTGCAGCCTTTTCTCCAGCCTATCACCGGACCTTAAGCCTGTACCTAAAATTCCTCTAATAGTTATGAATGCCTTACAGTTCTTGCAGTCCTTCCAAATAGTCAAATGTACTTTTTCTAAGAGTGAAGCTGAAGCTCATTTCTAGTAAGCAAAATATTGCCATTGCTAGAAGAATCATCTCACTTAGATTTCCAATATGGTCTTCACAATTGACTTCGTATGATCTGACCATTCTTATCTGTAAAGACCTACACAGATCTTTCTGTTATTTCTGTAAATACAGAAAAATAAAACTAGGCAGCCATCTAGCATTTGTATAAATATGAACTGTAATGAAGTGGAGAGAAAAAAACATGCTAATACAATATAAATACAAAAAACGATAAGCTGTCTAATAAGGCATTAATTAATAATCAGTAAGCTCAAGGATATTTACTAGCTTGCAGATATTATTGTCATGCAAGAAAAAAATTTCATCCATGAACAGGACTGAAAAGAAAGAAAAGGTCAGAAAAACAATCTTCTTCCATCACAATTATGTCAGACAAGTTATCAGTATATGAAAAGGACTGCAAGTGCAATGGTAAGTCTCAAGAACAGTTCTATCCATTCTGTGAAATTATAAATTCCACAATCAGGAAAATAATTTAAAGCATGTATCAATACAATGTGTATAGAGAGAGAAAAAAGCAATGAAAATGAAATCATAGTCTATTGAAAACTCTAATAAAAATTAGTGGTTGACGTACAATTCAAAGGCTCTTGACAACAGATTTTAAGGCCAGAGGTGAGTATTAACAGAAAGCCTATGTCAACTGTATCATTTCAGTAAAACCTGCACTTGATTTGAAAGCAGGAAGATACAATCTACACTTTTCTAGACAGTTTATTCTCCTAGGATGTCGGAAAATGCTGGTCTGGATAGCTACCTGAATTGTCTCCTTTAGTTAGCTGTGGATCATTTTAGCTAAAAGTCTGAAAATGTCAAGACGTTTTATATTTAGTCTATACTAGTGCAGATTCAATGTCATGTGTGGGGAAAATATTTCTTAACCTCTCTCTATTTACAGTGAACAACTGCATGCACTGCTGCTTTTTCTCTCCTTGGATTTTTTTGGACAATTAATTCCCAGTGAGTATAGTTTAACTGGTGATAACATCAATGGAAATGTCATTGTTGTCAAGGGTTCAGGAGCTTACAGTCTCATTTCATGTCTGACTAGGTATGAGCAGTCTCAGGTTACAGTTTAACTGTAGTTATGGACTGTAGAGCTTCAGTTTTTTAGGCATGAGCAGATCCCACTACAATTCAGGCCATTGCTAATTTTTCCCAGCACAATCACTGTTACAGGTGTGACTGCGTGGGATTTTTGGGAGAACACATAGAACATGAGACAGTTCCCCACACTATAAAGATCACAAATATTATCATAGGTGCTAAGATTTACAAGAAGCTTCAGGTGTGTCTTGATTTTGATGTCTTTTCCTCTTCTAACACTCAGCCCAGATGAGATTAGAAATACTGGCCATAACCCATGTTTCAAATCAAAGAAACAAATACAATGATTATACCTTTTAAAGGAGGGATCTTGGTGAAGTACTGTGTTCTCTTCACAAAAAACAGCTGAATGATGCCAGACCGCTGGCAATGGATCTGTAAGAGAGATTGCCATGGAGAGATGGCAGAGGTGCCTGCCACCTTCCATGGGGTGGCAGGCACCTCTGCCACCTCTTCACAATTAGTTTCTTGGTTGGTACTGAAGCAGAAAAAGGCAAAATTATATTTGCCATCTTTACATTGAGGATTTTGACATACTCAAAGAAGGAACTCGCTTCTGTTTAAGCCATTCTTTGAATAATAAGGAAATTTCTGCTGCTTTCTCACTTCCAGAGTTAAAACCAGTTACGCTCTGGTATTAAAGATCACAGAATCACTGAATATTCTGAACTGGGAAGGGACATACAAGGGCCAGTGAAGTCAAACTCCTGCATAGGACAGTCCAAAGAATAACACCATGTGCCTGAGAAAGTTGTCCAAATGCTTCTTAAGCTTTGTCAGGCTTGGTGCTGTGACCACTTCCCTGGGGAGCCTCTTCCAGTGCCCAACCACCCACTGGGTGAAGAACCCTTTCCTAATATCCAAACTAAATCTCCCCTGACACAAGTTCAGGCCATTGCCTCAGTCCTGTCACTGGTCACCAAAGAGAGGAAATCAGTGCCTGCCCCTCCTCTTCCCCTCACAGGAAGCTGTAACTGCAGTGGGGTCTCTCCCCTCAGTCTCCTCCAGGCTGAACAGACCAGCCACTCCTTATGTGGCTTCCCCCCCATCCTTGTGGTCCTCTGAATGCTCTTTAATAGCTTAATGTCTTTCTTATATTGTGGTGCCCAAAACTGCACACATTATTCAAGCTGAGGCCGCCCCAGTGCAGAGCAGAGGGGGACAATCCCCTCCCTTGCCTAGGGGAGCAATTGATGCCCCACAGCACAGGCTTGGCCGTCCTGGCTGCCAGGGCACTGCTGGCTCATGTTCAACTTTCCATCAACCAGGACCCCCAAATCCCTTTCTGTGGTGCTGCTCCCCAGCCTGTCCCTCCCCAGCCTGTCATACATCCAGGGTTCCCCATTTCAGGTGCAGAACCTGTCACTTGTCTTTGTTAAATTTCATAGAGTTGGCAATTGCCCAGACCTCTGATTCGTTGAGGTCTCTTTGCAGAGCCTCATTTTAAGGGAGTCAGCAGCTCCTCCCAATTCTGTATCATCTACAAACTCGCTTAGCATCCCTTTGAGTCCTGCATTCAATTTGGTATTGAAGATATTGAAGAGAGCCTAAGATGGAGGCCTGCAGAACCCCACTGGTGCCTGGATGGCAGCAGCACCCATCCAATGTGGCGCCTTGCACCCGACCCATGAGCCACTTGCTCATCCATCACATGATGTTTTTATGCAGCTGAAGGCTGGAAGTTTTGTCTAGGAGGATATAATGAGAAACAGTATCAGCAGCAACTGGCTTCCCTTGATCAACTAGGTGGGTTACCTTGTCATAAAAGGAAATCAGGTTTGATAAGCAGGACTTTCCCCTCATGAAGCTGACTGATGACTGTGTTGTCCTTCAGGCATTTTTCAATACTCCTCAGAATACTCTTCTCCATAACTTTACCAGGCACTGAAGTGAGACTAACAGGCCTGTAAAAATTAAACCCATCTGCGGTTTTCTGACTCTGTTGTGCACTATGTCTCAGAAGTCAACCCCCAAAAATATTTCACAGAATCAGAGAGAAAGATTTAGGCTGCAGTTTGAAGGAAAAGTAAATGTAAATATAATTCTTCATTATCTTTATTCACACAAAATTATCTGTTTATAATGAGATAACAAAAATAGGGACAGCAATGAAGAAAAAGTAACACGACAGAAATATCCTTTCTATTTCTAAGGAAATTCCCTCCCCTCCCCTCCCCTCCCTTCCAATATCAGGACATGACACAATTCTCAGACTTCTGTAGATGCTTTTCCCCTCCTAAGAAAGTGACAATTCATAAAATTTAATATGACTCCAGAATTTTTTAGGACAAATAGCAGATGACATAAAATCTTGAGAATGTGTGTCAGCGGATTCATGAGAATCCAAGTGGCTATAGGGAGAGATTTTCCTGCCTGAGTAGAAGATGGTGTAGGGAGTTGTGTGACATGAGGTCCAGCATGTTGGTGGGCAGCTAAATTTCAAAGGAAGGAGGCTTGAATCAAATAAGACAAAGACATACTTGATTCTAAAACAAACTGACAGAAATTCATCTTTCCTCAAAGGTCATTTTAACAGTTTTCTAAATTTTTTATATATACTGTATTCATACCATTTTCATGTTATTTTTATGACAAACACAAGTGATAAACTTGTTTTATTGCTCTTCAGAGGTACTTTTGTGTCCAATTAGTTTGGTACCACAGTTTGCTCTAATTAGCCTGGAAACACGCATCATAGTTAATTACACTGTACACCATTCGAGAGGCTGGAAATAGTTAAATATGCTTTCATTACTCAACTGGCCTGGAAAAAGTATATACATTTCAAGCAATAGTCCTGAAATGCTCTTTCAGATGCTGGCAGTCAGTTACAACAAAACTTTCAAAAAAGCCTGAATATGTTGTGAAAAATACACAGCAACAATCAAAACAATAAGCCATATGAAGTAAAGTAAAATATACTCTTTCCTTAAAGGAAGAATATATCTCTGTGGAACATCAAACAAAACAAAATAACCCAAAGAGACTATGTGAGAAAAATATAAATTTAATAGCAATGAAGACTACTTAACATAAACAATAGTATATAAGCAGTGAAGTTAATTGAAACTATAAATACAGAAAACTTTGAAAATCAAGCCAGCAAATTTTTTCCAGATTTGTCAAGTAATTAAAATTCAACAGTTTCACTACAAAATAGTGCACTTTGATATCTGAACTGGAGATTATCTTTGCTAAACAACTTCATTTTTTATAGTCCTGCCCTAAATGTCCTCTGATTCAGCTGGAGTTTTACCAAAGGCCTGTGTCTACAAAGGATTTAGATGACTTTAAAAAATGGGCGCACAGGCTCGCTGCAGGGAGCATTCAGAGAGCCAGAGCCCTCACAGCAGCACACTAAAGGCAATCATGGGGGCTGAACCAGTCAGCGCTCCCCAGATCAGCAACCACCAGATAATAATTAGCCAAGAGGGAGACTTTGTGGTCAGGAACAGGGCAGCAATGTCACTCACACCTATGTCCCAGTGGCACTGCCATATCTCACCTCCACCCTGAGCATCCTCCTGGAGGGAAAATCAGTTTGTTCCTTTCCCTGAATCACAGAAAGGGTAAGGTTGGGAGGGACCATGGTGGAGTCATCTGGTCCAACCTCATTTTCCTGACGCTGAGGTGGGCAGATTTCATGTTTTACTTTAAAAATAACCCACAGACCGGGTCATCACTATGGAAGTGTAAGCTTTTCATTTTGGACAGCCAGGTCTGTCCTGAATTGCCTGAGATGCATACCTACGACCTCCTCTGTTGCTCTGCTCCCCTCTACTGCCGGTGCACTAAGCATTGGAATCTTTGAGAGAGACTCTCTCGAGATGATTTGGATGAGATGGGGTCACATTTTTATGGTTTTGAAGCTGATTTATTGTTTCTTTCTTATCAAGGCATAGGAATGCCTTCACAGAGGTCTGCAGAGGTCAGCCATGTTCAAAAATGGTCACAAGATTGTGGTTTACAAGGTATTTTAAAGGTTAATTGTCCAGTAAACTAACACCACATATATTGTTTTGATTCCTCTACCAATAATCAATCAAACTGGTGTTACATCTCTGTCGCAGTGCGGGCTTTTTTATCCAATCATGTACTAACATACAGTTCTACATTACTACCTTTTAAGCTTTTTACTTTATTTTACAACTACTTCTATATCTAAACTTCAGACTTCAAAACTTTCTGATCCTGGGATTCCAACAAGACTCTTGCAGAGTTATCACTCTTTTACATGAAATCTGAATCAAACAATAAAGAGCTTTTAGAAAATCAACTCTTAGAGCTGTGGAGGAGCTAGAAATTCCATTTTGGGAAAAAAATCAGCATATAACAAATCTCCCAAACTCCAAACCCTCCAGGAAGATAAGTTTTAACAGGGGTGACATAAAGGAGAGAAAATTCCTGTGGCTGGTTAAACTTTTAAAGTGTTGTAATTTACAGAGTGGGGAAGGAAATCACAATAGAAATAGAAAATGCAAATAGTAAAATCAACAGCAAAACTTAATTGTTATGAAAATGGTAAAATGAGATTTTTAACATTTTGGTGATGTTTTTTCCCCTCAGAATGAAATTTTGCGAATTGCATTCTGTATAAGAAATATAGTTTTGGAAGAATCATTCATTTCAACCAAATATGATCCCCTCAAGTTTTCTTTGACCTGGACTATTTCTTAGCTCTTTCAAGAGAATCATTCTGAATAGACACAAAATTTACATTTAAGCCTGCATGTTGTCAGAGCATTTAGAAAGGTTATCAGGTGAAACAGAAAACTACAAGAAAAGCTCTTTCTTCATCAGGTACTACAAACTAGATTTTAGAACCTATTATCTCCAATGGTTTGGGAAACCAGGAGATATGCTTGCTGTGAACATCAGCAGGAAATAGTTTGCTTCAGCTTGCCTTTACAAATGAAGCAAATCAGATACAAAATTTGTTGCTCATGGATTAGCAAATTTGAAATAACCCATTCCTTTTTGAAGCTAAGAAAAATGAAATGTAACCACCTTATAAAATACTTTTTCAATTTAAAAACTTTATTTGTATGGTCTGATTTTTTCTCATGACTTCACAGCTATATTAAACAAAGAGAAATTTAAACCTGAAACAAATATGCCTTCACTGTTGTAATTTAAACTTCAACCAGTAACAAATTCAAATGTCAACAATGAAATATACTCAATCTAAAACAATATCGAGATTAGAAGAGGCATTTTTTTTCCGTTCATGATGTTAATTTAAATTTCTAAACATGATTGTTTCAAATTATTGACTTACACAAATTAAACATATTTTTACTTAGTTGAAGCCATTCATGACTCACCAAACTCTCTTTTGAAACTATGCAAGGAGGCAAAAAAGTTTTAAGTAAATTTTTGTTTTTATTTTACTGCAATGAGAGTGTAAAAGTCTCCTGAACCAAACCAAACAACTTTTGGTTAGTAAGTGAAAGCAAAGTAGTCATGCCTTAAGGATGATACCTTCCGCTGTAAATACTTTTGTTTACTTCTGCAGTTAAAATACACATCTGTAGTGAATAGGTACATATACCCAGAATCAAACTGAAAAGCCCAGTGAAATCATTAACATTATTTTCATTGACCTCAAAGGGTTAGTGCAGTCTGATGGCCTAACCTGTTGATATGCAACTGTGTTTGCTTTCACATGCCCATTCAGAGCTATAGGAACATGCAACAGATTGTACAGAAGCTGCTTTACTTTTAAATGGAATATGTAGCAGCTACATACAAACTCATTTATATGTACCAGATAGATATCGGTAGTTATCTCTCTGCCCATTGATATATAGCAGAATTAATAGAAAAAACAGATGGTAGTATTATCATTGTAGATTTTACATCTGAATAATGATGGTGTGACTTATCAAAGCAAAACCATAAATGTGTTATTTGGTGATTTTCTCTTAAAACTATAACTTGACAGCAATGCTAGATGAGCTAGATATAATAAAAATCACCCCACTGCATTTGTTTCTATCATATTATATTTTAAAAAGCCTGCAAGTGACAAGAACAGTAAAAGGCTATCAGATTCTAATTGCTCCTGCATTGAAGGCACTTAACAAAACTTGTGACTTCCTGACCTAGTCCAGTAATGTCAAGTACGGCTGATTGGCAACTTTACTGAATGTCCATGTTTCCCTTCATGAAAGGAAAATGAGGGCGAACTGAACATCACATTAATACATTCTAGTCCAGCAGCTCTATGCAAAGTTGAAAACTTCAGGAAGAAGAGATTCGTACTTTGACCTCAGGCTGCAGGTCAGAATTTTTTCCTCACCTTGGAGTCCACAGAGAGTCCATGAAACAAAGGAAATTTCTGACATAAAGTCTTAGGTAAAAACCAAACTTTTAACACTTCAGCCTTAAAAGAGTATTTTACAAACCTTATTTTACTCTTAAATGTAAATAACAGTCACATAAAATTCCATCTCTTTTTGCCCTATGTGAGGTTTAGGCTAACAGCCTTTTCACTGTTTGCTGAGAGACTGAATATTGTGCTATTGATTTCAAGCAGTTCGGGGGATGAGAGGCTGCTGAACTGAGGCCTCTGAAACAGCAGAAGGTGGTGTTGGTGTTGTGACAAGTAATACAGTAGCAGCAATTTAATGGAGCATTTTCTTCTGTACATTAGTTAAAAATTAATTTAGAACCTGGGATCCTGATTCTAATTTCGAGAAAATCAATGTTTAAACACCTACTGAATTGTACAAGTGAGAGATAAACTTCCAAATTATTGACTGCTGCTGCTTATGTCATCTGTTTGCAGTTCAGGTGTCTGGTTCCTTAAGGGATTTTAGCAAGATTCAAAGCCTTTCCTTATCTCAAACTCTGAGCAAACTCAGACAGACTCAGACATAATCTGTACCACAGAAGGACCAGTCTGACAAGCCAAGGCGATGCATCACTCCCCTGGCACTCTGGATTTTAGAACACACGGAATTACACTAAATAACTGACGCTTCACCTTTGCTCTCCCAGCTGCTCAGAGCAAGCAGATCCAGTTCTGAATGTGCTGGCTCATCACTGCTTCTCCATACTGTTAACAGAAGGATATCTTACCTAGACAAATAGTCATGGCTCCAACTTCTCAGTCATCTCTCAGCCTGCTGGTCTTTCAGGATCTCCTTACTTCAGTAGCATGATCACAGACAGGATTGCTTAAGGCTAGGAAAAATTAAGGTCTTGTAGGAAGAGGAAATATTTGTCACTGAAATGAACGATAGTCCAGCTTTCTGAGACAGAAAGGAAAAGGCTTCTTTTTAAGTAAAAAAAGCACCCCAGTTTGTGTGTAAAAGATTGTTTGCTTTTCCCAACTGCAGTTGGTTTAGCTTCAGATATTTTAACAGAATTACTTCCCCTTAAGGTTGGATGGTCATACTTATGTAACATTCAGATTTTTCAAAAGTGGTAATATTAGTGTAAATATGATCTATAGTAGCTAAGCTTTCCAGATGTAATGTGAAATCAAATTTGCACAATTAGAACACCATCTTTAGAGGCAATAAAGTCAATTTTCTTCCTCACGTTCTGAAGATTTGTGCTTTAATTTTTTTTTTTTTTTAAATTCAATTCCTTTTGGTGTGATATTAGGATTAGGAGTGACCCAATTTAATAGATTAGAGTAGTTCTGTATCAATCACCAGAAAAGGCAGGCTTATGCTTAGTAAGAATTTGAAGGAGATTAGGTAACTAGCTGGAAAGCGTGAGCAGAAGCGATCATTTCTTTGCAGAGCAAAGCATAATAAAAATTCACTAGCTTTGTTTAATCAAAATATATATTATGCAAATTGTTTTTTTAGATGTCTGGATGGTGAAATTTAGGTAAACTGACTGAAGCAAGGAGAAAAACAAAATAATCCTAATGTAAAAGATCACAAAAACAATAGGAAGAGATTCTCTAATTTTTTCAATGGAGCTGGTCCAAAACTCATAATAAAATTTTAAACATAGTTCAATATAAAATAAGCCTAATTTTTGCGTTATCTTATTCTGCCTGTTTTACTACTTTACCTGCTATATTTTTTGTGTAATTATATGTTTAATTATCCTTACCAGCAGTATATTCTTACCTGTAATGACTGCAAATAGACATGAATAGATGTGGGAGGAAAATGAGATTTTATGTTTTGTAAATAGGTAGTTTGCCTTTTTACTGTTTCTCTTTAACCTTAATTCACTGCAACCTGGCCAACATTTTTCTGACAATCAAAATATTTAGTTTCGCTAAATTTTGGAGGTTTATTCAGGTTTCTTGAACTCCAGAAAAAAAGGTAATTTTGTTATGTGGAACAAAAGTTACATGTAGTTTCTTGCTTTTAGGATTGATCAAGGGAAATGCAAGAAGAGTAATTCTTCTACAGAACAGCATAGAAACAGCAAAATTTATTAAAGACCTGCTTTCTTAGTACAATCTAACAGTTTTCTCTGATCTGAAGTTCAAGGTCTTCCTGAGTAGCAGGTTTTAACTTATGTTTATTAGCCTTTCATAAATTACTCTTCTTTGAGTCTGCTTAATGAGTTTTTAAATTTATGTATATTTTTGGCATTGGCAAATACTTTAGCAACAAGTTGCACAAATTAATACTTCTTTTATGTAGGAAAAAACCAAAACCTCCTGTTTGGTTTGAGCCTACTATATGAAAACCTAATTTGATTTCCATTGCTTCCTGTATTTAGAGAAGCAGTGAATAGTCATCGGATACAAACATGCCTTCCCCAGGCAAATAATGCTGCTTTAGATCTCTGCAATTCCCCCCTTTTTTGTGTATATTCCATCTTGTATAATCTTAATATATTTGTATGTACTTAACATATGAACAATTTGTTTCCTTAATCAGCCATCTCTCCTTTCAATGCACTTTGTCTTTTTTACTATATCCCATTTTAGGTTAAAACAATCAGAAATTAATTAAATGTTGAATCTATGGGCACTTAAACAACATATATTGAAATACAATGATGTTTTCCTTTTCATACCCAGTCCCTTTCCTAATACTTCCCAGCACTCATATTATTTATATTTTTCAGTTTTTTTAATATCACATCTTTACAAGATTAAATATGTCAAGGCTTATAAAAGATCTCCTTTGCTTTCTAAGGACTAGACAAAGAGGGAAAAAAGTTTAACATAAAATATTTAAAACTTAAATCTACAAGATTTTGAAGTAAAAAAAAAAATTTTCAAATTAGATTCTTGCTATAAACTGAGTGATCTAAATAAATTCAAATAATAAATAAGTACTATATTAGTTAATTTATTGAAAATAGTTGAAAAACAACAGTATAAAATGCCCTGTGCAGAATCCCTTCCTCACACTGGCATTTTCACACTGACTTTTCCAATCAATATTATATTTGGATGTATTTTTCAGCAACTGTGATGTGTTTAATTTTTTGCCCTAACATAAGAAAGCCTTCAGTTCTCACAGGAAGTTATTGTAAACAATAAACAAGGGAAAAAAAGGCTTTTGTGGACTCCAATCTCCCATTCTGGAGAATGGAGCCAGACGAATTAGCTCGTGCCAGCATTCCCACGTCTTTGCTGGGAACAAACTATCTATCTCACTACCTTGCTCTCTGGAGCGCTTACTTGGCTCCTGTTCTGCCCCTCCCCACCATGGAATTTGCACCACCAGCCTGTGCACACAGGGGAGCATCACCCGGGATATCAAAGCTGCTCTCATCTCCCCCACGCACAGCCCAACCCTGCCTTCCTGGCCATTTGCCTCTCCACGCCCAAAAGCAAGAAGGAGGCGCTGGCCCTCTTGACTAATCAGAAATGTGACTCCTCTTTTTGAAATAGCCGATGATTTTAAAAGGATTTTTTTTTCCTTCAGTGTCTCACTCTGAACGCTCTGACTTTGTGAATCCTTTTTACATTAATGATAATTCAAAAGAACTGTAAATGGCCTTTCCGTTGTTACTTGAACCACACATTTAGATGAAAAGAATAAAAAGATTTTTCACGTAAAAATAGAGGGAAATTAGTTAGGTGACACTCAAGAGTTTTATCAGGTCTTCAGTAATCTGTAGAAAGTTAAATATTTGTTTTGCAAAGCAAATTCCACAGCACATTCATCACCACTGTTCAGCTGTATTAGATAAAACTTAGCTGTGGGAGCACAAGGCAGAAGTCAGGGCTCTGGCATGCCGTTGAAAAATACAGGTGCTGAATCTCCTTCTGACTTAGAAAATGTCACTTAACTTTAAGTCCTTCACCTACCAAATTTACCTACCTACAATTATTTTTACCTCTATCAAAAGGAGCTTGTGGAAATCGTGTTTTACCTGGCTAATAAGAAGGTGTGCAAAGGAAATGGAGATGCACTATCCTTTTCTCTCAACCACAGGATGTTTAGTCATGTATGGTGATGTGATATGACAAGGACAGCAAATATGGTAAATGCTCACCTGCAATAGTTGTTGTGATTATTACCTCTGCAGCAAGTAAAGAGCACATTTTAATGCAAACTAAAATGGGACTGACTGCATTTGTGTTTTAACATAGTAGCATAAAATGAAATTGCTGGTAGGTTCCAGATGCTGAGGTGCTGACTTTGGGCTTGATAGCTGTTGCTTCCACCATATCCCAGCCAGCATTCACACACCTTTTTCCACTGAATGGGCCAGATACACCTGCTTTGCTATCATCCCCTTGGAGAGAGCCTCTGTTGTTGCTGGCCACCTAAAGGCCGGGGAAGGACATGGGTGTCCACACACACACACACACACCCCAGAGCTGCTGAAGACAGGTTGTGTTTGAGTTCTGGGGAGACTGAAGTAGGTATTTCCCTTGCACAGTCAGGGTTATTCAGTAATGATGCTTTACCTCCATGATCTTCCTGAGAGGGAAATCTCCAAAATAGGTGAATGAAGGTCTTAATGGAACAAGCTGGCTTTAGTTTGTGTTTATCCTAAAGCCTCAGAACACTGTTCCAGCTGCATAAAAGACTATAAAATTCAAATAGGTTATATTTCCAGCCACTGTAAGGCCTCTTTACAGTGTGCAAGTGATAGAAACAAGAAGCAGGTATGCTTGCAAAGTACTTTGAAGGAAGCCTTCTTTTAGAAATTGGAAAGCATCATAATCTTTCAACTCACTATCTCAAGAAGGTTTTTTTCAGCCTTTCCTCCTTTTGTTGTGAGGAAAGGTTTAGCTGCAATCACTTTACACTTATGGCTGACAAGAATACATGGCACTGCCATCCATGTCAGTATCCTTACTAACCTGATGAGCATGCTGGGGAGGCTTGCTCTCGCCAGATCTTTCACCACCCCAAAGGCTGTCAAGCCTGTTGTCACTCACATGTTTTGGAGTGTGGCAGATCCAGCATGGGGGCTGTGTATGTGGGAAGCTGAAAAGTTACAAGAAAAGGGCATAAATTAGGAAAAGAAAGGAGAAAAAAAAAGAGTATAAGGAGGTATTTCTTAATGGTAATATACAATAAACTATAAACAGTGATCCACATTGTGCTAACACTCTTTGGTAAAGGAACTGTAAATGCTGTTGTGATGAACAGTTATGCTTCAAGCATATCTCTAACTTCCTTAGGCCAGATTTGAAATTCTTTATTCAGTCATTAGTACAGGTCTTGAAACTGATTTTTTTTTTCTTCAGTCCAGATAAAGAATTGTAAACTTGGTCTTTTGTGTCTGTATGATTCATTCCAGCAGTGCCAAACAGAAATCTTTAAGGTTTGGGTTTGATAACCTATTGTATACAAGCAATTTATCAAAAGTGTGATTAAGTTAAAGGCTAGCTGATTACAAAAGAATTTTCTCTTTGATTTACCAAAAGTGACACGGTAACCAAACACACATACTCTGCTGTGTGCAATTCATCTATATGACAATTTTATCTCAAAAAAAGGAACAGAAAAGGGATAAATAGGTCAGACATGGAGTTCTACTTTCCCATCAAAAGTTAAACCAAAGGGTTGCATATGAAATGAAGAAGTGCTCATGTAAATCTCTGGCATGACAGACCTTAATCTCTTCTTACCAAAATCACTACAAATTAGAGGGCAGCCCAGGAAAGCCAGTACTCCAGTATCAAAGAGCACAGAGGAAAGCCACTCCCAGAGTCCTAGTTATGTAAAAAGCAGGGTGCTATTTAGAAGCCTCACCCCTAGAGGAAATCTGATATGTATAAATTAACTTTCTTCAGAGAAAAGAACCTTGATAACTGTCAAGGAGGACTGTAGATCTGGATGTTGGAAATAGGAAGCAAAGGTGGCTGAAACACCACAGTGTAGTAGTTAACACTTTATGTTTAACCAAACTTATTTTGAGTTTCTTTACCAAGGATATGGTAACATCCAGAAGAGTGCATGCCCACAAATTGTTAGAAAGGCAACAGAAAAAAAAAATTTAAAGAAGAAGCTGAAGTGTCTTAATTTAACGAGTCACTAAGGTACTAAGACTGTACTTATAGCCGTGATATTCAAGCTAAAAATCAGTCATGAATTCTCATTAATTACCACCAGAACTTGCTGTCTCATGGGCCCAGAGCATCAAAGCATTAAATGTTCCCTACCAGTGACACACCTATTTAACACTTTGCAGGAGTTCTTCTCCCCCGTCTTGATTTAAAAAACCCTGATATATACTTTATTCAAGCCTTGCAAGAAAAATCAAGGAAAAAATAGAAATAGAAAAAAAAAAAAATAGACAAGCGAACACAGATTTCCTAAAATTATGTAAAGGTTATATATACTAAGATAATTTCCCTTCAGAAGATATGAAAACATGATCTTGCCCTTGCTGTCATAAAAGTCAATGGTCCACTGGACTAAAAATATGCCATAAAGTGCCTGTAACCTTATCGTTCTGTATCACTGGTTTTGTGCTGCAGTTGATTTCAGGCAAGTCAATCCTTATTTCTGACCATATTTAGTTAAGAATTAGGGCCACTGGTGGTAAAACCTAACAGGTTTTGTGCACTACTCCATTAATGAGCTATTCCAAGGGAAAGAACTTGAAGGGCAATTAAAGAGAACACTGACTTGAGACAACTACATACAACCAGGTGTCCAGTGAAGCAAAAGGCCTGAGTTGTAAATTGGTTAAAGGTTCTTGGCTTGGAGGAGAAAGGATATTTGCAGCATGAGATCACATGACCCTGTCTCTGATCAGCAGGTATTTACCTAGGAAATCTGTGACTGTGTAAAGACAGAACAGCAGTGAAAAAGCAGGCAACTTTCGGAAGCCATACCTTTAAATAACTATAAAAGCTTTCTCTACTGTACTTTTTGTAAGCCATAACTCATCACATTTTTCCAATCCCAGTTACAAAATTACGATGTTATTAGTTACTAGATGTTGAACTAATGATGAGCTAATGTTGAATGCATGCTAGCACAGTTCATGAGGGTGATCCCTAGAAGACCCTCTCTCGGAGATAAGAGTAACGAGCTATTTAATAGGGAAATGAAGCAAGCAGGTGAAATAATTTATAGGAGTATGTTGCATATAATTATCTCACTCTGCTGAGGTGATTGATAAATTGATATTTTCTGCCTGTCTCTCTTTCTCTGTGCCACTGTGGCAAAAGGAGCAACATTAGTGTCTAATAGCAATATCCTCAAAGATACTGAGGCAATTTTCTACTCTTGTATTTAGAATATAGTCAGAGATATGTAGAGAGGCAGAGTGGCTGATTCCTAAGCTTTGTTTTAAAGTAATATTCAGATCCTATTTTTTTACTCATGGGCACAAACCAGAAAATTTTCTCTGGAGAAAAGACAGTGCAGAGATGGTTCTTTGGATATTACTTATAGCTTAGGAGTTCAGCAGCGCTAGGAAGAACATTATCTCTATGGGATCAGAAGTTCAGAGCAAAGTTCAAGAGACAGCTTTTGCTACACAGAAATTTGGAGCTTATTTCATTCTTTCAGTACTTACTCACTGTCACAAGAACGTGACATGAGAGCAAAGCCACTGTCTGGATAGAGAACAGTGACTAGAACCCCTGTTTCCATCTGTGGTGTCCCTTACAACTGAGACCCCTTAAAATTGTCCCTAGACCCAGAAAGTGATGTTGCTGTGCTCATAATTATCATGTGTAGAGATGCTAAGCATTGCTCAAAGACACAACACCAAAATAAAAATTTGCATTCATAACCACAGTTTATTTAGGATGATAACAAAGATACTGTACTAAGAAGGCAGAAATAACAATATGAGAAATACACTGGGCACAGAGATTAACATTTTAGGAGTTTTATAAATGTGTCAAGTCTTCAGAATGGAGTTACAAATTCTCTGTGGAGAAAATCTAATAAACAAATTTATAAATGTATTTCTAACATCTTCCTGGAACTCATGAATTATTTTTCCATTTTTCACAGATGCAAACACTGGTGAAATGGCTAATGTAGTTTGGTCTATAAAACATAACTGGAAAAATCATTGCTGCGACAGTGTAATATCTCTTTAGTTTTCCTTTCCTCCTTCTCCAAGTTAATTTTCATTAACTTCACCCCAAAGAGAGAGAGAGTTTCACTGTTCCTGAAACAGCTGTGGCTGTTCCTGTCACAGCATATGCCTTGTGCTAGCTGTTGTCTGCTTGTGTCCTTGGTAGGAGAGTTTTACACTTATCCTGTCATCTTTCTGAGGCAGCTGAAAACATACCAAGAGGAAAAATCAGAGTTCAAATCCAAGTCAAGCCAAACTCTGAACTAATAATTATCCAAAGTAGACAAACATGGAAAGATGTCACCATTGACATTCACATTACCACATTTAATCTTATCCAAATAGTCAAGAAGTGAAAAAGAGAAGAAAAGAAAGACCCCCTTATATTCTATTTTTTCCCCTTCTTAACCTGGATGACCAGGGTGCACTCTGAAAACAGTGACAGCATACTGAATGGGTGACTTCCAGGCAGTGCTGTCAGGGTGGGATACCAGGCTACATCAACAGTCAGGCTGTACTGTATGATTTCTGAGGGTCTCAACCACAGCTTGAGATCTGGTTTACTTGACTATCCCACTAATTTTCTTTACATGGAATTCTGAGGATAAGTTGGTGAGTTTTAATGGTGAAATGTCATGCATTTTATTTTATGTTTTGCAGAGTGTTGTCACCTATTCTTTTCATTTACTAACTCAGTGATTCCTGAGCATGCCAGTTACTAGATTCATTTAAGGAAATTATTCTTAGGACTACAATTTTTCTCCTGTGGCAACAGAGAGGTCCAAACTTCAGTCTTAAGCACCACAACCTGGACCAAAGAAAACCAAAACACGGTCTTAGAATCATGCAGTAATTTGGGATAGAAAGGACACCCAGGGTCCACCACTCTATTCTTTCAGTGAAATCAGTGTTCCTGTAAGGAGTCAGTGACTGACATAAGGAGGGATTTGTCTCTGATTCCATATATGTGAGATCTTTTGTTGAAAGTGCTTTCATGGAACTTGATTGCTCCTTTTCATTCTGTTTAATAAATCAATACAGATGAACCTCTCCAAACAATGAAAAATTGCTCTTCTCTGTGCCTAAGCTAGAAATACTCCATGGAGTTTTTAATGGGATTAGTTAATGTATCTAGAAAATAGATCTTTCCTGAGAACTGTGTCATATTTTTCAACCATATATCACAGGTACAAGGAAAAGGGAGCTGGAGAGAATCATGTTCTTAGTAGTGTATGGTTGTCCTTTGTTGCTTGAGATATCAGATATAAAAAAGGTTCAACAAGATCATACGTGGCATGGGCCCAAACCCAAAATACATCCATAACAGTCTTAGACACAGAAAAAGATGGAGAGTAGGAAACTCGGGATATGACAGACCTATTTCATTTCCTTTGAAATGCAGACTTTGTCTGCTTTTCATTAAAGATCTCAATGAGTATTTCTACTCTGAGAAATATTCATGAGCTCTCCCTTTGTGTGGGACAGTTGATAACCTCCAATCAATTAGACTAGACCTTAGAAAGGCTCCTCTCTTCCTGGCTTGCTGTGACTCTGATCTAGGCATTTCCTAAGTAAATACACTTCAATGCACTTCTCTTTTAATAGTACCAATCGTGATCTTTAGAGCTGAAGCCAAAAACAGGTGGTGAGGCAAAACATTAATATTGCAACATTGGATGCAGTGGATTACCTTATCTCATTCTATAGTATCAAATGTGAATTTATTTGATCAACACAATAGCAAAAACTTGACCCAAAAAGAGACCTGTCAATGATCAGGGAACATGCTGTTTTCAGTGCAGGCAACATCATAAAATCAGGCATAACTCTGCTTAATATAAAGATTGAGAGGACATATTAACTATTCATGAACCAACCAATGAGGTCGTAGCGTGAATTGTTCACAGATTCATATGCCATTTTTATTTGGTTTTGCTCTGCATTAGATACCTTTAGCTGCTATTTTTAATTCTTGGTTGAGAAAACTGCTCACTCAAATTTCATGTTCTTCCAAAGCCAAATATAGATACGAATTTCTTTGGATTTTAGACATATGTGTGGTGTTAAAATTCACAGTGATGCATGTTAGGGAAGGATCCTGTTCTCATTTCACACTTCTGACAATCTGGAGCACCTCTTTTCACTTCAGTGAAGATACAGTAGTTCAGTCATAAGAGAATGTGGGTCCTAGATTCTAGTATAGCTTTGTACCTTTGAAGGTGTATTTTTCTTCATCCTAAAAATATGCATCCCCTGAACAAAAATTTTGTACAACAGTCTGCCCTTTAAATCAAAAGAACAAGAACAAGAGAAAAAGGTCGGGATTATGTCAATGTATAAACTTCAGGCATCAGACTTTATAAAATATTTCAAATCCTAAAGGTGCAGAACTACCTTAGAAAGGTGAGGTACCTTTGAAAATACTCTAGCAATGAATCTGCTCTTTAAAAGCAGTTCTCAAGTGAGTCAGAATCATAGTTAATAAGCAACTATGCAATAAACATCTACAAATAGCTATGCATTCTCTTTATTAAAAAAAATCCTAGCTGAAATGAGTAGATGGATTTGGCTAATGTTGCATGTTTTTGTATATATAGGAACTTCTTAAATAGAAGGGTAATATTTGAAGAAAATGCCTAATTTACCCATGCAAGAGCTATTAAGGCTCCTACAAAGCAGAAAATTAGTTAATGCACTCAAAACCTTGTTGTTATTCAATTACACAGCATTGCTAACAGCTTAAAGGCATTTATTCAGGTTTGCAATTCTTTCCATGCCTGATACAAGTGCTGATGAATTTAGTCAAAAACTGTTGATGTTTACTAAGACTGTGGGGAGATGAAGATGTTCACAAATAGCTATTAAATTTTTTTGGTGAATTCTTGTACCTTCAAATTTAACTGGTCAAAGTCTGTCAAACAGAAATGAATGAAAACCTCACCCTACAATTCAGATAGAATTTTAGTCAAAACTTCCGTAGAAAATTGATTAAGAGAAGCAGGAGAAAGAAAACAAAAAATTACTAAATCTAGATAATGAATTCTTTACAAAGCATTTTTAGGGCTTCATCTTACAAGAGTTCATAGTCTGAATCTACTTCCTGAACTTCTATGTTAATATGTGCCAAGGTGGATCTATATCTCCAATAACTATATGAAATAAATTCCATCTTTCTTATTTATTTTCTGTCATTTTTAATGTTAGTTGTGAATCTTAGGGACAGAATGTGGTATCACCAGGTATCCTATAAATAGCAAAAGTGCAGGAAGACAAAGAAATATAAAAACTTTTCCCTCTATTCTCAGAAGAACCACGGCAAGAGACCTATCTCCTTGGGCCACTGCCATTATCCCAGCTCTGCAGCTGGCACCAAAATAGCACAGTAACTGGAGACACATAAATATCATAGATAATTATATTCCCTTTAGTTAATTCCAAAACCACAGCCATACTTTTCAAATGTCGCAGCGGTGCTGGCAAATCAGCGCTTGCATGCATGTGACTGTGCTGTGAGGAGCTCTCGGGTCAGGCAGGGCCGCGCTGTGCCCGGCCCCGGCCTCCCCCTGCCCCGGGTGGTGCTGCTGATGGCAGCGCCTGCGGGGCACCTGCTGCCTCCTTTTGCTGCATTGACACACACGAACTCTGTCCAATGCCTTGCTGCTTCACCGAGAATTGTTTCACTGACATTTGCTGGAGCTGTCTGCTCTGCTGAGTCAGTTTCCCTTTAAATAAAGATTTGTTCTCATGAACATCAGCAGTAAGTCCAAGCGGCCTCGTATTTGTTATTTGGGGATATACTATGTAAGTGAGCTTGCATATTTTCTCTTTCTTCTAAATTTATTCCTTATACTTCATATCTCTTTTTTAACAAAGAGCAATGTGATAAACCCTTATTTTGTCTTAAGTTTCAAGATCACCCAAGCTCTTCTTTTTATTTTTAAACTCAGTGCTACATTTAGCCTCAATAATATTTTTTTTTTCTTTTAAAACACTTGCTTTAAGATATAATGTTAAATATTTTGAAATAGAACCAGGTATGATATTTCTTTAATTATTAATTAGGTAAATATTTTGGACTCCTGAGGGGGTACAGTTTAACAATGAGCTGAAAATGGACCATAACTGTAGCCACCAATTAGGCAAAATTTTTGATGATTTCATGTCCTTATTATTGAAAGAAGGACTCAAAAGATGAGTTAGGTGACATTAATGTTCATCATTTTAGAATGAATATTACTATCTGGGAAATGTGCATGTGTAAATTCAAGATTGGATGCAAGACAATTTAGAAACAAGTGAAAAAAAGGATGAAAATTATAATTCTAATCAAGATGAAGCTAGTTGTATAGAAAGTGAGTTGAATTTATATTGGAACACATGATCAATCTAATATGTGACAAAAAATCACTTTCTTTGTCATGACTACAATTTCAGAAAGCATTAGTTGGATTCAGTCCTGCACCAAAAAAGCTTTTGGCTGCACTGCAAAATCTTCTTAATATAAATCAGTATTTGAATGCAAACTAAAATAGCAACTTAATCCTAGAGTAGTTTACTTATTGTGGTTAGCTACCTATTTACACTTTAGCTGTGGGAAAAACAAAATAGAATTAAAAAAAAACATATTGTACATAAAAATGATAGCTCACATAAAGGCTAAATTCTTTCTGTCTATAAAATTTAACTTTATCAATTTCTTATACTAATATACTTAGCAAAAGGCTTACGTATAGATCATACTCATATGGATACCTTTATCATCTTGTGTGATTAAATATATAACTACATCACAATAATGAGTTGATAAAGGCATTCTATCAAAATGCAAAATTAAAGAAACGAAACCAAAAAGAAGAAAAGAGAAATAAAAAAAAAGAAATAAAAGCCAGTGTTAGATTTTTGAGGAAAATGAACAACACCTGCCAACATATTTTTTGGCCAGAATAATTGCATCTGGTTTTGTCAGCAAAGCAAAAACTGAAAAACTGGATACATTTTTTTTGTTTTGTTTTTTTTCACACTTTATGTGCTCCAAAACTTTCCAGAGGAACCCAGGCTAAACCCTTCCCAGAGTCTTTACTAGGGTAGCTTATATCTCCATTACTTCTCTTCCTTTGTTTTTTGTGCTTTATCCCACTATTTTCTTTGTACTTCAGATTAACTTGAAACTTGAGTCTTGCTTATTTTATAACCATGATCTAAGGCTAAGTATTTTGGTCAGGTTTTGGGTAGTCTTTTAATTATTAAATTGGTCTACTATCAGGAGAGGTTTTAAGGCAGTAGAAACTGAGATTAATAGATTTATGGTTCTTTACCCTGCAGGAAGTGTCTCTGTACTGGTAGTGTTTCAACAGACATGTTTCGAGTGGTACAGTTCTGGGAGCTGACAAGGTTTTACATAGCACACTTGGCAAAAGAGCAACTTACCACAGGGTATGGGTGTGAAATTACAGCAACGTGGTAACTGCCAGGTGCCTGTCCTTATCCCACAGAAAATATGGTGGAGCTTTCCTCTTACCTGCCAGCTTGTCAAACAAGGCATCAGGGCAAAACACGCAGCGTGCACTGGATGTAAAAGTCTTCCCGACAGAAAGCAGAGAGAGAACCATAGATGAGAACAGTCATCACAGGTAACTACAAAACTGCTGGGTTTACAGCTAACTACAAAGAGCAGTGGGAAGCACAGCCTTTAGTTACTTATTTATAAACCCCATACTCACTCCTCAGCACACAACTTTTATCAGGCTTCTTATATTTCATCGGTGCCTTTGGCCCAGCAGGTCTCACTGAATGCACAGGAGCTTAAGCAGTCAAATGCAGACATCTTTACTAAGGAGTACAGAGCAGTAGCAGGAAAGCCAACTGAACATTAGAAAGTGCTCATACAAACTCTATTCCCTCCTATAGGTAATACCTTCTCACTCTGCCAGCTCCTCCACATGTAAATCACATCAATTTACACTCCATTTCACTGACTTATACTCTAGTAAGTGAGTGTAAGTAGGTCTTAAGGTGTCTAACTGAGCATAAAGGACTCTAAATTACACATTTTATGCATCACCTCTGAACTTAGCTCATAGGTTTTAAACAAAAGCAGAGTAATAAATCGATAGTTTGGAGGAGGAAGGACATGAAATGTGTGTCCATTTTGGTTTCTTGAGGTTATCACTGTATTTCATCAAAACTAATAAAAAGGTCCTGCCTTTTTACTTGAAACACTATTGAACTCAAATTGAGATACGCACCAAATTCTTTAAGCAATTATTTAAGCAGGTAAAAAAAAAAATAGAAAAACATGGGGACACTAAATAAATCAGGATTTGGCTTGTTTTTCTGTTTTTCTTGTTGTTCTTGTTGGTTTTTTTTTTTTTTCATATCTCAATTTTGAGCTGTCCCTAAAAAATTTCAGTGAAATATATGTTATTTTCTGTTTTGGACCATGCTCTGAAATCTCTATTGTTAAACTTCATTCTGATTCACTGTCAATTCTACAATGGAATATGCATTTAAGTAAATTGCTAATGAGATTTGTGGCAAAGCTATGAGGCTATGAATAGCATGTCAGAGTCAGTAAAATAGTATTTAGAAACCGTGGAATCTATTTATTACCAAATTGCTTACTCCTGAGGTCAATTATTGCTATAAACATTTAATTAAATGGTGATGTAAATTTGATGAGCCTACTCAATACAAGCAAAGCTTGTTCTGCACTTTGAAAAGGTGCGTAACTGAACGGTCCCTCCATCGTTCCAGTTAAAATTAATTGGTCTACTGGAAGTCTAGTTATAGAAAATATGCAAACTCCCTAGTTCATCTTCCTCAGAATCTCATCTCCATTAACTTAAAAATGAACTAAGAATGAGGTTTCTCAAAGCAGAATAAAAGAACAATGTACTTTAATAATGGGAAAACTCCTGAGGGGAGTTTTCATCTTGCTACGGAGGTGTTTTTTAGGATTTGTTTTTTGTTGCCTTTTTTTCCCCCCTGAGTTAGGGGGAGGGTTTATTTAAGGGATGATGTGGAGCTGGAAGGGAAAGAGTTGTTAAGCTAAGAAAGCTGTTATTATTAGTGCTCTGCCTCCACAGTTTTAAAACAGATTCTGGTACTTATGAGAATGGGGAATGGCACTGCTCCGTGACTTCCTCCCTGATAACAAATTAATTAGATGCCAAGTGCTAAATGCTGGATTCTATGCATTCAAAGGGACGCTTATGAAAACGAAAGAATTTGGTATCTAAATAGCCTATGTTTGCTTCTGGAAACATTTATTTATTTTAAGACTTCAAAATAATGACAATCCATAGAATATAGCACTCACGTTTTAGAGTATGTATTTCGTCACAAAGATCTTTTATTTCAATTCATTCTCAGAAATGATAATTATACACCAAGCTTACCCTGCTAGTACTGCACTGTACAGCTATGAAAATCAAAAGACTCTCTTTTATGCATTTGATGAACCAGAGATTTTCTTGAAATTCTTTTGTTGAAAGAATGCCCAGTATGATGAATGACACAATCTTTTGGTCTTCATTCAGACAACATTTTCAGTGAAATAAAAGACATTTTCTGGTGTAGAGCCCATCAATTTACCCTTGGTTCACCTGGTGAAGAACAGTTAGGAGGGAGACTTGTGAGTGTCAGAACCAGAAAGACAGAATGAACTACTTGAATACTTGAAACACTAATGTTGCATTACATATCTGTCTTGTTTAGTGTCTCTAACAAAACCTGAACGAGATGATGAAGTGCCCTTTTTTCAAGTTGGCAGGTGGCAAGGAGGTGGGGAGGAACAGTCAATATAGTTGAGGGTTCAGGGACCCAGACTTGCTGGAGAAATGGGGCGAACAGAAGCCTTATCAAATTCAGTAAAGAGAAATGTGAAGTGATACATGGGAAACAGAGCCTCTTGTAGTGTTACAGGTTGGGATGGATTAGTTCTAGGCAATGGATTAGTTTCCTGCTGGAAAAGTCCTGGAGTTTGCAGTGGTTAGCAAGCTGAGCATGAGCCATCAGTGTGTATCTGCAACAGAAATGGCTAACTGCATTCTGAGCTGTAGGAACAAGAGGAGAGCACATTCAAGAAATCAAGACAATTGCTTATTCTCATTTACATGCCATTCTTTAGAATGCTATAAAGCTACTTTGTCCAGTTTTAGCCAACTCCATCCTGTCAAAGACATTGATAAAGAGCATCATAGAATCATCGAATCATAGAATGGCTTGGTTTGGAAAAGACCCTGAATATCATCTAGTTCCAAGCCCTGCTACTGTGAGCAGGGATGCCACCCGCTATGTCAGATTGTACAGGGCCCCATCCAATCTGGCCTTGAACACTGCCAGGCATGGGGCATCTACAGCTTCTCAATGCAACCTGCTACAGTACCTCACCACTCTCACAGTAAAGAATTTCTTCTAAACATCTAACATAAATCTCTCCTCTTTTTGTTTAAAACCATTTCCCCTTGTCCTATTACTATCCCCTCTATATTATAAGCACCCTTTAAGTACCTAAAGACCACATCATGTTCTCCTCACAGACTTCTTTTCTCCAGGGAGATCTACCCCAGCTGTCTCAGCCTGTCTTCATAGGAGGGATGCTCGATGCCTCTGACCAGCTTAGTGGCACTCCTCTGGACCTCCTCCAAGAGGTCCATGTCTATTCTGTGCTGAGGACGCCAGAGATGGATGCAGCACTGCAGGTGGCGTCTCATGAGAGCAGAGTAAAGGCCAAGAATCACCTCCGTCAACCTGCTAGCCACTCCTCTTTTGATGCAGCCCAGGATATTGTTGCCTTTTGGGGCTGTAAGTGCACACTGAGGGCTCATGTCCACCAGAAACCCCAAGTCCTTCTCTTCAGGCTGCTCTCCATAACTTCTTCTCCCAGTCTGTGCTCGTGTCTGGGATTGCCCCAACCTAGGTGAAGCACCCTGCACTAGAACTTGTTGCACCTCAATATTTTCTTGTGGGCCCACCTCTCAAGTTTTGTCCAGGTCCCTGTGGATGGGTTTCCATCCTTTTGTTCTGTCACCCCCAACACTCAGCTTCTTGTCATCCACAAACTTTCTGAGGGTGCTCTCAATCTCACTGTCTGTGTCATTCATAAAGATATTACAGAGCACTGGTCCCAGGATGAGCCCTGAAGGACAACTCATCACCAGCCTCCCAGGCATAGAGGTGAGGCTCACCAGTTTGCAGTTCCCTAGGTCTTCCTTTTTACATTTTTTAAAAATTATAGTGATGCTTCTCTTTTTCCAGTCACCACAGGCTTTACCTGACAACCTTGACTTCTCATAATAGAGGGAAACATTTTTCCCAGTGAAAGAAGTCAAGATTAAATAGATTGCCAAGAGTACAGTCTGCATGCTTAGAAGTTTTTGAGTTCTGAGAGGATAAAGTTCATCTGACAATGAGTTGCCCCTAATTTCAGCAATGTGTTGAACTAGTGTAAAACGGTACTGTAGTAACTGGAAAAGAAAATATGCTCTGTGTGTCAAGTTTTCTTGTTGAGGTTTTTGTTCTGAATGACCATATCTCTCTCTAGCATTTGTGCAAGATACTACTAGAGTTGATACACATCATTCTGAATAAAATCTTCTTTTTCATACTTATCTGCCACCACAGAAAATAAACTGCTTCTGTCACAGCACATTTTGGAATGACCATGTCAAAGGCATTTGTGCCAGTCAACCTGGACATATTGGCCATGCACTTCTTAATATGTCTGTCCATCAGAAACATATTTCACAAATACTTGTGATCTCTGGTCTCAAGAGATCTGGGTCACTGAATTCACATTAAATATACCTCTTTCTCCCTGGTTTTGTTGCATATGAAATGTGAATTATCTTAAAATTCTGTTTATCTTTAGATAAGTAAGCAAATTAAATTAAAGCCTTACTTATGACTCCTCAGCCTCTTTTCCATTAGAATTAAAGGGGACACTCTTTAAGAGGTTAGATAGTAATTGCTGAAAATTCCTATCTAGCAGCATGACTCTCACACATAAATATACACAAGAAACTCATTTAAATGTACTTAATTGTAATTATCCCATTTACCACTTAATACTATGAAAGTATTATTGGAATGCTTTAAGAAATGCATTTTATTCACTCAGTAGGTTCTGGAGCCATTATTCTGCTCTGTGTAAATATATATCCAGTCACATAATGATATTCTTTTATTTGTTCATTATATATTTAACAGTTTATATATTTTTAATTCTGTTTACTTTTCAGCTACAAGTCCAGCATACATATGAAAAGCAACGGTAAACCTGGATATTGCTACAAACCCCCAGAAATGTGCACAAACTTCCAGTAGGCACCCAATTAATCCCTGGATCTGCCGAGATCACTGCAGCAACTTGCTCATAATTCAACTTTTCTCTTCCCAGTACCAAAACTCATCTGCATGGTTTTATGAGATCTAAAAACTAATACAGTGTCTATCAATGTACACCCTTTACTGAGATGTGGAGGATGCAGAAAATCTGCCATCTACTTTGGAACAGGTATAACCAAAACCAAGGATTACATCAGTGAGAAAAACTGCTTCCTTAACAGAAATCCAGAATGGAAGGGTGAAGGACCATTCCTGAGAAAACATCAAACCTTTGTGATGTCATTTGTAAGCCTTTTTCAACTTTTAAGAGATGTTATCATCAATTGCTTTGAAAATAACTACTGCTCTTAAGTTAGAAGCAAAATATGGCAAAAGCAAGCAGGCAGTCAGGCTGATATCACTTTTATGACTTGAGAGTTCAGACCTTGTAAGAAAACAAAATTTTTGATGTTTCAACACAGCAAGACATCTACTGCCAGCCATGATGACTTGTGATTTGTACGGACTATTTTGGAAAATGGCGCCCATGAGGATTTGCCTTCAGCTAACCATATTCTTCTGAGAAGAGAGAAGAGGAAGAAATTCTGTCCTGGTAATACCAAAAGACTCTTTCCCCACCCAGCATTCAGTGATTAGCCACTGAACAAGACATACAGAGTAGATGCTCTGTGATTCACACTGGTTTAAAAAGGGCATTGTTCTTTCATTACTGCCCAGCTAGATTTGGGGTTTGTAAAAGGCAGACACACAATTTGACAATTTCCACTAACCTGAGTGGGAAACAGTCCTGTGATGATGGGATCCCTCCACAGAGCATTAACACCAGGTAAGCAATCAAAAAGAGCATACTGACATGTTCATCTGGAGTAGAACACATGCCAGGAAGTGATGTTTTGTCTTCTTCACACTTCCAAAATCATCTCCCAGATGTACAGTCTGTGCAGGGTTGGAAGGAAGAGTCAGATCTTTTATTAGTGTGCCAGTTTTGCTTAGTTGGCAGCTGGGGTTAAACCATGACAATTAGAAAGCTGCAGACTTGTTTAATCCAAAAACATTAGGATTATATGGGAGACAAGTTGTATAAATATTGAAGTTGGCTTAAATATTCTATCAGTATGGACAGATCCCTGGCTATGTAAATATATTTATTTGTGTATACATTGCATTTGTACACTATACACGGTGTATATGAAGATTTCTGCCTACGTTAGAAAGAGCTAAGGAAAAATTATTTTTACAAAATACCGTGTTGGAAAAGGTAACAAAGCAAAAACCCTTAATTTGCATTTAGCAGTGAAAAGTGATTGATTTGCCCTGGATTTTCATGGTTTAAGAAATACATCCAAGTGAAAATTTAAAAAAAAAAAAAAAAAAAGGGGAGGGCTGCTGGTNCGTGAAAATTAAAAAAAAAAAAAAAAAAAGTGGCAGGCTGCTGGTTAACAACACGTTGAATCTAAATTAATAGGAAACAGCATTCAGACACCCACTGATCCCAACCTGCTCCTTGCCTCCATCCCTACCTTACATTTCAGTTTCCATAACTTTTATTTACCTTTCAGCCTTCTTTTCACACTTCCATGGAAGGCTGAAAAAATAGCGTAAATTATAGTGTTCCATGCATCTTTTTCTTTACAGAGTTCTTTTTGTAAATATCTTTCAAATCATGTATGGTGCTATGAGCCATCTTGTCACTCTTTCACTCTGGACAGAGGAGCTGATGAGAAGTGAGAGGTCACAGACATATAGAAAACACAACATAAGGCAGATTAATTATTTGGATGAAAGCTGTGGGATTTGATTAATTTTATAGGGCCATCATGATCCTTCCTCAACACATGAGCAAAGTACTGCAAAAATGTAAAACAAGTTACAGCCTTCTTTTCTTCCAAAATGCTTTTGTGCTCTGGTGGATGACCAGAAGGTATCTACTGAGTTTCAGAGACAGTAGAAACTTATTGTTTACCAAAAGATAGGGAAGGACTCGGGATATGTGGCCTAAAACACCGCTGGACCCATTCCAGTTAAAAATTCTTTCACCTCAATTTGATTCATGAAGAAGACTTTCAGTGGAAACTACACAGAGCAGTAGACCCTCTTCTTGATTAGGAAGTGTGCCACAAGGTCCCAAATACAGCCAGTCACCCTCTGGCTCCATACCTCTTTAGCTGACAGCTCTCTCAGGTCTGTTACTCTCATGAAGTTCCCTGGCAGTTGTGTGGCAGGAGTAGGAAAGCCAGAAACCACTGAATTTGAGCAGTTAGTGTTAGGTGGAGAGGAGGAACAATAACCAGTTGAGCAGACAAGTAGCTCTAAATGATGCTGTCAGATATTCAAGAGAAGAGAGCTTTTGCTTTCACCTGCCATTACTAAGTGGACCTGAGAATGAGGACTGCAGTTTTCCCTGGTATACCATGTGCTCTGTTTAGATATGAAAAAAACAGCAGTGGTAACATAGGAGGAGAAAATTTTAAAAGACATAGCTTGTGGGGAGAAAAAAAGAAAACAGCATGAATATGTAATTTCTAGAAGATGTCTATGGGGTATGGCCATTTCATCTTCCACTTCATGTTGTCTTTGCCTATAGGCAGGTTGGGATGAAGTTGAAAGTTGGCATCTTTTGCCATTGGTCCTACAGGGGCAGAAACAGCTGTATAAAATGCAAGAGCAGAGATTAATGGGGGCATTTTCCCTGATCCTTTCTCATTTTCTTTTGCAACTTATAACAGCACAGCCACTTGTGCTTATTACATTGCACTTTGTGATTTAGGGCTTGAGATTCTGTGCTAAGATAAAGGGAGATTAAGAAATGAAAGAGTAGGAGAACAAAGGAGGGAAGAGTACAAGAAGAGAAAATCAGGCAACATGAGAAGAGTTATGTCATTTGAATCAATAAATAAGTCAAAGTCAAGAAGTAATAGAAATAGTTAATGCACAGCATACTTCAGCACAGATGAATAAAACAATAGTCTCAATGACACAAATGGCAGCAGTAGTTATTGGCAGAAAAGAGGTGTAAGGTAGCAAAGGGGATTAAATAGCAACGAAGAAGAGACAGTCAGTAGGCCTGAGTGTGCTATAGCATTTAGCAGCACAAATTATATGGCAGGAAAAAGTAAGCTGAACAAGAAAATGAAAGAATTTTCCACAGAATACCAGAGAAGTAGAGAAGTAGGAAGTCAGAGATAAAGTCACGTCTGTGGCCCTGAGGGACAGAAAAATGGAGTTCCTTCTAGCTGGTGCAGTTGGAATTAGGTTTTGTCACCAGTTGCCCAGGCAAAACTGTGAACTTCTTCTATTCACATTGTGTTACTAGCTGTTTCTAGTTGAAGTTCAGGAGTTTTCCAGAGCCGTGTTATATTCTATGCTGATGAAGATCAGGAAGTAGACTAGACACAGAATTTCTCAATCTTTCCAACACAGGTAGCTGCCAGGAGCCTTGGATAAGTACCTATTTCTTGATTGTTTCTTGAGAATGAATGGCAGCATTGATACCAGGTAAGGTATTCTGCTGTTTTCGGTGGATAATGAGAGAGTGGCAGCTGGTATGTGTGCTTGGGTGATGCTGTAGTTGACAAGGAACTGGTAACCAACAAAAGAGTGGAAAAGAGGAAAAAAGATTTTGTTACTTAAGAAAGTTAAGGAGATGAATCCATTTTGTTTGTGATGAGAAGGTTCACATATCATAATCTGCAGTAGGGTGCAATAGCTGAAAATTCAAGGTAGACAAACTCAAATGTATAATTGGCATTGAAGATAATTAGCCATCCTGATGGATTATCTCGTTATGTTCTCAAGATATGTGTTCTTAGTTAAAATTTACTAGCTTAATAGAAACATTTAAAAATCAAATTAGGCATACTCTAGGAACATTTCCTAGGCCCCTTAGATGATTCCATTGCTAGTTTAAAAATATAACACCTGTTAAAGATTGGTCTGCTTAATTTCATAGTACAGTGTGTATAAACATATAAAGTATTTCTAGTATTTATACAATTAATTGAAGTTAAAACAAGATAGAAAAGTTAAGAAGGCTGGTGAAATATTTGTCCCTTTTGACCTGACTTCCTCTCTTTTTATTAAAACTATTTTATAGTTTTCATACGCTATCAGAAGTTTTAGTTTTAGTGAAAATATAAAAATGAATTACAGGGACATATTAACATAAACTGAGTTTCAGCAGATTTCTTGTGACCTGATAATATTTCTAGCCTAAAGATTTACCAACACTAAATAGTGTTTTGTTCACCTGACCTCAAGTAAATAAAGTTTCTAGGCCTCTGAAACCTGCCTACATGAGGTAATATCACTGTTAATCTGCCTGACTCTGCTAAATGCAAAAACAAATGAACAAATCCATCTACATTTGTTTTTGTTTTATATAAAGCACCATAGTTTCATTGATTCCATTATACCAATGTACCTCAGCTAAGAATCTGAAACATAAAGCATATAGTATTTTATCCTTCTATAGTAACCTTCTGTCTGGTAACTTTCCCCTACTCATAAGAAGGATTTCCTTGTGAAGGAAAGGATGCTCATTTGTCCCATTTTAAAAATAAGGAACACAGTATCTGTACAGCCCAAAATTAAGGTTTCCACATTTACTTCTATCAAAGGAGCCCACTGAAACTTGAGTTCTTTATCTAATTTGTAAAGCACCCTCTGCAACCCAATTTTGCCAGTCTTTTAAAGTAACATGTAGTAAAGATGATGAGATAGGTACCTAGGAGAAAAAAGACAAGCATAAGCAGTTGTATGATAGAAAAAAAAAAAAAAATTAACTAAAACTAAAACATGATGCATGATAAAACCAAGAAGGAACGAAAATCATCAGTAACAGTCCTTGTCCCATTCTGGCCACCAACCTAATAATTATCAGCTGACGATTTTATAGAAATTATTTACAATAAGTGCTTTGGAGTTTTAGGCTATGTCAAGGATAATGTGCAGAGCGTATAAGATAGATTAGGAAAGGATGTGTAGGCTGTTGTGGTGTATAACAGATCCTCAATACTGAGATTTATCCTGCCTTGCTGGGGCACATTAGTCTTGTAGATTAAATAGTAGTGTTGAGTATAAATTCTTGCTAAATGTGGAAAAAAAAAGCATTACCAATATTTCTGGGTTGAAACTCCTAGAAGGTTACAAACACACCTAGTAATTAAAAAAAAATTAAAAGCAGAAAGCAGCTAGCAGGAAGTAATGGATGGTCCAGGAGAAGTAAATGAGAAAGAATGCAGACAAGTGCAGAAAGACATATAGAGTGTTCAAAATGCTAATGGATGACAGACAGTTCGATGCAGATAAATGAAGTGCAATTATGACTTTGATGAGCCTTCGTGACACAAGACTACTCTTTGTTCGAGATAAAATATGAGGAATATAGATGAAAACAGATGAAAAAAATGGGAGACAAGTCATTGTGCATCATTAATGACAGATAAGAAACAGAAAGAAAAAGACAAATCAATGCATTTAATGAATCTTAATAGTCCAATTGTCTATGTCGCTGGATTAGTACATGCATGCTTCATAAAATAGGATCAATTAGAAAAAAATGAGAAACAAAAGGGAGCTTCTTCATGTTCTGTTAAATACAAGGTGTCTAACTGAGCACTCGACTAGAAAAAGATCATCAGTTTCCTTGACTTCTGCTTCTTCATCCATAACTTTTTTAATCAAGATATGTAACTTGAACAATTGGCCAGGTGGTTTATGGATTTTTTGCACATTTCTCTAAAGTGTCAAACAAAGGCATGGCCAGAAGTAGCAGGGTGTTGGCACAGCTATACCAATTCTCAGATTCATTGCATCAAAAGTTGTGCAGTCAGTGTGATCTGACTCAGCTGACTCGATAGAGTTTGCCCTGCAACAGCAGGAGACATTTTTTGTCTCCAAGTACAGAATTCTAGATTTGTGATAGTAACCAAATACTTAGAAAGTTATTGAATGGCCTCTCTTTTAGTACAGCTACAGGAGAGATATTCCCAAAGGATCTACTCACATGTCTCCAAGAACAGATTTCCTAGGAAATGATAAATTTAATATCATCCCCTGCAAACCTCAAATAAGCCTAGATAAGTCAAATAATTCTATCAGAGGATAAGGTAAGTGACAGTAGACAAAGGCCTGAAGGTACAGGCAATGATGAGTTTACTGGATGCAACATGCTCCTTAGCTCAGGTATCAGATGGCACAAATATTATTCAGCATTTCTGGGCAGTTTAAAATACAGGAAAAAAAAAAAAGAAAAAAAAAGAAAAAAAAAAAAAAAAAAAACAAAAGAGGGGGGATCAAACCAAACAATCCAATAAATGCAACCTTCGCAGTAAAAAAAGTGAAATAAAACCAGAACTGTCAACTCCAATCTTCTCTTAGTCACAAAATTGAAAATCATGAGATTCAAAATCTGCATTTCTAATGGAAATCATGATGGCAATCTATGACATGATGTGGAAATCTAACCCAGTATTCACTAGGAATTCTTTTCTTCCAATAATTATCTTGTTCACTTACTTTGTATAGGTTCATTAATGGGTTTGTTGGGGGTTTTGTTATTTTTTTTCCTAGTTTGAGGATTTGCATAATTGAAAGCTGGAGACTTTTTTTTTTTTTTAACTTTAAATTAGACCTGTGACTATTGACTCATTTGAGGTGGGGGATCAAGCAGCGCTGGTTAAAGTTATTACCTCCCCCAGTTGTCCACCCATCCCTTTCCTCATTTGCCCTCAACAGGAATAACTTTTTTAGACTGGCAGCAACCCCTGATAGTGATCAGTTTACAGCCTCGCAAAAAAAAAAAAAAAAGGAAGCTGGAAATTGACCCTGGTCACTGCTACTACATATTTTGCTGTCATCTGCAGAGGTTCAAGAATACATCTCAGTAATAACTGCTGCAAAAAGTGTACCTACAGGAACACAGCAGGAAGTTTTGATCAATAATTGCTTAAATCTCCTCAGTTTGGATGACTGCAAAAGTCTGCATGTTTCAAGCAATAGCCTTAGTCTAGTAATTATCTCTGTTACATTATCTTCAACTATAAGAAAAATTATAACACAATTGTTCAAAATGGTAATGGTGTATCTCCTCTCTGAGACTGTCAAATCTCATGCACAACAATGAAAAGAGAAGCACTGATAGCATCTGAAAAGAGCTTAAAGCTTTCTTACATGTAGATGAACTATTCTACCTTTCAAATATGTAACGCAATAGACTATCCAGTATGGATTGGCAAAACTAACTATTGTTGGAGGAAAGAGCTGGAGCTTGTTTGTGAGTTTATGAAATGGCTCTTCAGAGAGATGATTTTATGTATTCATCAAGTCTTACATGTTTTTGTAAGTCAAGTGTGCCATTACTGGTGGCTAGGGTCATAAATCCAGAGTCCTGGGGGAATCCATGGGCCCTGACTGGGTCCATCCTTCCCTGAGAACCCCCCTCCCCACTCCTTCTCTCCAACTGTGCTGTGGTCCAGGGGCTTTCTGTCACCTTGAGGGTGACTAAACGCAGTCACTGCTGGAGGTGCGCAGGTCTCCAGTCCTTTCTTCTGGATGGACATTGGACAGGCATGAGAGCCTTCTTTCCAGTCTTGTCTCCAGTCCTGTGTGAACCCTGAGCCTGAATCTCCATCCTGGAATGTCTGGGAATATTAATGAACCCAGTATCAAGCCCCCTTCTTTGTCCGCTCTGTCTCCCTTCTGCAGGACTGGCTTAGGGCACTGTTTTCTTCTGGGATCACCCCTGACTTCCAGCTCATCCTCCCTTTTTCTTGCTGTTCCCTACACCAAGTCCATCAATAAACTGAAAATTATGAGAATGCTAAGACTGGCCATAACAGTGTTCAATAGCCAACAGAGACCTTTGAGACCAGAGAAATCCGAGGACAATAACAATAGAAGCACATAGCCTATTTTGCTCAATAGTGGTTAAGACGAATTCTGTTTGACAAATGCAAGAAAAAACTCCGAAGATATTCCTATAGTGAAACCTCAGCTTCTTTGAGCTTGCAGAAATCTGTCTCTCTGATAAACAAATGCTGACGAATATGCATATGCTTCAAAATTAAAATGAATGAGCCAAAACCGGAAAACTCCTCTCCCTAACTCATTGTTTGGACTTACTAAAGTTCACCAATAAACAATTACACACTCAAGCTGCTTCATTCTCTCCAGGGAGGATTTCACTGTCTTCTCTAACCCTACCAAAAAGAATAGCTTAACTTCTTCGCATTCTTTTTGCCTGAGGCACAGAAAGGAGGATCATTTTATGATGCAAGTAAAAAGTTCAGTTTATCCTGGGGGTAGATTCCTGGCTCTTCTTCATACCTACTCCACCTAGGACATTTTAAGTGCGATATGTTTAACTAAATAATCTCATGGTCAATTTCAAGTGCAATTTGTCACCACCAAGTAAGCAGAATTATCTTAATAGAAAACTCATCATGAACTGAGAAAGGGTCTGTTTGAGTCGAAGGCAAAGAAGAAGCAGACCTCAATTACTTAATTATAAATTCTGCAAGGCAATTAAATAGATACGTATACATATGATCCAGAAAAAGAATTTCCCATGTGCTTTTATCTTTGCATATAGCTGGGGTTTCACATAAAATGGTCAGTACTCTCTCAGAGGCTGAATGTATACAGTATATATAAAAGGCAAAATTGGTCTTTCCTCAGGGATTATTCAAGGTCTTGAGAATTGTAAAGACTACTGAATGGAAAACACAAGAATTCCACAAGAGGAGTGGAATTTCCTGACAGTGACTCCTAGATGAATTAAGTTCACCCTAAATTTGCAATCCTGGTGCAATTCTGCAGATGGGTTTTCTCACCAGAAGGTTCCTTCAGCATCCCATCAGTGAAGCAAATTTAGACCTTCCCAGTTCTGCTATACTATGGGAATGAAATAAAAAAATCTACTGGCACTAGGCACCATATTCTACATTGCATCAATTAGTAAGCAGCCTCGTAACTTTTAGCATTGCATTTCTACTTCAACATAGCGTATGTCCCTCATAAATGCACATCCCTTCTCCTTCTGTCAGCAGGCCATGGTTACCTGGATGGGTACCTTTCACTGGTTCAGTAGATCTAACCAGAGATCCCTGTTCCTCCTGACAACATTTCCCTTAAGTCTAAAAGGCAGTGCCTAATTCATAAAGAGATTATTTAAGTGACATAAAATCTCTTTTACTAAATCCTAAGAAAAAGTTTTAGGTCTGAACAGAATTAATCTGATGCCCTATGTTTTGAAAGAGTTGAAGTTGTTGAGTGCTGTGACAACCTTCCTATCCCCCTCAGTCCACGAATCTGTGATGTGGGTGCTTTGCACTGCTAAAGAGCAGGACAAATGGTTTCACAAGATATTTTTACTGCCTCAAAATCCTCTTGAAGACCTGAAAGCTTACTGCCAATTTATCAGTATTCAAAACAGATGCCATCTGCCTAGTCATTTTTTTTTCCTTTTCTTTCAGGTAACCGGTCTGTATCATGGTGACATGTTTTTCTGCCATCTAGTAACAGCCCTTGGAAAGGGGACCTCTTGGTGCACCAGCATGCAAAGATTACTGCTCATTTATTCCTGAGTTTGGAGATGTAATCATGTAGCCTCTGCTTCTTGACCCTGAGGGTCAGGGTAACATCTTTATACCTTTTTCTTTAGGTAACTAGAATCAATTTTCCTTTACACCTATACTTTTTACAACGATGTGTTCTAAAATAAATAAACAGAAAAGACTAGAAAAGGCTATACCAAATGATGCTACCTGTTTATCAGAATCTAGGGATTAATCCAGGAAAGGCAAAAATCAATAAATTTCAATAGAAAATTTGCATTCTTCATTGTATCCTATTACACATAGTTAGCTGATACTGGAATTGAAAGAGGGTTAACAGTTGTCAGAGCTTGAAGTATTTTGAAATACTGTAGATCAAAGTTTGCTACCCTTGTGTAAAGTGATGCATGGAAATAAAGCAAATATAAAGCTAAAGCTATGCCATGAGCCTTGGGGTCTATTTTATAAATTGACACATTTTTTTATGTTCTCTCTTTAAATAATATTGAGAGATTTCGATCAGGCTAATCTTTTAAAAATAATGTTCTCCTGTCCAACTTTTATATATTCTATAATTCTAATGTTCATTCATGTTTATTGGGCTGAAAGAAAACTGGCTACTCTTTGATCAGTTAGAGGCACTCTGTCATAATTGTAACCATCCCCTAGAAAATACAAAAAATTTACAGAAATGCACTTGACAGAGACAAAAGTGAAAGAATTATTTGAGCTTGCCAAACCTGTGGATAAGGAAGCACAAATAAATCTGATTTTTTAATCAGTAGGAAATTAGAATGAGTGACCTCTTGAGCTCCCATGGGAGACTGGGTAGATAGCCTTGGAATCAGAAAGCAATGCTTTCTCTACAGTAGATTGATAATCTGACTTCTAGGCTTCTCCACTTAGAATAAAAGAAGAACACCGAATGCAGAAGGGGCAACTTAATGAATGTTGTGTGACTTTCACTGAGGTGTTTCAGCTTTATACAGTGAAGCAAGAGTTTGTCTGATAGAAGCGTGTGGATTTTTTCCAGAAACATAAAGATGCAGTGACAGAACTAGAGGTGGAAGATATTCCTTGATTTTAAAAGCTGGCTATGACAATGAAAAGGACCTTAATGATTACACTTAGAAAATGTGAAAGAAAAAACTGCTGTTGGCTATTTGTATGTTATTCAGAAGGTTTTACTTATGCCTTCCACTCTTACCATGGTAGGTAGTTAGATCAGTCATAAATTAATTCTTTTTTTCACATGTGTTGATTTCAGTTTTTCTCTTTACTCTATTTTCCCTTGCATTGTCTACACATGAAAAAAAACCCCAAACAAAACCACAAAGAAACAATACATAACAATGTTTAATGACTGCTGGATTCTTGTGTCATAATTTAGCCACTTTAACTACCTTAATTTTATCACATTCAACTAACTGTTGTTTGGACTGATCTACATTTGTGCATGAAAACTATGGGAAGAAACATCAATACATACATAGAATTTTGCCTTCCCTATAGACTTTTTTCTTAAAAAAAGATGGCATAATATCTAATGCAATTTTTCATAATTTACTTTGGTCAAAAAACTTGGTCAGAAAAGTTTACTTTTTATTGTTTGAAATATATATTAAAAAAAAATGTTGCAGTCCAGTGTTCCTGTCTTACCTATATATCCATTTTCAGCATGTCTTTTGGCTGGCATCTGGGTAGATCTGCTTTGATTTTAACAAAATTTAACGTGAGTCTCTTAGCTGTTCAGAAGGAAAGTGGGAAAAAAAAAAAAAAAAATTGAGCCACTTATATCCTGGTTTCACTGGACATCAACTTGACAAGTAAGTCCAAACAGAAAACTTTGGAACATCCTCCTCAGTCCTGAAGACAAAAAAGAAAAAAAAAAAATCTACAAGACTCATAGATCTCTATGTCTCTTGTATCTCTTGGGATCAGGCAGTGAAGGATGGAAATCCATAGAAATAGTTTATCATGAAACTGTCAAATGTTAAATGCAGAAATCCCCTTGAGTAAAAAAGGGAGAACCTCTACTACGTCAAGGCTATGATGTGTAGCAACCCAAAGTATTATGCATACAATGACAAGGTGATACCTAAGATCATATACAATGCATAAAAAGAAAGTAACAATGGGCTGAATGGAAAGGGGGAGGAAAGAAAGCACTGATGAGAAACATGATGAACAAGGCTAAGGACATAGCTAATTTCTCTAATTAATTTTATTTGGAAATAAAATCCAATCCCTAAACTCCAAAATGGTAGAAGTTTACTATTTGGGTCATATGACAAACTCTGCCAAACTTTGTTTCGGAACAAGTATGGTGTTTTCATGTTAACCTCACCACAGAAGTGAGAGCTCAGAGGAAGCACATATTGGGTATGTGTGCTTCCCAGCCTCATGTAGTTCTAGTTCAGTGCTTCATTTGTTTCATTGAAGTGGAAAGGAATACATTTTTAACTTCATTTTGTTTAGAATTTAATAAAATATAACAATATATTAATAACTTCTTGTCTGCTATTCTAAATGCCCTTCCCTTCCCTTCCCTTCCCTTCCCTTCCCTTCCCTTCCCTTCTTCTTTCCATCCCTGTCCTTTCTGTCTCTTTCCTTCATCTCCTTTTCTTTCCTTTCCCTATTCTTCCTCAGAATCGTTTTTAATAAGCTGATTTTTCAAAATTTGATGAAGAATATGCTTAGTGATTTTTCCCTTCTGTCAGCTGCATGAATTTAAGGCCTGAAGTAAAATTTTACATTACTGACAAAAATCGAGATTATTCAGTATGATTTAGACCAACCTCCCAGTTACAAAACTATTTCTACTTCCTTTTACCCTCTCTCTTGCAAGCTGCAGAAATCAATCTAACAATATAGCTGGAAGAAAAAAAAATATTAAAAAGACACTTTCATATAAAAAGTCTTTCATAAAAAAAGACTTTTTATAACATTTCTTAATGTTACCCCATCTCACATTTTCTATAAAATAAATCAGGTTGTATTATGGATCAGTGGACCATCATTCCAGGCTAGCCATCTTGTATGATCACAGATAATTTAAAGAGAATATATTTCTATATTCTCCTATCAGTTTACAGCTTTTCAGCCAAGCAAAGCTGTTTGCTAGCAAATAAATAAATAAATACATCCTTGACACATTTATAGTCTGGTGACGGTGAGGGGGAGAATTGTTTAAAGTCCAAGTAATCAGACTATTACCAAGATTACGTGGAGAGGCGGGAAGAGGGGGAAGGGGTGTTCAGCAGTTTAAACAGAGCGTGTTGAAAGGAGCGAAGGGGGGAAGTGTCCCTCGGTGGCCGCCGAGCATCCATCCTACCGCTGTGCTCTGCTGCCACCTTGGCCGCGCCGTGGGACGTGCAGGCGGCCCCGCTCCGCGCCCGCGGAGCTCCCGCCGCGCACCTGCGGCAGCGCCTCTCCTCCTGCCTGCCAAACCTCCCTCGGCCAGAGCTACTCCCGGCCCCCACTCGCGTCACCCGCTGTTACCAACTGGACAAGGATATATGGAATTTCTAAAGGGTCAGTTTTCGGGGAGTTTGGGGGGGGAGGGAGGGGGGGATTGAGTGCTGCTGGGGACTGTTTTTAACATGAGGTTTATTTTCCTGCTGTGCTTAAAATCGAAACTTAGAAATGTGGGTGGGAGGAGAATAATTTTTTTTCTGTCCTTTTGCTTACTGTAGGATTCTTCTCCTCCCTTGTCCAGCCTCACCTTACACATTTAATGAAGAAAGCACAGAAATTCCCATTCATACACAGCTACCTGTCTCTGCATCCTTCCTACACCATGGCCACAGGGGCTCTAGAAGGACCTCCCGGAATATCAGCTGCAGTCAGAGGTCGTGTCCCTCCTTTCCCTTTTTTTTTTTCGTGAGGGGTGGGAGGGGCGGTGGGGGTGGGGCAAGGAAGGGTGACAGAAACATCATAATGCACTGAAATTTTATATAAATTAATGTTAGGCTACCAAAAGAGTTCGTTAATCCTGTTTCCCTGTTGTCTTGATGTTGTCTTGACATCGTCTTGACATCGGGCTCTGGGCTGGTGGTACAACACTTTGGAAAGCTTTCAAGCATTTCATCTTTGAATTGCACATGCTTTTCTCTCAGATTTAAGGTTTCTTGTGCTTAGGAGGAAACATGTTCTGACATGCTAGAGCTTGGGGGTGGTAAATATTTCCTTTGAGTACAAAGTGCATGTGTGAAAAAGGCTTTTTTCCCTTTCTTTCCTGAAAATATGTTTCTTTCTCACTTGCTCCTTTCTCTGTTGTAGTTAACCTGTAAAAGAGCTGAATCTGGAGATCTGAGTGAAATGGCACTTTTGGAATTGTACTTTTAACCACACCACGCTGGGGAAAGTGCAGAAGCTCTGTATATGTGCATATGAAGGGAATTCATGCCATGCAGATGAGTTTGCAGACTCGGTAACAGAGAGGGACCACAGGTGAGTCCCCAGCGATCTGCTTTGCCAAGAGGATTTTTTCCAGCCCCTAATCACAGAAAAGCCCTCCATCTGCTCCCCAGAGCTGACGGTTCTCATCGGTTTCAAGCGAAAATAACCAAGAATAGAAAATGGCACGTAATAAAGAATCCCCAGCCAAGTAGCCGTGTTATCCTGCATTCCCCCCAAACCAGCATTCCCCGGTGCTGGGGTCTCGGTCCCCAGGAGAGAGAAAGAGCTGCAAAGGGTTAAGCCGCTGACTTGCTTGCTAGGCAAAGTTTGAGGAAGGATATGTCTGAGGCTGGATACGCTGCAGCTCCGCGTTTGAAATCTGTCACCCTCACTTAGGAGCGCTGCATCTCTGGGTGTCACCGGTGAATAATGATCGCACGGCGATAAGATCGCTCGGCGGCGGTGCGCCGGGGCCGCCCGGGGGAAGAGAAGACAGGAAATTGCGAGGCGTTTAGCCGCTTCAACGGGGTGTTCTTCAGTGTCATCGGTGGGTGTCAGGGTCAAATGAGCGGCTGGAGAGCACTTTGGGAAGATAATTTCTTTCCTCCTTTCCTTGAGAGCAACCTTGGGTGTTGGTGACCATTGGCAGCTATGGAAAACAGGGACCTCGGTGGTGATCCTTAAAACAGTACCATGCTGGAGCCCAGCTGTTCTGCCACTTTCTCCCCTTTCAACCTGCCGGACCCGGTGGGCTTTGGGTGACCTACCGAGAAGGAACCCACTTCCGCAGGAGCAGGTAACGCCTGATTAAGTCACTTTCTGGGTTGACACGATCTTGATTTGACCAAAAGTGTCCTGAGTATCATTATCTGATTTGGAGTATAGGTTGGTTGAGGGTCCAGGACAGGGAGAGGAACAGGAATAATTCCGCCTAATCCCTCTGAGACTGTAGAGGAGAGCAACTGCCTGCAGCCTTGCAGAAGTTTTTAACATTCCCACTTTCCTCCGTGATTAGGTGGACAGAGGGCAGAAGTACCTGTGATCGACAATGGCCAGCTCTGCCTTCTGTGCTGACGACAGGTTGCTAGTATCGGGAACGTAGAAAACAGAGAGACAGGTGGGCTGAGTATGAGAAAGAGGGTTTTTTTTTTTTCGCCAGAAAATGCACTGGTTGTCCATCAGCTTCATGAAGGAGATATAAATCATGCTCAGATAAGAGTTCTTAAAAGTATGCAGAGGCAGAAAGAAAGAAAGAAAGAAAGAAAGAAAGAAAGAAAGAAAGAAAGAAAGAAAGAAAGAAAGAAAGAAAGAAAGAAAGAAAGAAAGAAAGAAAGAAAAAGATCTTAAAAAGTAAAAAAAAAATACCTAGAACATTAGCCTTTTTATTCTACGGGGCTCCTGATCCTTTCATCCCTCGGGACCAGCTGGCAGCTGCGAGCACACGACTACACAGCAGCCCCAGCTCCGAGGCGGGGATGCAGGCTCTGACCGCGGGACTGACCCGTGTCACACCCTCTTCTTCCCGGCCGGCTGGGACCCGCGGAGGGCCCCGGGCTGCCTCCCCTCCATCCTGGGGGCGTAAAGCAGGGAGGGAAGTGGGATTCTCGTCCTTAACTCCTTTCCTCTTGCTGAGTCCCCTGAGAAATGCCAGGCTACCTGCGCTCCCTCGTCGGCGCTCCCTCCCCACCCCCATCACTCCGCGTAGGTGAGGGCACAGGTCCTTCTCCGAGCGAGCAGGCGGCACGGCTCGGCTCGGTTCGGCTCGGCTCCGGGCTGTCCATACGCGGGGACTCTCCGAAGCCCCCTTGGAGGGCAGGAGGAGGAGGGCAGGGCGAGTGCGGTGGCAGGAGCTGCGCCGAGCGCACCGCGGCTGGGCTGACCCTCGCCGGGGCTCCTCGGTACGGCTTTACTGAGCCTTTGAAGTCGTGAGTAGTTTAGCCCCTCCAAGCGAAGGAGGCGCGGAGCTAATAGCGAGTGTTTCAGCTTTTGAGGTACGGCCGAGCAAATATAGAAGCCACTGAGCAGCCGGGGGTGAGGGGGAAGCCAACCCCGAAGCATTTCTGTTCCCTTTTCTGTTTCCTCGACACATGGCATTGATCAGCTCCCTCTCCTTCATCCCTCCCCAGCCCGTTTCTTAAAGTAACTCGCAGCAAAAGCTGTGCTGTGCGTTTTGGTTACTAATGGAGGAGTTTGAGGCAAATTCTCTTCGCACACCCCACGTCCTACCTTGACGGCTGTATCCTATCGCTCAAGTGCTTCTCGGTATTAAACAGCCTTGTCTGTAAGCGGACTTGCCAGGGCAAGGCAGTAGCCTACTAGGGAGCTGGACGGCGGGGGAAGGGTTACTCCGAAACAAGAGCAGACAGCCCGGCATGCACACACACACACACACACACACACTCATATGCACACGCACTGAATGTGTACAGGAGAAATAGGGGGGGTGGGGGCAGTGGGTGTTGTTACCGCTTTAGGGCAAAGGCGGTTTCTCCAGAGGTTTTTAAGTCTTTATGACTGATGATGAAAATCAGACAGAATACTAGGGGAGGTCCGTCTCTTCCGGGAGGGTTGGAGATTCTTTTATTCTGTGTTATATTTGTTACACACTAGTACTGCGTATCTAAAAGTTCGCAAGGAAGGAAGGAGTGGAAGAGAAGGGGGTGGGGGAGGCGGGTTTGTCGGCGGCTGCACATGAAATATCGCCATGTTGGTGGAGAGCACGGCTCTAATTATTGCTAGCGAGGGCATCTCCCAGAACCGCCGCTCGGGGAGTTTTTCAGCTCACTTCTCGGCTTCCCTTCCGATACGCTCCGATGCACTCCGAGAGTCCCCGGAGCAGCGCTGCCGGGGCAGTCCCGCCGCGGAGGGCGGCGATACCCGCACCTCCCTCTCCCGCAGAGCCGGCCCGGCGGGCTCGGCGCCGAGGCAGGGCGGGGATCGGGGTCTGCGCAGCCCGTACATCCCCCCGGCAGCGCCGCCCGCTTGGTTCCCACTGCTGAAAGCGGGGTAGAGGGCGAGTCCAAAAGGATGAAGCTCGCTAAATTGTCCTCAGCAACCTAGGGGTTAAAAGCAACCGGCGGGGGTGCACGGGGGGAACGGGGGGGACGGGGAGGGAAATAAGGAAAGAAGAAAAAGAGAAAATCTAGCCTGACTTTGCCTCTTAGAAAGCTTTAGGTTGCAGCCCTGCCTTCCAAGCATTCTTTAAACTAGAAATGTGGGAGGGACTCCAGGAGAGAGAGAGAGATGGCTATCAACTGAATTCATTACTGTAAACATCTCCCTGGGGTGTCAGGCAGGGAGGAAAAAAAGGCACGACTTACATTAGCAGGGAATAGTGAGATGTGAGGCATCATTACTGCTAAGATCAGCCTGCAATCCCGGCTGGAGGCCGGCGCAGGACTTGGAGAGAGCCAGACACAGGCTTACACATATACTCACATACATGTGTCCGATGCCTTCTCCGACTTACGAGGGTCCTGGGTCGCCGTGCCTGCTCCTCATGTGATC
>WEKY01037943.1:159657-185040 GCA_013390045.1 Picathartes gymnocephalus | reverse complement strand
TCTCCAGGCTAAACAACCCCAATAAAGCCCTCACACATTTTTATAGGCAGGCCCGGTGGTTTCCAATACAACCCTCTAAGCACTGCTAATTTGAGTGAAAAAATCTAAATTCATTCCACGAAGGTCTTGGCTGCTCCTGTCCCTGGCAGAAGGGGGCACAGACAAGCACGTGGACCCCAAACTTGACAAGCACAATCCTGGTGCTACAAAAATCCTCCTCCAGCACAGAGATGAGCAGAACTCTGAGCTCCAAAGAACAGCACAGGGATTATATTTTTTCAAGCATCCATATAAATTTTAAAGAGCCATTTAAATCTCCACTCCTTTCAGGGGCAGAATTAACACTTATCTTCCTAAAGTCCTTATCCCCACCAGCAGTACGTATAGCACATCCATACGGATCTGCCAGAACAGAGCAAGATGTAAAGGCAAAAAAAAAAAAACAAAAAAACAAACAACAAATGCAGAAGACATAATGAGAGCAATTTGGGTTTTATTCTTGCTCATGAATCAATCTTGATTTCCCGTTCATGGCAGCCCCCGTTCCCTGCACGCCAGCTGTACACAAAGAGGCATCTGTCCTACCTTCAGCCATCAAAGGAGCTGTGTCCCTGTGGATGGTGGTTCAGGCAGGGTTAGGAACAGGCAGGAGCAGCGGGCAGGTCTCCACTGCAGCAGTGCTGCACGAATCCAGGGATCAGCAGATCCCAGGGGAACGTAGGAAGTGCTCAAAGCGGTGCCAGATACTCACCGAGTTTAGTCAAACGTGCACAGGAGCTCTGCTTCCATCTGCTGAGCCTTGGGCAAGGCTTTCCTTTCAAAAAGCAAACGCCTGGAATATTCAATAGGGCCCGGCCACCCCCGCTGAGAGCGTGTGCTCAGGTGTCAGCAGTGGCCTGCTGCAAATCCCAGCATCCAGGAGGGGCAGGGAGCACTGAGGGTGCACAAAAACAGCCCCAGAAATAACCACGGGATTGGGAGTGGAATGGAATTCAAGCTTTGGCTTCTGGAATTATCCCTGGGCAAGGGAAGATTTCCTTTTGCGTAGCAAGAGCCATCTGCAATGCAGATCCTACAGAGGGGGGAAAAGCCTCCACACAAGGCGAACGGGGGATTACATTATGGGATATCCCACACCTTGGAATGCCTGGCAGAGCCAGCGGGATGTGGCTCAGCCAGCGTGGCTCTCCTGGGCCCATCCTGAGCCCAGCGGTGGCTCCGAGTGGCACCGAGTGGCTCCCGGGCACGGTGGGCTCAGAGGTGGCACCTGAGCACTGCCAGGTCCAGAGTGGGAGCAGGGAATGTGGAGCACAGCCTGCACGTGGGATAACTCCTGGCATCTGGATTTGGGAGCTGCTGTGCAGTTCCCTCTGAGCCTTTAAGGTGCAACACTCACATCCTTCACTTGGAGGAGGGCTGGATGTGGGCTTTCCTCTCAGGAAATTCCCAGCTCTCACTCAGCTGCCAGAAGCTCACCAACCTTTCTGGACATGGCTGCAGAAACCGTGGAAACGCCCCCCGAGATCCTCCCAGGGATTCTCCCAGAGCTGCAGCCCCACAAGGGCTCATCCCGACAGCAATTCCCACTGCTGCCAGCTCCAATTAGGAACGGCGTGCTGCTCCCACACAGGCTCCGGGCAGAGCCACAGCCTGACCCCCCCAGCCCTGGATTTGCTGTTCAGCATCCTGCCCTGCCTGCTCCAGCTTCCCAGCTCCATGCTCTTGCCTCCAGCTGGCCTTTGGAAGTGCCTCTGGGGAGCTGGACATGCTCCTCCTGCTCCAAGCCTCTTATTCAGCCCCTATTCAGTCTTTCCTTTGGCACAGTGGGTTCCTGATCCAGCTGCTCCAAAGCTGGCACTGCCAGGGGTCTCCTAGCCTCGCTCCTGTCATCCCTGCAAACAGCAATTCTCTCAGAGCTTCCAGGTTTGGGTGTTGGATTTTCCATCTTCCCAAACCCAAAGGGCTTTTAGTTGAAGCATTTAAAAAATAAATACCAATGAAGAGAAGTGTGACTATTTCCATCCTCGGGCCCTCCCCTGAGCTCCTGGACACATCCACCCCTGAGTGGATGCACTGTCTGTTCTCAGTGCACAGGGGCCCCTTTGTTCAGGGATCAGAAGCCAAGGCAGGGCTGGATGAGGCTGGGAGCTCCAGGAATGCACCTTTCCCTGCCGGGCACAGAGGGCCCTTAAACGGGCTGACACCTCCAGCAATCCCCCTGTGGGCATGGCCAGCTCCCAGAGCCCCCTCCCAGAGCCCCTTCCCAGGAGGCTGCTCCCTGGAAAACAGATGTTACAGATGTTTTAGCTCCGAGGATGTGTGTGAATGCCACAAGTTGTTCCTTATCCTTGTGAGCAGAGATGTTCAGTTTGTTTGTCCTGAATGCTGAGAGACCCCTCAGAAAAACCAGGTGTCTGAGGCCTGAAAGGTTTTTCAAACCTTTGCCAAGGGAAGGAATCTGCTGGTGAGCACAGGCCTGGCTGTGCCTGCATCCAGCTGTGGCTGATCCAGCCCATCCTTCATGTTTGCCACCAAACTCCCCCTCCAGCTGTTCCTGCACCCCGGACACACAGGAGCAGAGCTGCTCCTTGCTCCAGGCACCTCAGCTTGTGATTCCAGACCCCACCCCAGGGCAGCTCCTTGCCACACAAACAGGCTCCTTACTCCCAGGCTGAGTTTTCCAAGGGGCTGGCACACAATCCCTGGTTCTGTTTCTCCCTGAGCTGAAGCTCCTCGCTGTGATGGCTGCAGCAGTCACACTGGCTCCTTCCCTGTTTCTCTTCCCTTGGATCTCACTGGTGATAGCCAAAGGTACCAGACCTTCCTCTGGCTAAGAATTCTCCAGGCCTCAAAAACCACCTTATCTGCCTTTTTTTAGCATCATACTCTCCTTCCTTACCGCCTTCCCTCCATTATCAGTTTCTCAAGTTTTACAATCCCAGGCTGTAAAATTCCAGAGTTATTTCTCCCCCCTGACACGCCGCCAGTGTTGGATCCACATTTCCCCCCCCTGTTCTGCAGACTGGCCAGTCACTCAGGCACCATTCACACAGATTTTAAAAGCAGGAAAGCCACTCCTCGTGGAGCAGGGAAGGACGAGGAGATCCCAGCAGGAAGGGCTGGAACACAGCAGGGCATGGCGAGCTGAGCCTGCCCCAGCAGCATCTCTGTCACCACAGCCCCCAGGGCTGAGAACAGAGCTCAGCCACCTGAGAGCCACAGGGCCACCACTTCCCACAGCAGGGAAACCCTCTGGAAGCCTCCCTGGCCAGCCACAGTGCAGGCAGAAATACCCGCATGAGAACCACGCCTTCCCATCCAGCCTGCACTTCGGGGAGGGCAACAACTCTGCTCAAACTGGCTAAAACCTCCCCTTAAAGCCTCAAATCCAAATCTTTTTGCTGTGCCCCCTGACAGCCAGCATGACCTGGCCCGTGGCACTGGAGAGGTGGCACTGGGGCTTTGTGTGGGGCTCCAGTGGTTCCTGCTCCGGGCTGGAGGCAGAGCGAGCCCCAGGAGCCCTGGATCAGCCGCTGTAAAATTCCCTGGCACAGGCCCCTGGCACAGGGATAGGACAGGGTGCTCAGCACCCTCCCTGGGTGAGAGGGCCAGGTGGACACGAGAGCAGCTGTGAGAAATGCAGCTGGCAGAGCAAATTTGGCTGGGCTTGTAACTGCACCTTCAGCTTGCCAGGCTCGAGCCAAATCCCAGCTGCTCTCCCAAGGGAATTCTCCAGAGGGAGGAAGAGTGGAACATCCTCAGGAATAAACCCTGCATTAACACAAACACCAAAAGGTCCAAGCTGACACCAGCTCCTACCTCCATGACTGACCCAAGAATTACAGAGCACCAAGAAATCCCGCAGAGCATTCCCTGGCTAAAAATAGGCCCAGCTAATTAACAAACCTCGTTAAAAGGGACACCCAGCAGCAGCATGACCTCTGCTTTGGCTACAAAGGGATGATCAGTATTGACTGTCTCAAGAGCAGCAGCAAATCCTTCAGATCACTTCAGTGTAAGCAATGTGAGCTGTGAGACTCAAAGCACCTCCTCTGTTCCCTGCCCTCGGCTTCTTTTATAACCATTTAATGCCGTGCGTTGTTAGAGAGCTCAGCCCTTCCTAACCACTGTAATGAACACATATCAATCTCTTTCAAATTTAATAAATGGAGACCCTAAAAGCTTTGCCTGAATCTGCTTTTCCCATTCAATTAACAGAACACAACACCAAAGTGATGAATTATTGAGGAGAAACACAAGCCTGGGCTTTCACAAACGCTCTACTCCAATGGCAATTTATTACAAATTAATAGCGTGCTGCAGTTCCTCCTGCTTCCGGGCAGCTGGGAATTGGTCAGGCTACACCAGGAAAACTTGGGAGCTGCCAGAAAACACTGCAGTCCTGAGCACAAATAATCCTGGGATGGTCTGGGTGGGAAGGGAGCTCAAAGCTCATCCACTTCCAACCCTAAGATCTTCCACTGACCCAGGTTACTCCAGCCTGGCCTTGGGCACTTCCAAGGATTCAGGGGCAGCCACAGCTTCTCTGGGCACCCTGTGCCAGGGCCTCACCAAACTCACAGTAAATAAATAAAAAAATAAAGTGGGGGTGGGATTGGGGAGGAGGAGGAGGGATGGACAACTGACAGAAAAACAGGAGAAAACCTTGCTTCGAGGGGTTTTTACTCCTGGAACAGCACAGTTTGCATGGGAAGGATGAGCCACTCTCTCCTTCCCATCCTTGCAGCACACTCCACGTGCAGGGCTGGCAGCAGGGGCAGCTTCAGCAGGGCTGGAATCCCAGATAAACAGCTCTGAGCAGAGCTGACTTGTGCAAGGATGACAATTCACATTTGCACATTCAGAACTCCAGCTGCTCAGCAGGGAGCTTCCCAGATTTCTCACACCCTGCCCGTAACAACGTGCCTGGCCCAAAATGACCCTCTGACAGTCTGAGAGAAATCCCAAACTGAAAAAACAACACCTTTTCTGCAGCAAAGGGGCTCAAATGCCAACTAGCCAGAAATATATTTCACATTTCACCAAGCCATTGCTCTGGAAGCAGTTGCAAGAAGCCCTCAGGAGCCACGTGGGGGCTGGCCCTGGCCTGTTTGGAGATGATCCTGACCGCAGGCAGGGAGCTCAAGGCTCTGGTTTCATGTGCTGCTTGCTAAAAACCATCTCAGCACCTTGCTCCTCCAAACAGTTGGAGTGACGGTAGAAATGCACTGGTAAATTCAGCAATAAATTAGTAAATGCACGGTAATTTCCATTCTAGTGAAGGGTGTCCCTTCCTATGGAATGAGGTGAGTGTTAAGGTCCCCTCCAACCCAAACCATTCCATGATTCCACGCTCAGTGCCAGCATTTGGAAGCTGTTCCAGCCAGCAGCACAGACACCTCCAGCAGTGTGGCAGCCACTCCAGAGCAACAACCCCCAAAAATCACAGGTGAGAGCAGACACCAAACCAGAAGGGATTTCCCATCCATGTTTCTTTGTGGGAAAGAATTTTCCTGATGAACAACAAAACATGGAACCACCACCACCACGACTGCTCCACCACATTTTTCAACCCTCATGAAAGAGCAGGAACTCCCAGAAAACCAAACCCAGACGGTTTTCCCCGAGCAGCTTCTCAGCTCAGCCGTGGGGTTAAATTTGGCCTGTTCCCGTCCCCACTCACAGCACAGCAGGAAACTCACCTCCATTTTTGATGGCTCTGATCCCCCGATGGAAATCTTCGAAGCTGATAACTCCCAATCCACTGGGATCCAGGTATTTTGTTAGGTCCTTTACCTGCAATCAAAAAAAGCTGTGTTACCTACAGAATCCTTGCAGGAAACAGCACCTCCCAGCACAGAAACACCTTGTAACCAACTTTTTCCTCTTTATCAGAAAGATTTGAGCAAGTAACAGAGAATTTCTTGCGCTGACCCCGAACTGTGGCTGTTTGCCTTGAAGGGAACATCAGTAATCAGCACAAAGGGGTTAATTAGGACTTGGCTGGTGTTGCAACCAAGCTTAGCCTTGAAGAGCATTTTGGGCAGTGTCTCCTGTAACGTGGGCCCGCTCTGCCGGGGATTTGTTTATTTTTATGGGTTTTAAAGAGGTCCTGTCTTAATTGGGAAACTCAGTAATAGGCTGCCTGGTAGGAGGGCCCAATTAAGGGGATTCGGTGATAATGAACTGCTCCATGTTACAGATTTAGGCCAATTAGACAATGCCCGAGCGGGAGGGAATCACGTCAGCTGGAGAGGGCTGGGATGGGGGTGCTGGAGCAGCAAGGGGCACTCTGAGACCTGCAAAGGAAGCTCTGGGGTCTTCAAAGAGAACAGGCAAAGGGCAAAACCACAGGGCCCAAAAAGGTGCATTTGGTTCCTTCCTTCCAGGCTGCCACAAGCAGAAAATCCTTCACACCAGATGCTTCTCCAGCTCAGATAACCAGATGTTCATCCCTCGTTTTAAGACCTTTTGAGGCATCTTTGTCTGTTTTAGAACCACATCCTCCAGCTGAGGAACAATCCCAGCAGGAAGCTGGTGAGGTGAGAGAGGAATTGTGAGCTCCATCCTCCAAAGCTGCCCACAGTGCTGCCCTCACCCTGCCACACACATCCTCCTCCTCCTCCTCATGCACAGGAGGGAGTCTCCAGGGCTGGATGTGTGCAGCTCTCATGAGCACAACCTTTTGGCTCACTGGGGTTTTGGTTTGTTCTCAGGGAAGAAGCTGGTGAATCACCAAACCTCTCTTTCCAAACCTCTCCTTCCAGGGAAGGAAACCTCAGGTCCCAAAGGAGACTCAGCCCTCAGCCCAGCCCTGGAGCTCAGAGCTGCCCTGCTGACCCTGCAGCAGCACTGGGAAGTTGGTTTGAGTTCTTTTTTTTGGTTTTCTGAAAGTCAGGTATGTGTTTCTATAGGAAAATCACACGTGCAGCACACTCAGAGCTGTTCACCCTTGTGTCCATGTGCTTTGGTCATCCCATATCCCCCCAGGAGCAGCAAGAATTCCGCTGGCATGGAGGAACCCAGAGGGGTGAGACCATAAAAACATGGAATCACAGAACATTCGGAGTGGGAAGGGACCCAAAAGGATCATCCAGCCCAGCTCCCAGCCCTGCACAGACACCCCAACAATCCCACCCTGTGCAAACACCCCTGGAGCTCTGGCAGCCTTGGGCTGTGCCCGGAATTCCCTGGGGAGCCTGGGCAGTGCCCAGCACCCTCTGGGGGAGGGACCTTTCCCTGATCTCCAGCCTGAGCCTGCCCTGACACAGCTCCAGCCGTTCCCTGGGTCCTGAATTCCAGGCTATGCCTCTGTGGGATTGCCACGAGAGGAAACCCAAGTCCCCCCAGCACGGCACAGCCTTGCCCACCTGGCAGCTGACTCCAGCTCAAGGTGGACATCAGGAGGAATTTCTTCCCAGAAAGGGTGTTCAGGCCTTGGAAGGGACTGCCCAGGGACGTCTGGACTTCCCACCCCTGGAGGTGTCCAAGGAAAGCCTGGATGTGGCACTCAGGGCTCTGGGCTGGTGACAAGGTGGGCATGGGTCTCAGGTTGGATTCTGTGATCTCAGAGCTCTTTTCCAAGCTAACCTGAGATTCTGTGAATGGGAGAAGATAACACAAGCACCTTCTCCAGTTTTCTAGAGCACTTTTTTTGGCAGACAGACCTCCTAAACTCACATGGCACTCATCATCTTGGGTGAGTCAGGTTTCTTGTATGTTAAACAAAGGTATTTTAGACTAATAAAAACAACTCGTAGGAATGTGTCAGTTCCAGTTAATGCATCTGGAGTTCAAAAGCTGTCACTTAATTTGTTATCTGTGTACAGAGATAACAGAAAGGCAAGTGACATTTAATCAGCCTTGATAAGCCTGGAAGGGATTAGCATGACACACTCTAAATTACAATTCCTGTGCTTTTCAGCTTCTCAGGAGCACAGAGGGCTTCAGAGCCTCGTGCCAATGCCACAGCAGGGCACCTCAGCCACCCCAGTGCTCGGGCTCGACAGACAGGGCAGGACAGGGAAGTACCTGCTTTATGCAGAAGAGCCACTTATTTATTTAAATAAGTGAGGAAATGAGGGGAAGAGGTTCTGAGAAGGTCACAACCCGGACATTATGGATGCAAACAACAAAAGCTACACAGTGAAGAAATTTGAGCCCATGGCAAAACTGTGCTGATCCAAACTTGCCTGAATTTGCTGTCCAGGCTTAAAATCACCATTAACAGTTGAGACGTCACCATCAGGCTGAGTGTGAGTGGCTGCTGAGACACTCAGAAGAACCCACAACACAGAAAACAAGAATATTTGCTGCGCCTGCCTGGTCCCCAGAGCCCCTGGAGTCCTCTCACCATCACCCAGCAATGGAGCTGGAGCCCCTCTGGAGCCAGGCTGGGGCTGGGGGGGGCTCAGCTGGAGAAGAGAAGGATCCAGGGAGACCTCAGAGCCCCTTCCAGAGCCTGAAAGGGGCTCCAGGAGAGCTGGAGAGGGACTGGGGATAAGGGATGGAGGGACAGGACACAGGGAATGGCTTCCCCCTGCCAGAGGGCAGGGATGGATGGGATATTGGGAAAGAATTGTTCCCTGGGAGGGTGGGCAGGCCCTGGCACAGGGTGCCCAGAGAAGCTGTGGCTGCCCCTGGATCCCTGGCAGTGCCCAAGGCCAGGCTGGACAGGGCTTGGAGCAGCCTGGGATGGTTTTCTTAATTTCTTCATTTTGATGACTGGGCTAAACCCAGAACCTTATCAGGGCAGTTGGGAAAACCACCAACACTGGGGCTCGAACTGCTTTAGATTCACCCAGGAAATGTGGGCAGCTCTGACGTGACAGATTTGAGGGTTTTAGCTGCAGCCGGAGTGCAGCAGCTCCCAGCACACTCCTGCTGGCACAAGCCCAAACAGGAACACTCCAAACTGCAGCACCAAGCTTAACCCACGAGACAGAAGCCACAGTCCTGCTTCTGGCCAGCAAGAAATACCTCAAAGAAAGGTTTTGCTTCCTGTGGGTGTTTGTGGCTGGTTACAAACCCGCCCTGGAGCCCGAGCAGCTGAAACACGGAGCATTAAGGAGTGAAAGAGGATGAGGTGGTTTTAAGGAGCTGACTTAAATCCTGGTGGAAAGTGAGAGGTTTAAACTGCTTGGAGGCAGCCAGGCTGGCTGGAGCTGAGCACAGCTGGGGGGGCACGTGTGCCAAGGGGGGCTCTGGTCACCCCTGTGCCAGGGACGCCGCCCGGACCGAGGGATTCCTCCTGGAAAAGGACACGGAGCAGATGGGGAGGAGCAGGGGAGCTCACCTGGCACCTCAACAGCACAACAAGAGCTCCTTGCAGCATCCCCACTCCCACATCTCCCGTATCCAAGACTTCTGCATGCTCCAGGGTGTTTTGTTTTGCCTTCCAAAACCCAACAACACCCCTGCTCCAGAAGCCCTCAGAGCCCCACACTGTGATGCCACGGGGGCTCCTCACAGCACAAAAAGAGTTTCTTTCCTTGCTTTGATGCACTGGAATCACCTCAGCAAATGATCCCGAGCCTCCAACAGTGACAATTCCAAATTCAAATTCACACACAAAGGCTTGGCAGCCCCGCAGTGGAAGTTTCCCAGGGAACTGAAGGATTCCCCAGCTGTGAATTCCCTGTTTAGCAGGTTGGAGGAAAAGGAAAAGGAAGCTCTAGGCTTCTCCTCTTTATCCTTATGGATGCTCCACGTCTCCACCAGACAGCAGATGAATTCAGCAGGACAGAATCTCCACTGTTCTTGTTTTAGGTGTGATCCTGAAGGAATGCAGGGCTGTGCTGGGCAGCCAACACCCCCCTGCCAACCCTGGGCCTGCCAGCAGTTTTCCCTCACATTCTGGCAGAGATCAGGGCTGACCCAGCTTCCAAAAAGACGTTCTTTGGAGGGGTGAAGGAGAGATTTCTAGTGGCCACAGCAGCCAGGCACCCCCCAAGAAGAGCTGGTGGAGCTCAGATCATCAAATCGTGTGGTTTCTCACAGGGACGGTGCTCCCATAATAAATAACAAAATCAACTCTCAGTGTTGCTTTAATCTACACAGACTCCAAAGGAGGCAAAGAGGAGCAATGAATACTGACATATTCCTGAAAAAGAGCCCTGAACACCTGAGCAAATGGGCTGCAGTTCAGTTCCTGGGAACTCCAGGAAGGAGAGAAGGACAGAAGGAAGGAAGGAAAGGTTTAAACATGGGGAACTCATTAATTCCTGGGCATCCTGCTTGGCTGAGACAGGACCTGAAAATCCAAATACCTCTCATGTAACTCTAATTACTCTCCCCTGACTGCCAGAAGCCCAAATGTGCTCTGAACATCCCGTATCTTTGGGGGGGAGCAGTACTGTGTGAGACAGCCCCTGAACTCAAGCAGAGAGAAAGCCAAGCAGCACACTGGCAGAAGTGCCAAAGTGAGGGATTTTTAGCAATAAAAAGTGCAGGGAGGGCTCGCAGCAGCTGCTCTCTCTGCTTAGCCAGGTGTGTGGCCTGGAGTGGCCTGCAGGAATTCACCTGAGTGAGAACACGCAGTACAAAACCTCTGGGGGTTACACAAAGGTGGATGCAACACCTCCACCCTCCGTGTTTCAAACAAGCCGAAGCACTCATTTGTCCCTAAAAACCCGCCCTGCCTCGCAAGGCTAAACCAATCGTGTCAAAGAAAAACGTTTCATCTTTTTAAACGCTGATGACAGGAGTCAGAGGATCCCTTTTTCACCTTTGGGAAAAGTGCTGGAGCCGCTGAAGCTCCTGCAGCCAAACCAAAGGGGCCGTGCCAAGGCCAGAGCAGTCCCCAGAGAGCTCCCTTTAGATGGCACACTCCCTAAAGCCACGGGCTGCAGTGGGATCAGCCGGAGCGACCTGATCCTGCCAACGCAGCACTTCTCCGGGGTGACAGCACATCCATCCCGGCGGGCTGGCTGCTGAGAGAGCACTGCCAGCCCGACAGAGCGAGCTCAGCTCCGCTGCTGCAGCACTGCCAGAGGCAGCAACAGCGTCCCAGCCCTGCCCTCGCCTCTGTGGCTCCAGCACCACGGGCAGCCGGCCCGAGGGGCAGCTCAGAGCTCGCTTTACGCTGCCTCCAGCCCCGTTCGCAGGATCTGACGGCCTGACTCGCTGAGCCACAAAGCACTCAGAACCTCAAAGCAGGTTTCCGTTCTGCTGCAATTACACCTAATTAAGTAACCTTTAAAACAGCCCCGAGGGGCAGATCTCATTACAGGGAGCGGCTATGGTCAATTGTGAGGAAGCAGTGCAAGAACTGCATTATTTATTTCACCAGTGGCAGCGCTGACCGGGAGCTGCTGCCAGGATTTTGCTGTCCCAGCCTTTCCCAAAGCTCCAGGAGGAGCTCGGCAGGCAGATCGTGCCTGCTCAGCTCTCTGCTTAGAGATCCACCATAAGCAGCCCTGGTGAAAATGTTTTCTGCAACATCCATCCCTAATCTTGCCCAGACATCAGCTCATCCTTCCCATCCCTTCGTCCCAGCACTGCAGGGCCTCTGTTTCCAGCCTGGTACTTGGAAACAAGGATCCAGACACCTTCCTGAGAAGGAGGCAAAGGAAGCCTCAGCCTGGTTTGTTCTCATCTTTTCCTGCCTCAGAAGAAATAATCAAAGCTCCTACTTAAGGTAGAAGGGGAATACGCCTCCTGTATTTAGGAATAATTATTGTAAGGTATTATAATATTAAAAGTATTAAAAGAAGAAGGATGGGAGAGAGATCACCCACAAACCAAGACAGAGAAGGAACAAAGTGAGCAAGATCCCAAAGGGGGAGACAGATCCTCTCCTCAGGAAGACCAGATCCTTGCCATTTAATATACCCACCTTGCCTAACAAGTCCTCCTTTTCCTATTAATCCAAGAGAAAAGCTTCTCAGCCAGCAGCTTTTGCTGTACATCACCTCCTGATTCTGGCCCCAAACTCCAAACTCCCAAAGCCTCTCCCAGCGTCACCAGGCTCCTTCTGCAGGAAATGCCAGAGGGGAGAGATGCAAACACAGAACGGACAGGAGAGAATTCCATCCCCACCAAACTCCTGTTTTTCCCCTTCTGGAAGAGGAAGGAAGAGATCTCCAAGCCAGCTGTGAGCCAAGAACCAACCCAAAGCTGCTGCTGAGGACCAGATCCCCTCCATGCATCGGGAGCCTGCAAAGGAAAAGACTTTCCCTCAAACACTCAAAATTCACCAGGAAGCAGAAAAAGAAGCCAGAATATGTTTTAAAGAGCTGGCAGGCAGAAAAGCCAGAGGACCCACATCCTTCCTGCCCACACCCACAAGAAACCAAGAGAAATGGATCCAGGTGCAGAGCGTGGAGCTGAACTGCAGATCTCCACCACCTGCATCACTCACATCCAGAATTTCGGGGTATTTTACCTGCTGGGAGAAACTCCTCTGGTCTGCACAGGACCTTTTTGGACTAACCCCCACCAGCTCCAAGGACATCTGGAGGCAGAACACCTCTATGCTCACCAGGGCTTCAGGAGCCTCAGTTTGTGGTGTTTAAGTGTGTTCTCAAATGCCAAGTGTGACATTTCCAAATTATCCCTCAGTTGTTGCCACTGAAGCATAAAAACGTATTTAAACAAGCAACTTCAAGGACGGTCTGGAAACATTAACAGGAATATAAGTTACGCTGAGATGGGTTTAATCCAAATTTAATTGTTTGTCTCAAGTGTTCCAGGTTTCCTGTCGCTAAGTGCTCAAAGGCTTCAGCAGCCAGTGTCGCTCTACTCTAAACATTTATTTGTTTAATGAACATGAAGAGGGTTCTTCCTCCGCCCTCCAAGCCTTTGTTTCCAGCTTTTGTTCCTCTGATGACGAGGGAAAACTTGTTCTCGCCCTTCCAAACACGGCTCAGGGGCAGGAGGCCGGGTTAAATCCAGAAAGAAGAAAAGATGTGGAGCCTGGTTACTCCTTAGATGAAACACCGGCCTGGGTGGAGGGTGGAGCTACGCTGGGGAAGAGCCGAATGTCACCTCGGAGCCACCGCGGGCTGTGTCCTGCACAGCAGGGACACGGAGCCTCCACAGCGTTTGGAGCTGATCTGAACAAACAACAACAACGCAATAAAACAAACACACCAGGAGTTAGGCATTTTAGGACGCTGGGGGCTTTGCCTGGGGTGGCTCCGTGCCAAGTGCCCTGCAGCACAGCCAGGGGTTTGTGTGACGGGGCTGCTTGGTTACAGACACTGCCCAGGCTTAGAAATCCAGGACTGTGCTGCTGCCTTCCATGGGCTCCCATCCGGGCTGGAAAGCAGCACAAACCCTCCATGGCACATCCCAGAATAAATCCTCTCACTGCCTTGGCACACTCACCCTCCCCAAAGCACAGGGTACAGGCTGTAACTCCTACACCAGGATTATAATCATGGGATCACAGGATGATTTGGGTGGGAAGGACCTTAAAGCTCAGCCAGTTCCATCCCCTGCCATGGCAGGGACACCTCCCACTATCCCAGGCTGCTCCAAGCCCTGTCCAGCCTGGCCTTGGGCACTTCCAGGGCTCCAGGGGCAGCCACAGCTTCTCTGGGCACCCTGTGCCAGGGCCTCACCGCTCTCCCAGGGAACAATTCCTTCCCAATATCCCATCCATCCCTGCCCTCTGGCACTGGGAAGCCATTCCCTGTGTCCTGTTCCTCCACCCCTTGTCCCCAGTCCCTCTCCAGCTCTCCTGGAGCCCCTTTAGACCCTGGAAGGGGCTCTGAGCTCTCCCTGGATCCTTCTCTTCTCCAGGTGAACACCCCCAGCTCTCCCAGCCTGGCTCCAGAGGGGCTCCAGCCCTTGGAGCATCTCCTTGGGCTGCTCTGGACTCTCCAGCAGCTCCACATCGTTCTGAAGCTCTGGACAGAGAGCTGCACCTCTCAGCTTGCAAATGCTGGGAATCTGGTGGGCACAAGGAGCCTCTGGAGCAGCAGGGCAGTGGCAAACACAGCAGCTGAACGGGAGGGAAGGAACGTGCCTGGCCCAGCCCTGCTGCTCCTGCCGCCCTGGCCAAACTGAGCAGACGGTGACACAAACAAGCCTGAAGGAGCAACCAGCAAAGCATAAAGATTTATTTCTCTTACAGAGCTGCTTCAAGTTATTCCCCTCCTTTTGGCACCCTTCAGCCAGCTCCAGAAAGGGCTGCTTGTGTGAAGGACATGGAGCAGACAGTGCCAGAGGGGGGAAAAGGGCCCAGAACGGATCAAAGGCTCCGAGGTAGATTCCTGGAGCAAGGGAGAAGAGGCTGAGATGCCAAGGCATGGTTTGGGAAGCCCAGCAGCTCAGGGACTGTAAGCACTGGGCTTGAAGGCATCACCACACCGAGGAAACAACCCCACGGCAGTGGCAGTGCTCCCCCAGCATCTCCTCCAAGCACGGGAGCAGCAGGAGGCCTGGAATCTTTGCCATGGCTTTGCTGGTGGCTGCCAGGCTGGCAGCCAAGTCCCTGTCCTGCACAGGGGAGCCAGCTCTGGGCTCTGGGCTGTCTGTGCCACCAGCACCCCTCCTTCACCCACCTCAGCCACCCCACGATGCCAGAAGGGGATGGATGCTCCTCAGAGCCCCGAGCTGCAGCTCAGGGTCCCAGAGAAAATTCCCAGAGCACACCAAGAACCCTCCTGTTCCACACCAAGACCTCCAGAACTCTCCTGCTCAAAACCAAAGCTTCCAAAATTCCCTGTGGACCTTTCAGGGAAGGTCCCACAAACCTTCCCCTGTGCTCTCTGCATCCTCCCTGCTGTGCTCCTGCCAGGACAGCAGTCCCAGAATTCCAAGTAGCCAGGAGAGGATTAGCTGGTTGCTGCATCCAGTTAGCAAGCACAGGGAAAAAAAATTCCACAAGGATATCCAGATTTTATTTTCCCCCCCAGCTGTAAACTCCTCAGACGCACACAGTGAGCAGGGTGAAGGACAGCCACTCCCCTGGAAAAAATAAGGAATGTGGCCAGGGAAAAGAGAGGCAACAGCTGCCTCTTCATCCCTCCCCAGCCAAAGGCAGCGGTGAAAGCCTCGATGTCCTGATCAGCCTCTGAAGTCAAGGTGGGACTGAGTGTTATTTTCCCATTAGGAGACTTTCACTTTCAGTGCCTCCTGCAAGCAGAGCCCCTCGTTTCACGCTGTATTTCTCTGGGAATGTGGGATTGTGGAGCAGCCACGTGGCTCCCAGCCCAGCTCCGTGCCCCGTGCCCAGAGCAGCCCTCACCCTTCCCCTCCTGCCCCCATGCATCTTCTCTCCAAAAACTGTTGCTCTGGGCTCCTTCGACTTCCTGCACGTTCTGCTGGAGCCCAGCTTCCTACTGGCCTCTGGCAAATGGATTTTCCGCAGTCGGCTCCGCTGGGTCGTGCCAGATGATGCAGCTCCCTCTCCCTCCGGATTCCCTCCTCCTCCTCAGGGGAGAGGAGGAAGCAGTGGGAGCCTGCAGGCTGAAAAGCCCTTCCAGCAGCAGCAGTGACTCAAACACAAGGTACCAGCGCTGGCATTCCACCACGGGACACCGCACAGAGCTCTTTCTTCTGCAAAACTACCATGTGTTATTCAAAATAAATAAACCAGGGCACTGGAGGCTGCTCACCACAGTGCCAAACAGAGCTGGAACCACCCTTGGGACACTGAGAGCTCCTTGGGACATGCCCAGAGCTGTCACCAGCCCATGTCATGCTGGGACACAGCAGGACACGCACAGGAACTCAGGAATTAACGTTATTTAACCCAGCACACAAATTCCCATCGCTGTCCCTGGGAGCTGCAGCCTCAGCAGGATCACAGAACGTGGTAACAGGGAGCGAAGGCACTTTAATCACTGGCATTCCCTGGAAAAGGGGGATTTGCTGCCACACTGGAAGGAGCTGGATGGGGAGAAGCCTCCCGGCAGCCTGGATCCTCTCTCCACAGCAGCCTCCACCATTCCCTGCTTTAAGAGCAGTTTTCTCCCTAGAGAGGGGAAAAACCCTGCCCAAAATCAGGAATAAAGTGCCTGGGCCAGCCCCACATCCATAAGGAACCCTCGTGCTGGAGCCCTGACCCACTGAGGCTCTCACATCCTCACTTCCATGGAGGAAAAGCCCAGAGCAGCCCCCCAAGCAGGACAGCAGAGTGCCAGGGCAGGATCCACCACCACGCACAGGATTTGGGCTCTCCCAGCTGCTCTCCCCCATGCAGCCAACACCAAGCACTCAGGCTCGGCACCGGTGCCTCTTTGGGAGGAACTGTCCCCATGGCTCTCCCTGCTCATGTCCCCTCCTCTTCCCTCCACCCCCACAACCCCCAGGACCAGTAATAACTTACCCTGCCCCACAGCAGCTCCAGCAAGAGCTCTGCAGGGAAGGGGAAGCCTCATCACAGCCCAAGCTTTGGGGAGAAGACGATTTCTGCTGAGCTCTGAGCCACGCAGAGAGCCCAGGCTGGCACTGCCATTGCTCCAGGGCACCTTCAGGGACACTCCTTGGCCTTGGAAGTTTTGTGATCCCAAAACAACGTTTGTGCCAGGTACCACCGATGTGAACTGTGACTCCCCTGTTAATGCAGAGCTCTCCTTCAGCCTGGAGGTGTCTTCCTGCTGCCCAGCACATCAAGGGCCTCCAACAGAAGGACACGGAGCTGGAGTCATTCCAGAGCAGCCCAGGGAGATGCTCCAAGGGCTGCAGCCCCTCTGGAGCCAGGCTGGGAGAGCTGGAGGGGCTCACCTGGAGAAGAGAAGGCTCCAGGGAGAGCTCAGAGCCCCTTCCAGGGCCTAAAGGGGCTCCAGGAGAGCTGCAGAGGGACTGGGGATAAGGGATGGAGGGACAGGACACAGGGAATGGCTTCCCACTGCCAGAGGGCAGGGATGGATGGGATATTGGGAAGGAATTGTTCCCTGGGAGGGTGGGCAGGCCCTGGCACAGGTTGCCCAGAGAAGCTGTGGCTGCCCCTGGATCCCTGGCAGTGCCCAAGGCCAGGCTGGACAGGGCTTGGAGCAACCTGGGACAGTGGAAGGTGTCCCTGCCCATGGCAGGGGTGGGACTGGATGAGCTTTAAGGTCCCTTCCAACCCAAATATTGGAAGATCCGAAGCACAGATACACCAAGATATGAACAACCAGTGATTCTGAGAGAAGCCTGAGGAAACCCCTGATGTTTCTGCCACTGTGGTTTGCTGCAGCCCTGTCTCTGCTGGGAAGCCCCAGGCCTGGACCTAAAGCCTCAGCCCTCAGCACCATCCCCTGTGTGGGAAGGGGACTGAAAGATGGAATCATTTGAAAGTCGAAACCAAAGGCTGAGAGGAGATTTGGGGGCTCTGCCTGACATAGGACAATTAGGGAAGCACAACTGTCCTGCAGACTGGGCTGGTTCAGCCAACAGCTGCACTGCAGATGTCCCAAAAAACCCCATCCACGCAGCTCAGTGCACCCTGAGAGCATGGACTGCACTCTGAGAGGAGCTGGGAATGCTTTTGCCATGTGGAAGAGTCATCACAAGGACAAAATGCACGACTCCCCAGGGCCAGATCCCCTCTCCGTGTCAACAGGCACCTGCCACAATGGGAGCAAGGCCTGGAACCAGCACTGCTGGGACACCTCCAGCCCAGGCTCAGCTCGGGGCCCCTGTGACAAAACAGACCTGGAGGGGCTGGAGAGTGTCCAGGGAAAGTGGCTGAGGGAGCTGGAAAGGGGCTCAGCCTGGAGAAAAGGAGGCTCAGGGGGGACCTTCTGGCTCTGCACAACTCCCTGCCAGGAGGGGACAGCCCGGGGGGGTCGGGCTCTGCTCCCAGGGAACAAGGACAGGATAAGGGGAAATGGCCTCAAGCTGTGCCAGGGGAGGTTTAGGTTGGATATTGGGAAAATTTCTCCATGGGAAGGGTGGTCAGGCACTGGCACAGCTGCCCAGGACAGTGGTGGGGTCACCGTCCCTGGAAGTGTTCAAAAAACACGTGAATGTGGCACTTGGGGACGTGTTTAATGGTGGCCTTGGCAGTGCTGGAACAGTTGGACTCAGTGATCCCAGAGCTCCTTTTCAACCTCAGTGCTCCCCTGATCCTCAGCCCAGCAGAACCAGTCTGGCAGCCTTGCGCCTCCATTTTCCACGGGTGCCTGAATTTACACAACCACACAGAGGGAAAGGCCAGCGCTGCTTCCCCCGGGCTCGGCAGGACCAGCCTGGGCTGCCAGGGCAGGAACCCAGGCAGGAATTAGGAAAAGATGGAGCCAGGCATCAGGAATAGGGAGAAGCAAGGCATGGTTCACTGCCATCCCACTGCCAGCAGCTTCCTACAGCTGGAAAAACGTCGAGGGTGGTGGCCCAGCAGAAGCAGCTCTCTCTGAGACTAAAGGGAAGTCATTTGTTTTGCAAAATCCCAAACCCAGGAATTAAAAACAAAACCAAAAACAAAAACACCCCTGGGTTCCAAGCAGATCATTCCTCTGACAACGAGCTGCAAACGAAAGTCAAACAGAAATAAAGTGGAGGGGAACTCTGTGGACAGTTGTAATGATTATCAATTACTGGCTGGGCTGAGTTACATAATGGCATCAGCAGCCTGGGAGTGCTTTGGGAGAGGGCTCTGTGGGCACAAGAGCAGCTCAGAATGAGCCCTGTGTTGTGGTGCATTATCATATTCCAATCAGTTCATTAGGATTACCCCAATCCGATTTTAATCCATCACAGCCTTCGGAAACACCCTGCTCCTGAGAGGAGGCTTCTCATGAATGCACCTCTCTTCTCTCAGTGTTTGAAGGGGGTTTAGAAAAAGAGAGGGAGAGTAACTTTTACACAGGCAGGCAGTGCCAGGACACAGGGAATGGCTTCCCACTGCCAGAGGGCAGGGATGGGTGGGATGCGGGGAAGGAATTGTTCCCTGGGAGGGTGGGGAGGCCCTGGCACAGGGTGCCCAGAGAAGCTGTGGCTGCCCCGGGATCCTGGCAGTGCCCAAGGCCAGGCTGGACAGGGCTTGGAGCAGCCTGGGACAGTGGGAGGGGTCCCTGCCCATGGCAGGGGTGGGATGGGATGGGCTTTGAGGTCTCTCCCAGCCCGACACTGCAGTCCCTCAGATGGGCCCTTTTCTGCTGCTGGGGCTCCTGTGCCAGCCTGGGGCAGTGCCCCCCCAGTACAAACTGGGCTCCTCACTGGTGCTGCACCCACAGCCACTCCCGGGACATCCCAGTTTGCTCCCTGACCCACAGCACGGGCCAGCTCTGCCAAGGTGGGACTGATGCTTTCTCCTCCTGGGGAAAGAACGTTTCTTTATTTGCAGGAACTCCAATTGCAGAGGAACACAGCTGATCAAAAGGAGTCACAGAATCCCAGAATGGTTTGGACTGAAGGGACCTTAAAGCCCATTTTATTCCACCCCTGCCATGTCNCCCACCCTCCCCGGGAACAATTCCTTCCCAATATCCCATCCATCCCTGCCCTCTGGCAGTGGGAAGCCATTCCCTGTGTCCTGTCCCTCCATCCCTTGTCCCAGGTACCCTCTCCCAACAATCCACACCCCACTCTGCATTCATTGCACTCTCAACCTGAAGGAGCAAGGCAAAATAAAAAGGTTGATTTAATAAACTGGTAGCTGGGATAAAATTACCACCAGCAGCCTCCTCACAGTCCACACAGACAAACCCTGCCTTTGAGCATTGCCAGTCCTGCCAGGCTCGATCCCACTGGGAAAAGCCATCCATCCATCTGATCCCAGCCACAAACACAGCACCACAGAGCTCTGCCCGGCCTCTGATCTGCCCCAGCGCTCCCCACCATTCCCACGAGGCCTCCCAGGAGCTTCCAGCCAAACCCGAGCAGGAGCAGCAAAAAAAAAAAACAACCCAGGAGCACAGGAATAGTCTCTTCCTTGGAGTCTTTTGGGATATTTATAAGCGAATCAAGTGAGCTGAAAATGGAATTTGCAAACCAGCCACCACCTCGCCCAAAATTACACAAAATATGTTGGCTTGGAAGCGTTTTCCTCTCTGAGGGAGAAACAAAAACTCCTGTCTTGGCGCTCCTGGAGCACACAGACCTGTTATTTATTGATGGTGGTAAAAGCCCTTTGAAGAGGGAGGAGAGGAGGGAGGAGGTGAGGAAAGGGCTCCCACCCAATCCCCCAAAACCCACAAATTCCCTGCCATGATAATCTTTGGGGGGAAAAAAAAACCAGGCCCTCGGTCAAAGCAAGCAAAGTATTTCAGATTTGTTGCTGTTCCAAAGCCCACAGGAGTGTCCAGAGGCACCTACTGCACCCCCAGAGCATCCCCCACTGCCATCCCAGCCCCTCTCCACAGCTGGAACCAAATTCCAGGAGCTGGACTTGAGATTCCTTCCGAATCAGGACATTCCACCAAGTGGAACAGCAATTAAAGCCTCTGGAATGCACAGCAGCAGCAACACAGTTGGAGGCAATTTAAGCCTCACTCGCCTGTGAAACCATGACAGGTAATTTTAGAAATCTCTTCATAAAACCAGCATTTCCTCTGCTCAAACTGGGTAAGAACCATGAAAAAATGGAAAAAAAATAATAATAATTGGGGTTTCCTCATGCCAGAGATCCAGACTATCAGATTTCACAGGGAAGTGGGAGAAAACCAAGGGGAAAAGGGAGGACATCCAGAATCAGATGCCATGTCAGCACCACCAAGGGAGATGGAAGGAGGAAGAACTGGATCCAGGGACACCTTCCCAAGGGATCCATCAGAGAGGAGCAGGAAAAGCCAGCCTGGCATCACCACGGGAGGGGGTAACACTAAAAAGCTGCAGTTTGACACTGTCCAGACTTCATTACAGAATCTAACTGCCAGATTTTCAGATTGTTTTATTCAAAAATAAAAACCAATTCCAGGATTCTTTCCAGCTGCTGTCTGGGGTGATCCCTGCCAGCCCCAAAATGGGATTTGTTCCGCAGCTCTCGGCTCAGGCTGGGCACCCCATTCCAAGAGGCTGAGAAAGTGCTGGGAGAAGTACAACAAACCTGATAAATGCCCTCAGAAACCATCCCCAGAGGGAAAGTTAAAACCTGAATATGGAGAGCTCAGCTGAGGATGAGCTGATGTGGTGGCAGGACAGGTATTGAGGGATGGGAATGTTAAAGAAAGCAAAACAAATCACACTGAAGGGAAGTCAAACTGATCATCAAGAGGAAAAAAAAGGGCTGAAGATCCCTTGGAACAGGAGCCTTTGGAAGTGGGTTAGACAAACTCTGGGATTTCTCTTAATTGAGCCAAGGCAGTGAGATCATGTGGTGCAAGAGGCTTTTCCTTCTCCAATTGTCTGTTAGATCAAAACGAAAAAGGAAAAACAACCCAAGGTGCCAGCAGGATGCTTCTCCTCAGCCTCACAAACAATTCCTTCTCCTCTGACCCTGCTGGAAATAAATCCAGGGAGAAAAGCCTTGGGCCCTGTCACCTCAGCCAGACACAATGCAAGGGTACAGACACATAAAACTAAATTTTAAAATAAAAATTCATACCAAAAATGGTTGCACGATGGCCTTGGGTTCTGTGCAGCCCCCAGAGGTGCAGGACACAACCCCTCCTGCTTTACAAGGTGACATAAAAGTGACACCAAGTGTGCCCCCACCTCCCTGCTCACTGTTTAAGCCACTCTTACTCCATCCTTCTGTCCCAGCCAGTGGCTCCAGGGAGCATCAGATCCCAGAGAAATGCAGGGAAAAAGAGGGGAAAGGAGACCATAAAAACACAACACCACTGGCAGCTGCCTCCCAGGTGGTTTGGGAGGAAAAATCAAGTTGTCCTCAAGGAAAGCCAAGTTGTCCTCAAGACCTTTCTGTCCCACTTCTTGTTTATAAACCCACGGAGCACGTCAGGGGTCCGTGTGAGCTTTCCAGGTGGCAGAACAAGCCATGCTGGCCAGACAGACACCCTCCGGGGAGGGGCTGTGCGGGGAGCATCCCAAGGCCGTCCCTTCCCTGCTCAAGGCCACCCCTGGCTCAGGTGTCACCCCCGTCGCCTGGTCACTGCTTTGAGGATGAAGGTGCTGGAGGAGCCTCAATCCCTACCAGCTCTTATCACTAAAGATCGAAACAAACTGCCCTTACCTCTGCCTCGATCTCTTCCCCATCCCAGCACCACAACCACGGAGCTCTCCCAGTCAGCCCCAAGCTGCTTAAGCAAAACCCCGTCCTAATCCCATTTTTTATCCCCATGGAGAGAAAAACACCCAATTCAGCCGCCCAGAAATCCACAGTCCCGTCGTGTTTGTGGGATAAATGCCAGCCGCTGCCTTCCCTTTGACATTTAGCTAATAATTGTTGCAGCCAAACGAGCTGACAGCAGCCCATGAATGCCTCTGGTGTTTGACTGAGCACTAAAGACAACACTTGCTGCTCTCCAGCTCCTCGTCCATGCGGATACACACACACAGAGCCTCTCCTTAACTCTTCAGCCCTCCCCAGCCTCGGGAATCAGTTGCTCGTGGTGCTTAAATTTAGCCATTTGTTCCACCGCTGTGAACCCCTCCCCGTGGGCAGCAGCCAGGAGGGAGGAGGGGGGGAAAAAAGGAAGCAGGTACCTCCAGCAAGGCGGCTGGAATTTGTTCCTCATTAACGGCCCTTTGTGATTATCCAGCCAGCCATCAAACCCTCTCTCACAGCACCCCGGTGGTTCTGTAACCTTTATTTACACCTTGAGGGTCCCATTTAGTCACGTTAACACTGTTTTACCCACTGGGGATGTTCCTCCCCTTTCACTTCCACCTGAGCTGGATCTCTGTTTTCCAAAGGACCCAATTTGGGCCCAAGTTCCAGCTGCTCCAGGCAAAATAGGTCAAGGAACTCCCCCAGAACTCCTCCCTTTATTACTCCACACATCAGGGAGGTTTAGGTTGGATCTCAGGAAAGGTTCCTCCCCCAGAGGGTGCTGGGCACTGCCCAGGCTCCCCAGGAATGGGCACAGCCCCGAGGCTGCCAGAGCTCCAGGAGTGTTTGGACAGGGTGGGATTGTTGGGGTGTCTGTGCAGGGCCAGGGGTTGGACCCATGATCCCTGTGGGTCCCTTCCCACCCGGGATATTCTGTCATTCCAGGATCTGCTGGGAGCTTGCAGACACAATCACCAACCCCTTCTCCTCCTCCCTCAGCGTGCCCTGGTGAGCTGCAGACTCACACCAAGCCCTCCTGCTCACACAGGCATCACCTTCCCTCCTGTGCCAGGCCCCAGGAGTGGCTCAGGCACTGCCACACCAGCGTCCCCAAGGTGCCCAACACTCGCTGCACCAGCGCCCAGCTGTTCCGCACGCCAAGAGCTGCCTGTACCAGGCTCTGCCTGAAGAGAAATGAGTTTTCAAAGCATCATTTATGGCAGCACAGGCAGCATTAGCTGTGCTCCGCAGGAAGGAACAGGGAGCCTGCAGAGAGCCCCTTCCCAGATGGATCCATGTGGACAGACACCATCCAGCGGCACAAAAAAAACCTCTGGGGACACCCTGCTGACCTTTGCAGTGACCTTCCACTCCCCAGGCCCCTCTGAGAGTGTTTTCCAGGCCCCCCGGGAGCTCTGGCACCATCCCCACGCCGGCAGCGGGCACTGCCGGGCTGAGCCGCACACCCAGAGCCACCCGCCACGTCCCCTGCCACCTCCTGTCCCCGTTTCCCACCTCCTTGGGACACCGAGGCAAATAGGCCCCCGGGGAGCTGGCACCGTGTGGACCTCTGTGGACCATCTGCTCCTGCTTCCTCTGCTGGGGACAGCAGTGGGACACGGTGGTGGCACAAGGAGCCCAGGGCAGAGCAGGGCAGAACAGAGGATTTATGAATAAAGCCTCTCTCCTGGCACAGGCGAGGTACCTGTGCTCACACCCCGAGACCCTCTGCACACACAGTGCCTCCACCAGCAACACAAAGAAGTTCCCTGTTTCCACTTCACAGGGCTATTTTTCTAAAATAAATACCTTCGTTTCATCTTTGAGAAGTGTTTCTAGCAGGAAGACAGGGATAAAAAGCCCTCGTTCACCAAAAGCCTCCTTCACACATGATTTGCTTTGTCATGGCACTTAAATACCCCCGCAGCAGCCACGGATGGAGAATGAGAGCAGATCTGGGCAGGCACAGGGAAACTTCACAGCAATACCTGCACGCCTTAAAAAAAAAAGTAAATCTTTTCCTGGTAGTGATGCCAGCCCAAGCCAATGCATGAAACGCCAACAAATTCATCTCCATCCCCTGGTGAGCGCTGCCGGAGCTTGCTCCATTTTGGGTCAGCCCAGGCAGCTTCAAATTACATCGCCTCTGATCTGCTGCAGGGGAACACCGGCTCGCCAGGGCACAAAGCAGGAGAAAGGGGGAAAAATACACACTTCAGGCTGTCAAACCCGGGATAAGCGAGGTGGCAGGGAACCAGGGGGTTTGGGTTGGAAAGGCCTTAAGGATCACCTCGTTCCAAGCCCGAGCCGTGGGCAGGAATGCTCCCCGTTATGGAGGTGACCCGCGCCACTGAGGTGTCACCGAGGGGAGCGCGGAGCGCCCGCACAGCCCGGGATGTCCCCGCTGCCCGGGATGTCCCCGCTGCCCAGCCAAGCCCCGCGGCGGCAGTGACGGAGAACAAAGAGCGGGGCTGTCGCGGTGCCGTTCCCGGCGGATCGGGCCCCGGAGCAGCACGGCAGCTCCGGCTCCTCCCGGGCGCAGGGGGAGCCGCTCGGGCCACGCGTGCCCTTCACCTGGGGCGGCGGCGATGCCAGCGCTGCCCTTGGGGACACTGACGGCTCTCCAAGGGCCGGAGTCCGAGCAGGAGCCACCGCCACCATCACCGTCACCGTCGGGCGGCGGGGCCACCGGACACCAAGGCGTGCCACCACCCGCGGTGCCCCGGCCCGGGGGCCACGGCGGGCAGGTGCGGTGGCGGGGCCGGAGTGCCCGGCCCGGTGCTCACCTGCTCGGCGCCGTAGGCCGTGGCGAACTGCACGAACTCCTCCACGCGCACGAAGCCATCGCCGTCGCGGTCCAGGGCGTCGAAGACCGGGCGGAGACGCGGCTCCTCCTCCGGCGAGGGCTCGGCGGGGTCCCCCGGGCCCGGGCTGTCCCCGGCCTCCCCCGGGCACCAAGGCGGCGGCCCCGTGCCGGGAGCGGCGGGGTCAAGTGCCCAGAGGTCCAGGTCCAGCTCCGGCTCCGGACCCAGGTCCGCCTCCTGTTCCAGCTCCGGTTCTAGGTCCAGCTCTGGCTCCAGTTCCCGATCCAGCTCCGGTTCTAGGTCCAGCTCCGGGTCCGGTTCTCGGTCCATCTCCAGTTCTAGGTCCAGCTCTGGTTCCCGGTTCAGCTCTGGCTCCCGTTCCAGATCCTGCTCCGGTTCCCGTTCCAAGTCCAGGTCCGGCTCCGGTTCGGGCCCCGGTCCCGGCCCCCGGGGCAGCGGGGGCTCGGTCCCAGGCGGACGCGGCTCCATCTTCACCGCCGGCGCTGCGCGCCCGCTGCCGCCCGCCCCGGGCCA
>WEKY01037943.1:89813-159380 GCA_013390045.1 Picathartes gymnocephalus | reverse complement strand
CGGCGGGGAGGGGCGGGGCCAGGCGGCGCGCGAGCACGTGGGACTGGGATGGGGGGGCACCGTGAATGGGGACCCCCAAATCCCCCTGCTGAGAAACCACGCTAGGGGACCCCAAACCCAAACCACGCGATGGGACCCTAAATCCAAACTGTGCTCCGGGACCCCAAACCCTCTGCAGGGCAACCGTGAAACAGGACCGCCCAACTGCTCCAGGTATGAACTGTGCACAGGAACCCCAAGCCCATCGGGGGAGATGAGCCGTGCTCCGGGACCCCCGAGCCCCATGGGACAGCACCGTGCACTGGGATCCCTGAACTGCTCCAGGGGCAGACTGAGCACCGGGACACCCCTGGGACCCCGCCTATGGGTTAATTAATGCCTGTGTTTAGGGCTCACAGCCTGCAGGCTCCCAGCACTTTCAGCTGTAACACCAGGATGACCCCGCTAACACAACCATGAGCTAGCCAGACGGCTGGAATTACAGCCCCTGGGTATAATTAGCAGCAAACTTGATGAGCAAGAGCATCCCTGCCCCAGTGACCCTGCCCAGGCCATGGATGTGTGTGACATCTCAGGGTCAGCCTGGCTGGGCCACAATGTGTCCCCCAGCACACTCAGCCCTGAAAGTTCAGCAGCAACCTTGGAGAGGATGTCACCCTTGTCAATTCAGTCCAGAGCTGGGCAAATCCTCCAAATCCTCTTCCTCATCACAGCCATTCCGAAAGGTGGGCAGGGCAGGGGAGGGCTTCTTTGTCAGTGCCACAGGGGAAAGCACAGCTGCACGGTGCCACCTACCTAAACCATTCCCTGCAAAATCCCCTGGGCAATACAATCCCCAGTTTCCAGACAGCTCAAGCAGCCAGGGTTCCTGCGTGGATGGGGCTGGCAGGGGAACAAGGTCTGCAGGGCTCAGGTACCAGCCTGAGGCTAGGAGTGGCAGCTCTGCACCTCTGGATGGGTTCCTGCAGCTCCAGGCCATGCCGAGGCTGGGCCCGGAGCTCTGTCCTTCCCCTGGTGCTGGAGGCACGTGGCCAAGCTCAGCTCCCTCTTCCTGGGGTGGCCAGAGAGCCAGGACAGCCCTGACAGTGCCCAAGTCACCTGGGCACGGCTGAACAAGACAGTGAAATCCATGGAGCCTCCCAGAACAGGGATGCAGGTCAGAGACAAGGCTGCAGCTGGGCACGACTAACACAAATCACACAAGTACTTTCTCCAGGAGAAAACACATCCTGTAATCCAGGCAGAGGAACACAGTGGCTGGAGCCAAATCCCAGGAGCCTGGGCAAAGGACACTGCCCAGATCCCAGCCTAAGCACTGCATCCCCGTCCCTCTGAAGGGCTGAGTCTCTCACCAAAGCCCTCACTCAGCACCTCTGCTGCTGGAACCACCTTCCCAGAGCCACTGGGGCTGAGGAGGTGGCAGGTCCCCGAGCCCCATGGGCCTGGAGCACTGGGGCACCACAGAGCCGAGGATTGGGGCCACATAAGGCTCTGCCAGTGGGAGCAGTGGGTTCTCCCCCCTCTCTCAGGGCCCAGTTTGGACCACCAGGACCAGTCAGCTGGGCAGGGCACTGGTGCTCATGCAGCAGAGAGAGGCATCACTGCTCAGGATGCAAGTTCTTTATTTGTGGCCTGGAGAAAGGAGCAAAACCTGGCAAGTCTACAATCAAGTAGGAAATACAATTAAGAGGGAGAACAAGCTTCATGGAATTCAGGGTGAGCCTAGAAACTGCCAGCAGCAGCAGGAGGGTGCACACGAGCAGTGTTGTGTCCCCTGGGGTGCTGGCACCAGGGACAGGGCTGGCTCTGGCAGTGCCATCCCTGCAGCCCCACTGTGGTTCCTGCAGCACAGCAGGAGAAAAGGACTGGATTCCAGTTCTAGCTCTTCCTTTACCCTCAGCTTGAGTGTCTGGAAGGACACAGGGTGATGTCAACTGGTGTGACAGACAGAGGGGTGTGGACAGACCACTGGCTGCCTACTGTGCTGTGGTGCAGAGCTGGACCTGGGGGATCTGCCCTCACACCACTGCTGCTCCTGGGAGAGGAGCATCCCAGCTGCACCCATGGCAGCCTCCCGGGACCACTGTCCCACCCAGGACGCCTCAGGGGACAAGGCCACTTTCCCCCTGCCAGGGCTTCCCCTCCAAGAGTTGCCAAGGCAGAACTGGGCCCACCATGCTGGGTGACCCCGACCCTGGGTGGGCTGAGCTGCTCCCCCTCCCAAAAAGGAGCTACTGCTGGGGGTCTTGGGCAGTTCTCAGGCTAACACAGGGGAGCGGGGAGGAAGAGGATGGATATCCATGGGTGGCACTGCTTGGGGCTTGGGAAAGGCCAGGAGAGCAGCTTGGAGGGAGCCACAAAGGGACAGTGACCATCCCAGCCCTCCACGCTGTCCCTGCACTGCAGCCACACCAGCTGAGAAGGCAGCAATGGCACAGGATGGGGGTGGGCTCGTTCCACGCCCAGCACCCCCAGAGCTCTGTCCCCCAGGCACACACAGGACTGGCAGTGTCACCACCACCACCACCAGGGGCCAAGGAGAGGCTGTGGCTGTGGGCACTGCCTCTGGGAGATGTCCCCCCACGGTGTCCCAGGTCACATCTGTCCATCAGTCAGTCCCAGGCTGTCCATCAGTGGGGTTGGTTTGCTCCTGCAGCCCAGACATCTGCAAGAGAGGGTGGAGGTGGGGACAGAGCCCTGCCCAGCTCATGAGGCTGCCAGGTGGGATAGGAAAGGAAGGCAGGAAACCCCTTCCCCTGCCAGGCTGCAGGAATTCACGCAAGGAAGAGGCTCTTGGGATTCTTTGTGCTCAGTCCTGCTGCTGGGGCACAGAAAATGGGCATCACATTGTTTTGGGGGAATCTCAGAGGTGTCTGGACAAGCATCCAAGAGATACCAAGTGACAAGCCAGGCTCAAAGGGAAAATCCAGCAGGTTCTCCAGCTCTTCCCACGTCATCCCTAGGACTGTCCATGAGGACACTGTGCCCACTGCTATGGCAGCCATGCCCCCAGAGAATCATGGTTAAGAATCATTGTTTAAGTTGGAAATGCCCTCTAAGACCATCAAATCCAACAGTTTCCCCAGCCCTGCCAAGGCCATCACTGACCCCTGTCCCCAGGTGCCACATCCACATGGCTTTCAAATCCCCCCAGGGATGGTGACCCCACCACTGCCCTGGGCAGCTGTGCCAGTGCCTGACCACCCTCCCCATGAAGAAATTTTCCCAATATCCAACCTAAACCTCCCCTGGCACAGCTCGAAGCCATTTCCCCTTGTCCTGTCCCTGTTCCCTGGGAGCAGAGCCTGACCCCCCCCGGGCTGTCCCCTCCTGTCAGGAGGTCCCTCCTGAGCCTCCTTTTCTCCAGGCTGAGCCCCTTTCCCAGCTCCCTCAGCCACTCCTGACCTGTGCCCCAGGGAAAAGCAGGGTTTCCCTGAGGAGCCCTGCTCCAATCCCACGAGGGGGAAATGCAGTCACCTAGAGTTTAGCAGAGGAGGAGGCAATACCCAGCAAGGCAGAGAAGCTGTTGGGGGAGGTGAGCCAGCTGCCACCATCCACGACCAGGGTGGTGCCGGTGACGTAGGACGAGAGGGGGCTGGCCAGGTACAGGGTGCTGTGCGCGATCTCCGTCTTGTTCCCCGCGCGCTGCAGCGGGATCGCCGAGAACTGGTTGGATTTCTCAGCAAATTTCCCACCTAAAAGGGGCAGGAGAGAGTCAGTTTGGACCATGGGAGGACTGCCCACCACCACGGCCAGCCAGGCACTGCAGCACTGCCCATGGGGCTGGCTGAGTGCTCCAGGAATTGGGATGAGATCCTGGCATAGCCCTGGGATGAAAACCTGGGAAGACTTAAAGGAGGGGACCTGAAGCCCAGCAGTGATTTTGTACTGACACAGCTCAAGACAGGACTTCAGAGAGCTTTAGATCTATGGAATCATGGAATGGTTGAGGTTGGGAGGGATCTCTCCTTCTCCACCCCTGCCATGGGCAGGGACACCTCCCACTATCCCAGGCTGCTCCAAGCCCTGTCCAACCTGGCCTTGGACACTGCCAGGGATCCAGGGGCAGCCAAAGCTTCTCTGGGCACCTGTGCCAGGGCCTGCCCACCCTCCCAGGGAACAATTCCTTCCCAATATCCCATCTATCCCTGCCCTCTGCCAGTGGGAAGCCGTTCCCTGTGTCCTGTCCCTCCATCCCTGGTCCCAGGTCATTCCCCAGCTCTCCTGGAGCCCCTTTAGGCCCTAGAAGGGGCTCTGAGGTCTCCCTGGCTCCAGAGCAGAGGGGTTCCAGGCCTTGGAGCATCTCTCTGGCCTCTGGACCCACTCTAAGAGCTCCATGTCTTTCCCATCCTCCAGGACTGCACCAGCACTCTGCTGATGGACTGCAAGAGCCAACCCCTCAGGCAGGGCTGAGATTGGGGGAGCACATCCCATCATGGCATCACAGAGCCCAAACAGCTGCCAAAGCAGTGCCCTGTGAGATACCAGGGATGCGGGAAGGGCTGTTCCCACAGAGCTGTGCTAGCCAAGCCCCAGCACAGCCGTGCCCAGCAGCAACACCCCACGAGCTGTGTGGCACTGGGGGTCCCTCCTGGTGCCCTCCCAGGGGATGCCAGGGCACGGCTGGGAGCCAGGGCTGCCTCACCCAGGCGTCGGTAGCCCTCGGTGCCTGAGACGGGGCCGGGGGCCAGGCTGTTCACACGGATGTTGGGTCCCCACTCCACAGCAAGGTGACGGGTCATGGCATCTAGGGAGGGATTGCAACAGCAGTGAGAAACGGGGAGCAGAGCCATTCCAGCAGCTTCTTTTGAGGGGAAAAAAAAGCCACAGTAGAGTCTGGCTGAGAACAAAGGGTCCTGGAGGGGAGAAGAGCCTCATCCCAAACCCAGGCATGCAGTAACCACACCGATTCACGCTCACCCTTCCCCAAGACATCTTCCCATCCCAGTATTTGGGAAGAACTGGCTTCCTTTCGGGCCCTACCCAGCTCAGAGCCCCAGCAGGGTGTGATGAGGTACCTATGGCAGCCTTGGCAGCCCCAGCGTGCAGCTGCAGGGCCTGCCCTCGGTAGCTCAGGGTGGCCGTGATATTAACGATAACCCCGCCGTGGTCCTGGGGAAGGAAAGGAGGTGTGGAGTTAGGCAGGGAGCAGCACAAAGGGTCACACAGGGCTCTGAGGGACAGGAGAGCTGGGCTAGGAGGGACAGTCACCCATGGGCACTGCCAGGGCATCACTGGGGCAGCTGTACCCACTGAATCTCAGAGGTGGGGCAGGCAGCGAGGCCCTGCCGGAGAGGTGGGACATGCAGGGTAGAAGGAAAGGCCACGGGAAAGCAGCAGAGCTGAAAATGGAGCAGGAGATCACAGCTTCTCCACATGGCAGAGCATGGAAAAGTGTTGCAACAGCCCAAAGCCCCAGGGCAAGGGACAGGAGGATCCCCAGTTCAGGGCTGGGATCCCTGGAAGGGAACAGAGTGGATCCGTGCAGGGACACCCTGGGCGCTGCACTCCCCTGATTTCCCCAGGAGCACAGTGTGGTTTGACACCACCCCCTGCCTACCAGAGCCTCTCCTTAGAGAGTTCTGTGCTACTCACTCGGAAATATTTCTCAAAGAGGACTTTGGAGGTGTTGAAGGTGCCCATGGTGTCGATGTCTATCACTGTCTTGAAGGCGTTGAAGGACAGGGCACTGGCTGGGCACAGGAAGTTCCCCGCAGCACCTGAACCACAGGGACAGGCAGGACAGGGCTGGGAGGGACGTCAGGGCCCTTCTGTGACAGGGAGGGTGAGGGATAATGTCTGCATGCTGGAGAGCACGTGATAAGGGATAAACTGGAGGCTCTGGGTGGCCAGCAGCACAGCCAGCACGAGGGGAGCAGGGATGATCCACACGCAGGCAAACAGGGATGGCCATGTACCACACACAGACCTCTGCTTCCTCTATGCTCCCAGGGATGCTTGTGCAGGAAAACTGCCCAGCAGTGAGCCCAAATCCTCCCCTGCCCTCTCCATGCCCAAATCCTCCCCTGCCCTCTCCATGCTCACCATTAATAAGGATGTCAATCCTCTTGAACTCCTTCAGTGCCTCGTCCACTGCTGCCACAATGGTCTGCGGCTGCCGGACGTCGATGGACAGGGGCAGGCACTGCTGCCCTGTGGCTGCCACCAGCTTTTTTGAGGCCTGCAAGAACAAAAAGAGACTTGAGAGAGCCTGGCTGCACCCTGGTAGCCCTGGGGTAGCCAGGGAAAGCTCCTGCATGTTGTCTCCCAGCCACACTGGATGCTGGGCTGGCCACAGCTGGCTCAGCCCAGTTACCTGCATGGGCTGTCATGGACACAGCACATCCCAGGCAACATCTCTGCAGGGCAAGTACAAAGGCTGGACACCAGCAAGGCATTTTTGGCATGAGCCCAGGCATAACTGCCCTTTAGATCCAAAAAGTCAGTGGGCAAAAGGGCAAAGAGAGAGCAGCCAGGTGTCAGGCTGTGAGACAGACCAGCTCAGGGTTTGTCACAAGCCACCCCTGTGGCTCATTAAAAGGAAGATTTTCCCCAGCAAATGAAGCACATGGGACTAACAAGCTCAGCAGAAACTCCACACAACACCCAGAGCTGCTCCAACTTCTGTTTCGGGCTCTGTGAGAGGTTTTGAACCCCAACAACACACGGGTGCACAAGCAGCTGGAGCCCTGGACTGCAGATTCTGTGGCCTCAGAAGACTTCAGCCCCTGAGGACTAAAAACCTGCTGAGCTTTGCAGCTTCTGCTGGCGCGTGAGCATGTGGGAGTGTGAAACAACAGCCAATCACACCTGCACTCTCCCCTCTGCCCCAAAAGGGTTGCACAGCTATCCTGTGCAACCCACCTCGAGGCACACAACCCCTGGGCTCTGGTCCTACTCTACGCTGAGGTTTAAGTCCAACCTTGGGCTCTGCCCTGCTGACAAACCCCTGCACCTCCCCCACAGCTCATTTCTGTCTCTCTGCCCCACAGAAAGCCATCCCGATTGTGGAACAGCCTTGGCAGAGCAGTTTCCAGGTTAACTGAGCTGTGGGGAGGTGCGGTGGGTGCAGCCCCCCAAACCCGCACCCCCCCTGCCCAGCACCGCTGGAGTGCCCAGGGCTGGGAGACTGGGCAGCACTGGGGAGCACTGGGAAGCCGTTCCTCCTATTGCAGTATTCCCAGGGCCCCCAGATCCACCGGGAGAGAGCAAAAGGATTCTCAGGGATCGCAGCTCTCCCGCTGGAGCCCGGACTCACCTCGGTCACCCGCTGCAGGTTCCTGCTGGCAATGACGGTCCGGCAGCCGTGCCTGCAGGGAAGGGGCAGGTGAGAAGGGCCGGGCTCCTCACCAGCACCTCGGGATCACCAGGAGTTCGGGTATTCCTTGCAGGAATCGCTGCTGCTCCAAGCCCGCAGGACGCGGAGAGCCAGAGCCCTGCTCCCGGAGCCTCCCTGAGGGCTCTGCCGCCCTCGGCTTCACATCCCGGCTCTTCCAGGGCCTGGTACCGCAGCGGGGAAAGGGATGGGAAGGTGGGAAAGAGAAGAAAAGGGGGGTGAAGAGGAGGAAAGTGCGGGAAAAGAAGGGAAGAGGGGGGAAGAGAAGAAGGGAAGGAGGGAAGGAGGGGGCCGTCCCCCTGCAGGGGCTCCCGCACCTCATGAAGATCTCGGCGATGCGAAAGCCGATGCCGGAGCCGCCGCCGGTGATGAAGGCGACCTGGCCCCTGCGGGACAGAGGCACGGTGAGAGCCGGGCCCCGGGGAGGCGGCCGCGGCGGGCCCCCCGGAGCGCCGGGACTCACGCGAGCAGGTCGGGGCTGAGCAGGTGCCGGTACTGGGGCAGACATTCGTCCCCGTCCTCGTCCGGGGGCACCCGCGCGTCCATGGCGGCCTCGGCCATGGCGGGGGCGGGCACTGCGCACTGCGCCTGCGCGGGCCCCGCCGCCGTCGCCTGGCAACGGGGGAGTCCGGGACACAGCGACACCGAGCGGCCACGGCGGGAACTGCAGCTCGGGGCGACCGGGGCTGTCCCAGTGCTCCCAGTGCTGTCCCAGTGCTCCCAGTGCTGTCCCAGTGCTGTTCCAATGCTCCCAATGTTGTCCCAGAGCTCCCAGTGATGTCCCAGTGCTCCCTCAAACCTGTCCCCGTGCTGTCCCAGGGCTCCCAGTGATGTCCACTGTGCCAGTGGTGTCCCAGTGCCTCCCAGTGCCACCCAGCGGTGTCTCGGTGCTTCACAGTGGCATCCCAGTACCTCTCAGTGGTGTCCCAGTGCCACCCAGTGGTGTCTCAATGTCCCTCGGAGCCCCAGTTTCACAGCTCAGGCCCCACTCTGGTCTCTTCCATTCACCTGCAGAGCTCCTGCAGACCCCCAAGTACAGCCCAGTGCTTCACAGAGCCTCCCAGTACAGTTCCAGTGCTCCCAGGGACATCCCAGGGCCCTCCCGAGCTTCCCAGTACTGCCTCAGTGCTCCTAGGGACAGCCCAGTTCATCCCGGAGCTTCCCAGCACTATCCCAGTTTCTCACAGAGTTTCCCAGTACCAATCCAGTGCCCCCCAGGAACAGTCCATGGGCACCCAGAGCTTCTCAGAATCTCCCAGTATCACCCCAGTGCCCTCTGGGGGACATCCCAGAGCCTCCCAGAGCTTCCCAGTATCACCCCAGTGCCCTCTGGGGACATCCCAGAGCCTCCCAGAGCTTCCCAGTATCACCCCAGTGCCCTCTGGGGACATCCCAGAGCCTCCCAGAGCTTCCCAGTATCACCCCAGTGCCCTCTGGGGACATCCCAGAGCCTCCCAGAGCTTCCCAGTATCACCCCAGTGCCCTGTGGGGGACATCCCAGAGCTTCCCCGAGCCCCCCAGCACTCTCTGGTGACATCTGAGGGAGGAGACTGGAGTCAGAGCCGGAGGCACCGGGGTTTATTGGGGGCGGGGGGTGCCCCCAGGCCGAGGTCCGGCCCTAGAGCCCGTAGATGCTGTCCCTGTCCCTGCTGTCCCAGGCCACCAGCTCGTCCCGCTGGAACCAGAAGCCGATCTCCCGCTGGGCCGTCTCCACGGAGTCACTGGCGTGGACCACGTTCCTGCGAGGGGACAGGGATGGGGACAGTGCCAGGGCCCTGCCGTGCCCTCCCCGCGGCCCTACCTGGCGATGTGCACGCTGAGGTCCCCCCGGATTGTCCCCACGGCGCTGCTGTCCCCAACCATGGCCCGCGCGCACCGCACCACGTTGTAGCCCTCCCACACCTGCGGGACAGGGACAGCTGAGCCCCCGCGGCCACCGAGACCCCCGGGAAGCCCGAGCTGTCCCCTCACCATGGCCACCACCGGCCCCGAGGTCATGTAGGCGACGAGCGCGGGGTAGAAGGGCTTCAGCCGCAGCTGCTCGTAGTGCCGGTCCACGAGCCTCCGGTCCGCCTGAGGCAGCGGCGGTGACAGTGACACCCGGGCAGCGGCCCCCGGCCACCCTCCCTTCCCGCCTCCGGAGCTGCGTTCCCCGCCGGGCCCGAGTACCTGGAGCAGCTTCATGGCCACCAGTTTGAAGCCGCGGCGCTCGAAGCGCTGGATGATGTCCCCCAGCAGCCGCCGCTGCAGCGCGTCCGGCTTGGCCACCACCAGCGTCTTCTCCTGCAGCGCCGGGGGGGCTGCGGGGCACCGCGGGTCCGTGTCACCCCCGCGGGACACAGGACCCCACCAGACACGGGCACGGGGGCAGCAGGACCCCAAGCTGACCCCACCGTACAACGGGTTGTACTCGCCCCCATTCCTGTCCCCATCCCTTCCCGGGGCCGTGTCCCCTGGACAAGCTGTGCCTTTCAGGCTGGCGCGGTCCCAGGGGACGTGCCACAAAGCCCTGATGGGTGTTGGGGACACGTCCGTGACCAGGAAATAGCCCTTAAGCCAGGGATGTCCCTGCCGCGTCCCGGCGCTGGGGCTGCGGGTGCCACTCCGTCGCCTGCCTGGCCCCGGGTCCTCCCCCCGCCCGGAGGGTCCCTGGTCACAGCCCTCCGCTGGTGGAGAGGACAATCAGCACCGTGGGATGGCGGGGTCCGGCCCCGCTGTCACCCGTGGGACAGCAGGGTGTCACCCCGCCGCTGGCCCTGCCACAGCTGCGCCGCAGGAGGGGACGGAAATCCCCCAGGGGACAGCGCATCCCGTCCGCTGGAGGGACAGAGGGGACAGGAAGGAGGGGAAGGGAGAGAGGACACTTCACTGCCAGTCCCAGGCTTCGGGGACCCGTCCCGGGCTGCGAGGCCGGGTGGCCACGGTGCCGGACAAACCGACCCCATGAGCTCAGCCGCTGCCCCGGGCACTGCCGAACACGGCTCGGCTGGGCCAGGATCCTGCCCTGTCCTCCCAGGCCAGCACAGGGGTCCCCCCAGCACAGTCCCGGCGACACTGAACCCCTTGGGACCTTCAGGGAGCGCCAGCTCCGGCCTCTGCCCCATCCCGGGGGCACACGGGGCCAGCTGGGCACAGCAGAGCCTGGCACAGACTCCCTCCAGAGAGCGGTGAAGGAGCCCGTGAGCCGCCACCCGCCCGGGCTGGAGGGACGGGGCGCTGGGGGACCGGGGACACCGGGGGCACCATGGGGACGGGATGGGAACAGGAGCCCTGAGGGGACTGGGGACAGGATGGGGATGTGGACAGGGTCCCCAGGGGCAGGACGGGGAAGGGGCATGAGAACCCCTCTGGAGCAGGAGTGGGGACAGGGTCCCCAGGAACAGACAGGAACGGGGAGCGGGTCCCCAGGGGCAGGATGAGGATGGGGACAGGGGCCCCAGGCCAGGACAGGGACGGGGCCGTGTCTCACCTGAGCCGAAGCAGCGGGGCCCGGGGGGGCTCAGGCCCGGCTGCCCCCGCGGGAGGCTCCGGGCCAGGCAGTGCCTCAGGGAGCCCATGGCGGCCCGGGCAGGACAAACCCGGGCTCAGTCGGTCTGAGGAGGCTTCAGGGGCCCGGCCGAGCCCGGGGACGGGTCAGGCTTCCGTCCCTCCCCTTAAAGCAGCCGCCGGGCCCGGGCGGCGGCCGCGCCTGCTCGGGACGTCCCGGGACGGAGCATCCTCGCCTCCCCGAGCGTTCTAGCACAGAGCATCCTGACACGGGACAGCCCAGTTTGGAAGCCCAAGCCCTGCGAGGGTGGGAGCACAGCCCACACCCATGCCGAGGGGAGCCAGCCCCTGCCGGGACCCAAACCTGCCTGGTGCTTTGCCCTCCATTCACCAGGCAAGGAGAGGCCGGGTCAGCCCATGCCAGGCTGAGCTGGGGCACAAGGGAGGCCCCAGCCCCGGCAGCAGCCAGGGCAGTGTGCCCCTGTGGGGCACAGAACTGCACTGGACACAGAGCTGGTGCTGGGGAAGGGGTCCAAGAACCTGGGGACAGAGGAACTGCCCAGGTGGGAGCCCCTCTGATCACTGCTCCAAGGCCCATTCCAGCCCCCCGGCTGGGAAATCACTCTTTACTGAGCTTCCCATACGTCCCAAACTACAGAAATACCTCATCGGAGAGCAGCTTGACAAACTCATGGAAAAGCCTGGTTGCTTTGAGCCTGTTTCCCAAATCTGTGCCGATTTGAAGAACTGAGGAGTATCCTGAAGGCACACACAGAAACAAACAGCCTGAGGGCTGGGCTTAATCCCATTTTCCCTGTTTCCTCCCTGCCTCTCCAAGGTACAGGGAATGAGGGGACAGGACCCCTGCCAGAGCCCGGGGGGCTCTGGGGACCTGCTGTGCTCAGCACCAGGGCAAAAAACACCTCAGTGGCTTGCCATGGGCAAATGGATTCAACAGGTTGTGGAAAAGAGACTTCCTGCCCTCAAACAAGGAGCTGGGCATGGGGAAAGGCCCCTCTCCAGGGTTTGCCAGGCTGGGGGGACGGGACAGAAGGGTGGCAAAAGGGAAAGAGGCTTTAGGACGAGGGGAGGCAGACTGGAGCCTGGGCTTTGGCCACCTGACAGCTGCTGGCATTGGCCAAAGGAAAAACTTGTACTTTCACCTTCTGTCAAGCCAAGAAAGAGAAGCAGCATGAGCCTGGAGAGCTGTGCAGAGATGAAATCCCTTCAGCCCAGCTCCAAAGGGAGGCACAGCCAGAGAACTGGTGGAGGAGGTGGCTGCCAGCTTCCAGTGCAGCCCAGGAACAGCTCAGGAGCAAGGACAGGCTCCAGGGCCAGCTCTGGGCTCTGCTCTGGGTGTTCACACACACAATTGCTAGCAGCAGCAACAAGGACTCACGTTTCACATGGAGACACTGAGTTACTCCAAGTGTTATTCCAGGGAGCTGGGGAAGGCTGGGGACAGATCATCACTCACCTTCTTCCCCTCTTCCCTCAGCCCTCACCTGCACAGGCTGGAGCAGGTGAGGCACATCCTGGGCATTCGGACTCTGCTTCGGGGCAGGGAGCCCAAACATCCAACTGGTGCCAGTTTGGAGCCTGGATGCAGGGACTGCACAGATTCCAAACAGCATCCATCATCTCCCAATGACAACTATGCACAGGGAAGGGGTTTGCCCACAAAACTGAACTAGAGGAGCCATGGAGGTAGTGCTGCCACACTCCAGCTCACCCCTGACTCCTCCCAGCTGTCCAGGTGCAGCCGTATCACATCCACATCTCCAAACATTCCCAAGAGAACGTCTCCAGGAGTGCTCCCTTCCCAGTGCCTCGTGCTGTTCCCACCACTGCAGCTGCTCACTGAACTACAGGGAATTAAGACTGATTCCACAGAATCATGGAATGGTTTTGGGTGGGAAGGGACATTAAAGATCATCCAATCCCACCCCTGCCATGTCCAGGGACACCTTCCACTGTCCCAGGCTGCTCCAAGCCCTGTCCAACCTGGCCTTGGGCACTGCCAGGGATCCAGGGGCAGCCACAGCTTCTCTGGGCACCCTGTGCCAGGGCCTCCCCACCCGCCCAGGGAACAATTCCTTCCCAATATCCCATCCATCCCTGCCCTCTGGCAGTGGGAAGCCATTCCCTGTGTCCTGTCCCTCCATCCCTTGTCCCAGGTACCCTCTCCCAACAATCCACACCCCACTCTGCATTCATTGCACTCTCAACCTGAAGGAGCAAGGCAAAATAAAAAGGTTGATTTAATAAACTGGTAGCTGGGATAAAATTACCACCAGCAGCCTCCTCACAGTCCACACAGACAAACCCTGCCTTTGAGCATTGCCAGTCCTGCCAGGCTCGATCCCACTGGGAAAAGCCATCCATCCATCTGATCCCAGCCACAAACACAGCACCACAGAGCTCTGCCCGGCCTCTGATCTGCCCCAGCGCTCCCCACACGATCTGGGTGTCTGGGGTTTTACCAGACAGATGCCACTACTGGACCACGGGTCAGTGGGTGAACTCCAGCTCCAGGCTCCCTGGGAATGTGGGATTTCTTCCTGCAGGAACTTCATGATTGATTCAAACAGTGTGCTGGAGAGAATGAATGCATCATCACAACATGTGACAGAAAACACAGGAGGAAAACAATGAGGAGACAGCAGAGGAAGAAGCCACCACTGATCTGCACCTTCCAGGAGCTGCTGGACTTGTTGGGATCCTCGTTGGCTGCTCCTCATTCCTGATCCTGGGAAAAGCTGTGGATCACTGCATGTTCATTTACAGAATGACCTAGAGGGAAACTAACCCAGCCCCGAGTTATTTAAAACAACAAAGTAAGCACTTTATTCCCATTAAGCATGTTGTTTTAGTATCACAATGGAATGATGAGAAAACGTTTAAAAAAAAAAACCCCAAAAAAGTCTCTAAATCCCCGCCAACATCGGGGAGGTTTTCAAGGCAATTTAAAAACAAAGGGAGTGACAGAAGTGCCAAACCAGTCCCAACGTCAGGAGACTCCTCCTCCAAGAGCTGGGCAGGGCAGGAAGGTGGAATGACACGAAGGTACGAATGTCTGAAGTGGTCTTTGGCGCTTCTGCCTCGTGTTTGATACGGACATGATCTCTCCAGACACCTCCAGATGCAACAAAGTGCTACGGGAGCAGAGGGAAAGCCCCGGGAGAGGGATTCCCCAAGAGTCGGGATGCCCCGGGGGTGGGCATTAAGACACATCCTGCCGGCTCCAGCTGCGGGCTCGGGCTGGGCAGGGAGAACTCAAAGGAAGCGGTGGAGCGCGGTGAATCCAGGGCGTGGCCACGGGCACGGCCCGCGAGGAGAGGGGGCGGTGGCAAACCCAAACACGGCTCCGTTCCCTGGGGAAGGGCAGGAGTCCAGAGCAGTCACTATAACTTCACCGTGCCCGGGGGAAGGCTGTCGTTGCACAGTCTGTAATAGCGCAGGTCGTTCACCAGCCTGTGCACGTTCTGTGTGAACGAGGGCAGGTCCTGCAAGGGACAGAAAACAACTGCTGGGAACAGACTGACAGCGGGCAACAGAGAGGGGCAGACACACAGTGGGTGTTCACACGAGAACAGATCCATCCTGACTCACTCTGAGCCCAGGGAACTCCAGTTCCTGGAGCAGAGATGGTTTCAGAGCTGCCCCGTGCAGAGCTGACTGCAGGGATCCAGGCTCTGCTCCCATCTCTGGCTTCTCATCATGCAGAGAGCCCCGAGAAGAACCGTCATGGAATCACAGCCTGGTCTGGGTTGGGAAGGACCTTAAACCCCATCCAGTTCCATGGGCAGGGACCCCTTCCACTATCCCAGGTTGCTCCAAGCCCTGTCCAACCTGGCCTTGGGCACTGCCAGGGATCCAGGGGCAGCCACAGCTTCTCTGGGCACCCTGTGCCAGGGCCTCCCCACCCTCCCAGGGAACAATTCCTTCCCAAGATCCCATCTATCCCTGCCCTCTGGCAGTGGGAAGCCATTCCCTGTGTCCTGTCCCTCCAATCCCTTGTCCCAAGTCCCTGTCCAGCTCTCCTGGAGCCCCTTTAGGCCCTGGAAGGGGCTCTGAGGTGTCCCTGGATCCCTCTCTCCCCCAGCCTGGCTCCATGGCCAGATGCAGCACTAATTCCTTGCTGCCCTCCTGCCAAGGCTCCTGGGTGTCACACATTCCCTAACAAGGGCTGATATTCCTGAAGAGCAGTTGCCTTCCAGAGCCAAGCACTTCTCCCAGGGTTCCATTCCTACCCTCCCCTCTTGGTCTCATCCCCTCCCTCAGGACAGGGAGCACTCAGTGGACAACCCTCAGTAAATGGAAGCCACAACCCACTGCTCTGCCATGATATCCCAGACATTTCCTTTCCACACACGAGGGGTTTGCAGGAATTGTGAGCCTTTGCAGGTACTCTGCTGTCCTTACTGTAACTCTCAAACATCTGGCTAGCAGCTGGAGCGAGATTTAGGCAAGGACCTGAGTGTCCCACTCTGGAACATGTCAGCACATCCCAATGAAAAATTCCTCCAGGAAACACATTCCCTGACTCCCACAGCACCCTGCAGCCTGAGGGGTGAGATGGCAGCTCTGCCACCTGCAGTGAGAACTCTTTGGCTGGGGACTGCTGAGCACGGAAGCGTTGGGAACAAAAGGCACTGCCAGGAGACATCCCCAGCTGCCTGCCAGCGTGCTCTGGGGGGAGAACTCTGCATCCTGGGAATCCTGCTGTGCTGCAGCTCCCCTCCTTACCCTGTCCATTTTGAAATTCCTCCCCAGCACGTTCTTCTGGTTGGAGTCCACACCATCACAGCTGGCCAGGAACTCAGGCAGGAAGGCAGAGTAGAAGCCATCGAAGTCCACCGAGGCCATGTTGTAGGTGGCGATGCCGATCTCCTCCTGCAGCAGGTCGTGGGACTTGTGCACCAGCACCTGCAGCAGCACGTTCACAAACTGGAACAGCATCGTGGTCCTGAAGATCTTCTGCACAGGGAGAGGGGCACAGGGTTAGGGGGACTTCACTCCTCTCACAGGAGGATGAATTCAGCAAGGACAGAGCAGGCACAGCTTCGGCGGCATCTGCAAACTCTGGTGAGCTCTGAGATGATTTTCTAAGCCAAGTCAGATCAAAAATGGCTAAAATAAACTCAGTTAGCATCAGCTTGAAAGCTAACATTGATTTTGGCCACACTTACCTCATGGTTTGGGCTTCAGGGAGACTTCAGCTCTCCTGGAGCGCCTTTAGGCCCTGGAAGGGGCTCTGGAGAGGGACGTGGGACAAGGGCCAGGAGGGACAGGGCAAGGGGCAATGGCTTCCCACTGCCAGAGGGCAGGGATAGATGGGATATTGGGAAGGAATTGTTCTCTGGGAAGGAGGGGAGGCCCTGGCACAGGGTGCCCAGAGGAGCTGTGGCTACCCCTGGATGCCCTGGAAGTGTCCAAGGCCAGGTTGGAGAGTGCTTGGAGCAACCTGGGATAGTAGAAGGTGTCCCTGGACATGGCAAGGGGGTAAAAATAAATCAGTTTTATAGTCCCTTCCAGCCCAAACCATTCCATGATTCCATGCTGTAACCCAAGTTTTAAGCATTAGCAAAGCCAGCAGCATCAAGTCCCACTCCAATTCCAGCCAGGTGTACCCTGCAGAGTGCTCCTGGGAGCCAGGGAACGTGGCCTGGAAATCTGCCCCAGGCACCACTGAACACCAAGGGCTGCCCTTCAGGTGTGACCACAGATGAGAAAGCTCAGCTTTCCCAGGCTGACCAGATTCCCTGGATCCCAGATTTAATCCTTCATGGCAGCAGATAACAAGGGGAGGTTGCAGGGCCTGGAGAATGGGTCCAAGCAGAGATGAAGACTCCCACTGGCAGTGACCTGGGAATACTGGGTACCTGCTGCTGCCCAGCTGGGAATGCTGGAGGCACTCACTGTCCCACTGATGATCCCAATTCCTACTTCCCCAGACAAACCTCTCTGTCACTGTGTGATGTCTGCTTTCCCCCACTGCCAGAGGAGGGAACACAGCCAGGCTTTGCCTGACTGGAGCTGGGATCCCTCCCGCTCCCAGTTCCCAGTTCCAGGGGGTGATAACCCTATTCCAACCACCCAAAGGCTGTGGCACAAAACCCCCAGTTCCTGACCTGCATTTCTGAGTAGTTTCAAACCAGCCCCAGGACAGCTCCCACCCCTTCCCACGCCCAGAGAGCACAGGCTCAGGCAGGACCCACCTTGTGGTACAGCTTCTGCTTCGTGTTCAGGGTCTCCAGGTAGAAGAGGTTCTGCTTGAACAGGTGAATGTCAGGCTGCAGGAAGGACTGGCCAAACGCCTGGGAACAAAGCACAGAGGGAGGAAGGGGATGGAGACCACCACAAACATCACACCTGCCAGGCAAACCAGCAGCATTTTCATGCTGGCACCAGGACAAATCCCTGGCAGCCTCAGTGCAGCAAACTAACAAGAGACAGGCAGCTGTTCAAACCAGCTGTGCTGCCACCGGACCCATGGGAATGACATTTTGGTGGGAATATGGGCACATCCCTGCAGAGCAGCTGCTCAGCTGGGCCCACTGGGAACAGGCAGGCCAAGCTGGCACTGGAGAGGGTCAGGGATGCTGAGCCCAGCTCCCTGAGCAGGCAGGAAGGGCAGGGCTGCTCCTCGGGGATGTCCCCAAGGAACAGATCAGGACACAGCCCAGGGCGGGCCCTCTGTCCCAGCCAGGAGCCCAAGCAGATGTCACTGCCCTCCTTTAGGATTTGGAGATGGGCTCTGGGAGCCTGTGCAGTGAAGAGCCCAAAACAAAACCTGCTGGACCCTGACCTGGTCTGGCAGAGCTGCACAGTGTGTGATCCAGCATCTTTTCCACCCTGAAAAAGCTGTACAGGGGATGAAGGAGGATGAGGTCAGCTCTGTACAGAGACAGGCAGCAGGATTTTAACAGTTCCTCTTCAAGGCATTGTGAACAGAAGAGTTTATTCTCCCACATGACCCATTTATTGTCAAATGGACAAAAATGACCCAGATCCCATCAGAGCCAGTTCTGGCCTTAGATCTCAGGTGGAAACCAGCACACAAACTGTGAATATCCCCCACACAAAGCACTGGCTGTGGGAACACTTACAGAACATTAAATAAGAGTTTTGTATCAGAGCCACAAGAGCCACAGAGTAAAACAAGCAGTGCACTATTGTCACCCAGCCTGAACTGGGATTTTTATAGAAATATCTTCCAGAATGAGGCATCCAGGTGAGTTTGGAGGTGTTACACAGCTAGAGGTGAAAAAGGTACTTGGACAGCCCTGCAGAGAAGGTAGCCTGAGCTTCATTCACACCAAGAGGGGCAGGAGAAGGGAAGGCCAGAGAGAAACATGACCCAGTTTATGTCAGTGCAGAGCTCCCTCTCCACACCAGAGGGGACCCAGTTTCTTCAGGCACTCCACGATGGGGTAACTCTCTCAAAGTCCTCCCACCTGCAGCCTAAGGTGATCTAGGAATTGCAAGGGGACCCATCTGGCTAGCTCTGACTGGAGTAACACGTGGAACACAGTCTGTTATTCTTTAAAATTCCAATTTCCCAACCTGAGAAGGTTGGAGCTGGCTCTGTGCATACACTGTCCCTGCCCCTTCCAGTGCCTAAAGGGGCTCCAGGAGAGCTGCAGAGGGACTTGGGACAAGAGATGGAGGGACAGGACACAGGGAATGGCTTCCCACTGCCAGAGGGCAGGGATGGATGGGATATTGGGAAGGAACTGTTCCCTGGGAGGGTGGGGAGGCCCTGGCACCGGGTGCCCAGAGAAGCTGTGGCTGCCCCTGGATCCCTGGCAGTGCCCAAGGCCAGGCTGGACAGGGCTTGGGGCAACCTGGGACAGTGGGAGGAGTCCCTGCCCGTGGCAGGGGTGGGACTGGATGGGCTTTCAAGTCTCTTGAACCCAAACCATTCCACGATTCTCTGTTCCCCAGGCCAAAGCCTGTCAGGTGTTATCCCACTGACCCTTTCCTACCAGGTCCTGTGGTACAGCACACAACAAGTCCATGGAAACCAAAAGACACTCAGGAAAACTTCCCTGCACTGACAGCTCCCCCCAGTGCCAATCACAACACTCAGAATTAAATGGATCAGGGGCAGTAATGTATTTTTATTGCAGGATGAGGCTTGCAAAGCAATTAACATTCCTTCCTCATGCCTGCATGGGTCTGTGCCTTGTGAGCTCAGCAGCTGGGTCACTCCTCAGCAACTTTCATTTCCAGCAGTTTCTGGAGGCAAAACCTCACTCAGGACACATCTAAACCCATCACCCACAGGTACCCATGTGGGACCCTCACAAGAAAGAAGACACTGAGGGGCTGAAGGGGGTCCAGGGAAGGGAACAGAGCTGGGGAAGGAGCTGGAGCACCAGGAGGGGCTGAGGCAGCTGGGAAAGGGGCTCAGCCTGGAGAAAAGGAGGCTCAGGGGGGACCTTCTGGCTCTGCACAACTCCCTGACAGGAGGGGACAGCTGGGGGGGGTGGGCTCTGCTCCCAGGGAACAGGGACAGGACAAGGGGAAATGGCCTCAAGCTGCGCCAGGGGAGGTTTAGGTTGGATATTGGGAAAATTTCCTCATGGGAAGAGTGGTCAGGCACTGGCACAGCTGCCCAGGGCAGTGGTGGGGTCACCGTCCCTGGAGGGATTTAAAAGCCGTGTGGATGTGGCACTTGGGGACATGGGTTAGTGGTGGCCTTGGCAGTGCTGGGGGAAGGGTTGGACTCAATGCCAGAGGGCTTTTCCAACCCTGATGCTTCTGTGATTCCACGTTTAGTGCAGTGCCCCAAGCAGCATGTGCTCTCCTGCAGGAAAGGTTCTGGGGAATGCTGGGAACAGGTGAGTTACCTGCATGATGGCACTGAACTGGGCCTCATTCTCCATCTGCTCCTCTGCCACTCCTCTCTGGACACTGGCCAGCACACTGGATTTGAAGAAGTACCTCCAGTTGTGGTGCAGGACCCGGAAGAGCAGCTCAAAGAGCTCTGCTTTCACATCAGGGGATGAGCGCTGGCAGGACAGGGCAACAGAGCTCAGAGCAGGCCCCTCTGCTGGAATCCCACCCCACTCCCTGCATCCCACCCAAGGCTTTGCAGCCAAGCACCACAGCATTTCTCCTAAAGGAGCACCAAACCCAGCAGCTGTAGGATTGTGCTGAAAACACATCTCTGAATCTGAGTTTTACCTCCCGCTTTGACCATCTCCCTAACTTTAGCATCTCTTGAAATTCCTGACAAAATCCTCCACCCACACTGCTTCCCACTGACTACTCCTCCACAGGGGCTTTTCCCTGCACGCTTGCAGCTCTTGGAAAGCCAAAGCTTCACTGCTGCCACACCCCACCCCCAGCAATGCCTTCCCATTCCCATTCCCATTCCTACCTCGGCAATGATGGGATACACCTGCTCCATGCACAGGGAGATCACACTGGGCAGGAAGGGTTTGAACACCTGGCCTGGCTCCTGCACCACCACCTGCAGGATCTTCAGGAACTTCTCCACCACCCGGCAGCCCGTGCTGCCCTCGTGGAGGATGCTCTCTGCCAGCTGCTCCCTGGGACACAAACAGGCATTAGGAACATTCCCAGAGATCTGTAGGCTCACCTGGTTTACTGGAAAACAGGTGATGCCTCTAAAATGCCCAATTAATACTGGCCATGAAGCCACAGAAAGGAGGGAAGGTTGTGACTGAGGGTTGTGACAGACCCCCCTCCCCAACAAAAGATGAGTGAAGGGACACCCTCAGACCTTGGGCAGGAGCTGAGAGGGAATGTGAGAGCCCAGTCCAACATCCCACACTGCCAGAAAGCCTGGGGGAGAGCTGGAATTGCATAATGGCAGCTATGACTTGTGAGCACGCATTGGGTCTCTCCAGACTTGGAAGTGTTTTCCTCATAGTCAGCCCTGGGATGTGATAAAAGTCTGGCCATAAAGGCTGGAAAGAGCCCATTTTAGGGACAGGGAGCCACAGCTCCTGAGATAAGCCATCCTGAGGGGTAAGAAAGCAGTGACCAGTGTGGGCCAGTACCTGGTGAACATGTTCAGGAAGGTCTGTATGATCTGCTCAGTGAAAGGCACTCCCATCTGCACCCTCAGGCCCTGGAACAGGGTGAGGAAGAAGCTCAGCATCTCATCTGTCACATCTAAGAGAAGAGACAAGCAAAAACAACATGTAAAGGAAACATCCAAGTGCATCAATAAGTCTTTTATGTTTAAGTCTGAAGTTTGCTCCTCCTGTTCAGGGAACCCCATTTACTCTTGGGAATTTACCAGCAGGGTTGTCTGAGAAACTGAAACCATCAGCTGGTTACTAAAGGGCTTCAGGATTGTTCACCCCCTTCCAAAACCTGCCAGGGATGGCAAGCACAGGCAGCACCCAACCCCTCAGCACAACCACAGCCCTGCCAGCAAGGCCTCAGTGTGCTCAGAGTGCTGGGAGAAAGCTCAGAGGCAGCTCCAGGCCCATCTCCAGCTCTCCCTGCTTGTACAGGGTTAACAGGAAACACCAGGAAATCCAAAACATCCACACAGCTCGAGGTGGAGGAGACAGAGTCCAGCTTGGTTTTTTGGCAGGAGCTGAGAAGACTCTCGTGCCTCCAGAAGTGAGCACGTGGTGATGCAGTGAGCTGATCAGCACCCAGCTGATCCTTCATCCATCCCAATAATGTCTGGATAACCAAGTTGGAGCTGCTCAACTCCTCCCTCATTCACACAGCCTCTGGTAGCCAATAAATTGCAATTGATGAGGCTGCCAGCCTGTTGTGAAAACCACAGCTCCCTGGAGTCACAGCAGCCTTTGCTGCTGCCCTGGATCCTCTGCATTTCACTGCTTTTGTCTCCCCTCAAGCCCCTTCACTGAGAAAATCCCACCCAGCTCCAAGTGGAACAGGAGGAAGCACCCTGATGTGACACAAAATGTGAGCTGCTGGCCAGAAGGCTGCAAAGTGACAGTCCTGGTTCCATCTCAGGGAACAAAAATCCCCAAATCCCACACCATCTGACCCAATCTGACGGCATCTATTCATCTTCAAGCTGCTGCAGAGAATGTAAATGGCAAATACAGCCAGAGAGGGTATTTTAAAGGGGTTTTTTTTTTTGTGTGTGCTCAGAACCAGCTCCTCCCTTGAAACTGTGACAATCCTGCCTGGATCCTGGCTGGCAGGGATGTTCCTTCCCTGCTGTGCTTCAGCCCAGCTCTCCCAGCACACCCAGGCACAGCAAACTCACACACTCCACACCCACCCCACAGCTCTGTGCTGCTGCTCTGGGTGTTAGCAGGAGCTCAGAAAGCTACTCACAGCATGAGCCCTGGCCTGAGGTTATACCTGACTGATGAATGAAAGCTGGGAAGAGGGCTAGTGAGACCTGCACGGATTCTTGCAGCGACTGATAACAGATCTGCCGGGACTTGGTGGATTCCCCAGAGATACTTTCTACAATATCTTCCAGAACGCTCAGTGTCTGGTGGATGATCACTTTGGCTGCAAAACAAGAGGGGTGATGCTTCTTGCATGTGCCAAAACTGCTCAGAGGTAAGAGGAAGAGAAATCAGGCTCACACACACAATAATTAAAACAACTGACATGCGACATTGCAGATTTCTGAAAATTTCTAAAGTGATCCTCAATGAAAAAAACCCAAAAATCACCCAAAACCAGGCCCAAAGCATTTACAGAAGTATCCCTGCACCCCTGTCAGGAGTTTCCTTGCACTCCTCCTATATAAACAAACCCTCTCCAGTACTTCCCAAATCTGAAAGAAATTCTTATTTCCCCCCTTCACTTTTTACAACCACGATCCTTCACTAATGCTGCTTCCAGCCAGTATTTCTAATCCTACACCATGAGGCTGTCCAGTATTCCCAATGCAATCCTTACTATTGGAACTTTTATCCCAACCCTGATCCCACCTTCCTGAGGAAGGCAACACTTTAATGGAAGAATTTACAGGTGAGCTGGGGTGAGAGTGCCCTGCACAGAGCAGAAAAGCCTCGAGAAACAGGAAGAAAACAACCTGCTCCCTTCGAAACGGCTTCTCAGCCAAAATAATCCCTGGCAAATCAGCCTAATGACCCTCCCCAGTGCAGCAGGAATGAGCAGGACACTGGTACTTACTGTCCTCCAGCTGCACCTTCCTCTGGGGCAGGCTGGCCGTGGCCTTGAGCTGGCGGTAGTCCCTGGTGAGGGCGGAGACGAGGCTGGCGTGGTTGGTGGAGCGCACGGCCCACTGCTGCTCACTCTCGGGCAGGTTGGGCCAGGGCAGCAGCAACACGTTGGACAGAGCCCTGCAAACCAGCACCTGGGCCTGGGAGGGACAGGAATCACAGCCACGGAATGCTTTGGGTGGGATGGGAGGCTCTGGGTGAGCTCTGGTTGGACACTGAGGATGGACTGCAGCTCCCAAACCCACACAGGTGGATATAAACCCTGAGCTCCTGGTACCCACCATGAGATGTGGAAGCAGAAAGTCACCTACAAGAGCCCAGACAGCACCAGGGCTGGACTGGCAGCAAAACCATTGAATCATGGAATGGTTTGGGTTGAAGGGACCTTAAAGGCCAGGTAGTTCCAACCCCTTGCCATGGGCAGGGACACCTTCCACCAGACCAGGCTGCTCCAAGTCCAACCTGGCCTTGGACACTTCCAGGGGCGGGGCAGCCACAGCTCCTCTGGGCAACATTAAGCAAAGAGACAAAGTTTAAACTTTTTTTCCAAGTTAATTTTTGCTAGAGCACCAGCCTGGAATGAAATGACATTTTATGGCTGTCCAAGACACCAGCAGTGCTTGCTGTTCAAGAGCACAACATGAGCCCAAGTGAAAACTACCAGCTCTGCAAAGAGAGAGAGAGAAGCAAAGCTCCAGGATTTAAGGCCTGGAACCAGCTCCCAGCTCTGTCAGCCCTTCCCTGCAGCAGTAAATCTCTGGTGTTTACAAAAACAAAGATGATTTTACTTTCATTACCCCTTGTCTGGGTTACACACTGAGCTTCCGCACTTGTGCAGCACTTTGTGCTTCCTTGCCAGCACACAACACAATATCCCAGCACTGTGACTTTTCTGTACTATAAATGGAATATATTTATATTATTTACACTCTTTGTGTAGGTCAGCATCAACTTGCCTGTACTGTAAAGATGCAGAACTGGGGATGGTGTCAACAAATGAGAAAAGAATCAGATTTAAGAAGTAAAATTGTGGTTTTTTCCTTGTACTGTTGCTCGAAACAGATCATTAATTACAAACAGTATCACTGTAATTTCTGAACAGTATAGAGATAATTGCTGCCCCTCCACTATGATTTCTGAGGTGATCCCTCAGCCCCTGAGGCATATCTTCCCAAGGACACCTGATTTCAGTGTGAGACAGCTGTGGGCCAACTGACCTTGTCGGGGAGGCGCTGGGCAGAGGTGTCGGTGATCCTGTTGAAGACCTTCTGCACGGCTGGGATGCTGATCAGGAACACGGGCCGCACCGTGGTGGCCAGGGACACCAGCAGGTGGCACGCAGACAGCAGCAGCTTCTCCTGCACCTGCGACACAGGGGTGGTCAGGCTGCCCAGTCCCACCAGGGTCAGCACACTGAGCTGCCAGGACCTGGGGGTGCAGCCAGGACGGGGTCGGGCTCTGCTCCCAGGGAACAGGGAAAGATGAGGGGAAATGGGCTCGAGTTGTGCCAGGGGAGGTTTAGGTTGGATATTGGGAAAAGTTCTTCATGGAAAGGGTGGTCAGGCATAGGGTGCCCAAGGCAGTGGTGGAGTCCCCATCCCTGGAGGGACTGAAGCGCCATGTGGATGTGGCATTTGGGGACATGGGTCAGTGGTGGCCTTGGCAGTGCTGGAGGAATGATTGGACTTGATCTTAGAGAGCTTTTCCTAAACAATTCAACGATTTATTTGTCAACCAGAGCAAAGCTCAGTTCCCTTAACACCACGAAAAAGACATTTCTCAGAGATTTCAAGCCATAAAATCCTTAGACTGAGTTTAAAAGTTGTTTATTCTTGTATTAGCCTGACCCCCAGTGCTGTTAGGACACTTCCAGTGGCTCTGGGATGCAGCCCCAGCTTCCAGCCCACCCCAGCTGAGCAGAGTGGAGCCCCCAGCGCCCGGGGGAGTCCAGGGGGGCAGTACCTTGGAGCTGATGAGGGGGGTGATGGCCTCCAGTGCTGTGGACACCAGGGAGATGAACTGCTCGGGGTTCTGCCTGTGCACCTCGCTGTAGAACTGGGCCAGCCAGTGAGAGTAGGCCTGCAGGGCTGCCAGGGACTGGGCATGCCTGGGGACAGCAGGGGACACAGTGAGCACCAGAACGGGACCCAAGAGTGGTGTTTCAGGCAAATCTGGCAGCTTGGTTTCTAAAAAATCCTTGCTGCTTTTTTCGGTTTTGGTTCCGGAGCCACAAAGCCAAAGGTGCAAATTGATAAAGTCAAGTTATCATCAACTGGTACCTTACAATAACCACACTTTATCATGTCAGGATCGAGGCAGGGTGTTTCAGAGAGGTGTCCCCCAAATGGAATCCAAGTTTCCTTGCATTCCTCCTATATAAACAAACCCTCTCCAGTACTTCCCAAATCTGAAAGAAATTCTTATTTCCCCCCTTCACTTTTTACAACCTTCACTAATGCTGCTTCCAGCCAGTATTTCTAATCCTACACCATGAGGCTGTCCAGTATTCCCAATGCAATCCTTACTATTGGAACTTTTATCCCAACCCTGATCCCACCTTCCTGAGGAAGGCAGCACTTTAATGGAAGAGTTTCCAATTTCACACCAATCCCATTGGTGGGACAGCATTGCTTTCTCAGGCAAGCATTAGAAAATGTATCACAGGTTTCTTCAGGGACAGACCAAAGGATGAACCCTTGCTTACAGATCATGGAAAACACGTCCCAAATTATAGTAAACCAGAAAAACCATTAAAACAACATCACCTGCACAAAATTCAGTGCAGTTAACTTGGGACTAGTAGGAGAAATCCCATTAGTTATACAGTTACATGGTGAAATAGAGCAGGGGTCTTCAGGGAGCTGCTGAAGGTGCAATTACAAACCAGAACAAGTGTTGAAACCCGAAATTCTGCTCAGAGAACATCAGCTGGCAGGGAACAGCTTTGTGTGTACAGCCTCAGCAAGGGAAGGTCCCTCAAAGGCTGTCACAGAGGTGATCTGTGACCAGCAGCATCAAGATGTCACACTGAACGTGTCAGTGCCTGGATGGCAGGCAGCTGTTTGTCCCAGAAATGGCTTGCACAGATGCAAGGCTTACGTTTGTCTTGGAAGGCAAGGATTTGAAATCCTCAACTGGGAAAAAGATCTTTTACCTGAGCCACAGACCTGACTTTGGTAGCAAAAAATCCATCAACTGCATTTATATATAAACTACCCAGTGCATCCATTTCTTTAAAATATCACTGTTGTAACACTTACTCCTTCATTAATTACCCTGCTTTCACAGCCACCAGCATAGAGCACAATCCCAGTTTGCTCTCAATGCTGATTTAAGGGGCATTCTTCCATCTCAGCACAAACATGTCTTCCTTTCAATGACCTGGATACTTCTGCTAGAGGAAAAACTGGTCCAAAATGCTGGCAGCAGCCTTGGCTTTCATCAACTGAAAAAGGTGCTTTCCTGGGGAGCTGCCAACAGCTGGAGAGGCTGTTTCCCAGAATATCTGCCAAGGAGGGGTCTGAGCAGCAGATCCAGCAGATCCAACCCTTCCCCACCCCATGAGGGCCCAGTTTGGGTGCATCCCACACTCACACATCGATGAGGTCAGGTTTCAGCACGGAGGGAACGGCGGTTTCGATGTTGTACAGTTTGATTTGGGATCCATACAACGTCACTTTCACCAGCCTGGAGGTGCAAACACACACAGCAGTGCAAAGGGATTGTACAAATCAGCTCCAGCACTTGATCTAGTGCAGCTCTTCCCCAGTCTGGGTCAATATTTAACTAATACACAAATGAGATTTAGACCATTTAGGTTAAAGTAATTCAGAGCCTACTGTCCTTCTTGGGATAAGATGGAACAGCTCAGATGTTCCTGCACAGAAATGAAAACACAAAACCTGGGTAAAGGCCTGAAATTCTGCCATTTGTAACTATGTGCTAAGTAAGTTTCTTGGAGAGGAAGAATAAAACGTCTCCCTCTCCAGCTTTCACAGGTCTTTTCATTTAAGAGAAGAATTATGGAATCATTGAGGTTGGAAAAGACCTTGAAGATCACAAAGTCCAACCATCAGAGGAGGTTTTGGTGATTTAGTTTTGAAAGATACAGCTCTAATCAAACTCTGTGTGTTACTTTATTGCCTCACAGGTGCAGATGCTGGAACACAAGTCCCTCAATGTTTCCAAGTGACTGAGTTTATCTCATCCCACCCCCTGCCATGGCAGGGACACCTTCCACTGTCCCAGGCTGCTCCCAGCCCTGTCCAGCCTGGCCTTGGACACTTCCAGGCATCCAGGGGCAGCCACAGCTTCTCTGGGCACCCTGTGCCAGGGCCTCCCCACCCTCCCAGGGAACAACTCCTTCCCAATATTCCATCTAACCCTGCCCTCTGGCAGTAGGAAACCATTCCCCCTGTCCTGGCACTCCAGGCTCTTGTAAACGGTCTCTCTCATCTTTCCTGATGGCTCTTGCAGTTACTGCAAGAGGTAATCAGAAACACCCCTGAGCTGTCTCTTTTCCAGGCTGAAACAAAAATCCCCATTTTCCCAGCCTGGCTCCAGAGCAGAGGGGCTCCAGCCCTTGGAGCAGCTCCATGGTTTCCTCTGGACTCTCTCCAGCAGCTCCACGTCCTCCCTGTGCTGGTCCCCAGCTCTGCACGTGGGGTTTCACCTGAGGGGCAGAACCCCAACCCTCGCTGTCCACACCACTGGCTTTACAATCCACATTCTGGCCACCAAACTCCTCACACCTCGATCTCCTCACGCCGAGGGGTGGCAGAAAATTTCTCCCCGTGCCTGCAGAGGTGACAGGGGCTGCACCCACCTCTCCACCACGGTGAGGGCGTCGTTGAACCTGGCGGCAAAGACGTGGCCGGTGAAGTACTCGGCCAGGCGGCCCACGGCCTGCAGCAGCGAGCTCAGGTCCCTCAGAGAGCAGTGCAGCCTCCTGCAGTCGTTCTCTGCCGTGATGTTCAGCCTGTGACCTGCAGTGACACCACAGCAGCACAGCCACAAATTAGCCTTTCTCTCACAGCTGCCCCCACAGCGGACATTCACGCTCACGCATGGGAAAAACCCCACAGCTTTGTGATTAATCCCTGCAGCTCTTGGGGAACGGGAAACCTGGTGACAAAGTGACAGGAGATGCAAAAGTTATTGTAATTGCAGGGCAAACATTCTTCTGAGGTAGGTCACAGGTCAGATGGCAGCGCTGGCCAAGGCACTGCAGCACTCGAGCTTGGAAAGGAAGTTCAACTCTTCTGACAACACTTCAAAGGCCGATAAAGATGTCAACGACTATTTCAGCCTTTTACACCTTTATTCCCTTCTATGTGGAGTTCATTCCTACACAAATAGGAGCCTTTCTGGTTTTCTGCTACCATCAGAACCAATCCCAGCTCTGGAGAAGCCTGGCTCCTCCGCCCGGACAAGGCCAGTCCCTCCGCCCGGACAAGGGCCGTTCCTCCGCGCGGACAAGGGCCGTTCCTCCGCGCGGACAAGGCCGGTCCCTCCGCCCGGACAAGGCCGGTCCCTCCGCCCGGACAAGGCCGGTCCCTCCGCCCGGACAAGGCCGGTCTCTCCGCCCGGACAAGGCCGGTCCCTCCGCCCGGACAAGGGCCATTCTTCCACGCGGACAAGGGCCGTTCCTCCGCCCGGACAAGGCCGGTTTCTCCACATTCCCTCTGCTGGCTACAGTTCCAGTCATCCAGCAGCAGATTTGGGATGGGAATTGGTGACTTCATGTCTGATGTGAAGCGTGTTGTGTACTTCCACATTTCTCAGGTACAAGAAACAATGCACTAATGAGATCTGCCAGCCCCACATGATCCTCCTGCTGCTCAGGTGTGGACACCTGGGCTCAAACATTCCAGAGCTTCTACTAAAAAAGCAAATATGTTCTGCAACACCACCTTTCCAAGAAAATCAGATTTTGTTTCTGCTGACTGTATTTAATCAAGCTTTCAGCAACAACCTCTCCATTTTGTGCCATCAAGACAAACATACAGTCCTGTGCCACGTGCTCTGGGATGAGCAGGGAAGTTGGATAAGAGGCTTACTCAGGTTCCTTCCAACCCAACCCATTCTGGGATTCTGTGCCACCACCCAGTGCTGAACCCAGAGCTGCTGCTGCTGATCCAGCCCCAGGACAGCTCCTAACAGGTTTTTGCTACAGCACTAAACCCCTTCACATTGCTTATCCTAGGGCTGAAATGATCCTAAAACTGGGAATATTTTTTCTGGAACTGCCTATAAAGCACTCACCATTCTGCCATGTACAGTGGTATCAGAGACAGGACAGATTCCTTTCTTGGTCACATAATGGAATTTCAGTACTACCATAAGCTACAACCTCCCCTCAGGCAGATGTCACTACTGCTGCTTCACTCATTTCTCAGGAAGGAGCTGTAGTATTTGGTGCTGCACTCCTGCTCTTAACACCTCTGGTATCTTCATTTCAACTACCAGAACAAGGGAAGATCCATGGCAATAAGAATAAATCATATTAAGGGATTTCTGTCTGCTGCTGGAGTTTAACTACTGAGCCATGAGACACCACACAGGTTCTGATCAATTGGATACAGAAAAAGCAACACCAAAGCAGGTCTAGAGTGGTTTTGCAGTGATGAAAGAGGGAGGAGCACAGTGCTAGGGGGTGTTTATTACCTGTTCCTGAAGTGACCACGAACTGCTGGAGCCCCAGATACACTTCCAGGTTATCCTGCAGAACGGGAAACTGGAAGAGAAAAGAAGTGATTGTGATCCTGGGGCTTGGCAGCCAGTAACACCCAACTACTGACTGCTCTGCCAGAGCAGAGTTCTCCCATTTCTCCCCAGTGCCTTTAGACAGACATTTGGAGAAGGGGCAGGATGGGCTCTGGGCTGATCCTGCATCCCACAACTTCCCAGGCTGTCAGGAAAACAAAGATCACTGAAGACACTCCCCTGTGGCAGCTCTCTTTTCCCTCTAACCCCAGCAATTAGCCTGACAAGATAATGGTGACAGTGGAAGTGCGGGCACAGCTTGCCAGCACTAGGAATAAACAGCTGGAGGCACAGCCCAGGCCAGGGAGCTGAGCAGTGGCAGAGTCTGGAGTGTGGGAGGTCTGTGCTCACCCACCTCACCTGGAAGGACCATCTTCTCCAAAGGAAGCTCCCAAATTATTATGCAACCAGAAATTGAGTTCAGTGCCTCTCCCAGGGCACAGAAGGGAAGCAGGGCAGCACTCTGCCAGCAAGCTGCAGACTGCAGCAGCTGAAATTCCATGGGGAAAACAGCCAAAGGAATAAACACCACAGTCCTCATGCACCCTGGTGTGGGAGCAGTGTCAGCCCAGCTCCATCACTCAGCAGTGACAACAAACATGCCAGGTGCTCCACATGCTTCAGCTGAAGAATATTTTTCAACCCTTTCAGCCTGGCACAGCTCTATTTAATTTCTGTTGGGGAAAAGTGCTTGAAATTGGTGGTTGGTTTTAAGGAAGTTCTCTCACCCATCAGCAGAAGGAGCTGCAGCCTTTCCTTGTCCAGCATGGGATGGAGTTATGGCAGCTGCTGTCCACTGCTTCAGATATTTGCCACTGCTAAAACTCCTAAACTGACCACTGCACCCAGCAGCCCTGCAGCCAGTGGGAAGGCTTGAGAGCCTCCCACACTCCCCAGTTCACAAGAACCAACAATGCAGGGCTCAGGAAAACACTCCCTACCCAGCTTCCACCACGCTGTGCCTAATTAACAGTGGAGTGTCTTTGTATAACTGCCTGAGGGGAGTTTAAAAAACCACGGAGCCTGCCTGGTGTGAATGTGTTACTCCAAGGAAGCCACATGCTCTGCTCCATCTGATCCATCTGCTCCATGGAACACCCGCTCCACTCCTCGGTGCCTCCCGCTGACTCACGGCAAAGCTGCACAGCAGCCTCTGCTTCTGTTCCCTCCTTCTAGTAACAGCTAAGCTTCTCCTGCTCCACTGCTTAAAGAAAAATAGCCATTTCTAAAGCACTTCAGGTCAGGCATCTTCTGCCTCTGCAGCAGCCCAGTTTTCTCTGCTTCTTGGGACTGCAGTTCAGAGGTCGAGGTGTGCAGTGCTCCCAGCAGGATTAATGCACTTGCTGAGATCCCACTGCTGTTTCCCTCTCTCCTCATCCAGCAAAACCACACCTGGACTACTCTGAATGCTGGACCACACTTCCAGCCCCAAGATCTGCTCCTCAAAACTGTTAGGATGCTACAAACCCAGATAACTTTTACAGTACCAAAGGTAGCGACAGCAGCTGAAGGGAAGCACTTACCCAGATCAGCTCTACTTCCCCATTCTCTATGGCCTCTCTCCAGCATTTTTATCTAGCCTTTAATTTAAACAAAGATCCCACTCTCCTTAAGCCCTAATAATGACACTTACTGCCCAATTCACAGCCCTGCCTCTGAGATAAGGGCCAAGATAAACAGCACTGCGGGGTTACTGCCAAATGTTTACACTTTCAGAGGAGGGAATTTCTAAAGAGTGTCCACCAAGCTGGACTTAGACACTGAATCACTCTCTTCAAAACCCACCAAGAAATGCAACAAAGCCAAAGAAACCATTTTTTTCTGTTCAATTTCTAATCTCCTCTTGCCAAGTTTTGTGTCCAGCCTCAAATTTCGCTGCTTCTTTTGGCACTGAGGTGCCTATCAAAAAATCCTGCAGCAGTTGGTGCTCATTCCACGTGGCACTTTGGGCCTGGGGAAGGACTTACGAGCGTGGAGAAGGCGTGAGTTGGCAGGAGCTCCATGACTTTGGCCACCACTTCCAAGCTCTGGCGCAAGTACCGCTGCCACTCCGTTTGCTGCTGCAGACAAAAGGGACACTGGGGTGAGCACAGCCCTTCCCAGGGGAACACAGAGCTTTTGGGACACTGGGAAGGGAGGGACAGGAGGGAGAAACACCCCAAAACCAACCCAAGCAGCACCTTTGAGAAATGGAGTTTGCATACTCCACTCAAACAGATTTTCATACAGAATTCATTCTGGTTTTATACAGAATTGATAAAACCAGGGGGACAGTGCAGGAGAAGAGTGGCAATAACTTGATAGGTGAATTAAACAATCCTATTGACAGTAAAAGACTCTTTCCATGCTCAGCTCAGGTGACTGAGAAAGAAACTGCCTGTTACCATCATATCCCAAACCTGCCATTAATGTGAGAGGGTAAAAATGGAAAAAATCACACGCAGCAACATAAGCAACAGAATCAATAGCAGCATGTCCTGACTTAATTTTGTCCTTAAATAACGAACTAAAAACCCTTTCAAGTTTTATAACAAAAGCTTAGAGTCTTGCAAGTATTATCATTTGCCACCCTGTTTCTGAAGCACAAGGACAGCCTCATCAGGACTGCTCTAGATAATTTATACCCTTATTTGTGACATTATTATCACCACGGAAAGGCATCCAAATGCCAACATGGTCTTTACAGAGGTATGACAGCTAATTATCCAGATGACACAAGTGTCAAATGAATCAAGAAAATAATTTATTTTGCTTATGAAATGGTGCTGCTATCAAGCTCAGAAGCTGTGATGTCACCAGCCCTCAACATCCCAGAATTTAAAAATCTGTCTGATCCCACTTGTGACGAAATTCCCTCTGCTCCTTCACCTACATTCTGGTAACAGCTGACCTGCCCTTCCAGGGTTCTGGCCTCATGCATTTTGGCCACCTACTCCACTTTGACATTTATCAGCTTCAAGATGATCTTTATCAATACTAACTTAGGAGAAATAAGCTTAAACACAAGCACCAACAACACACACAGCTTCAAGCTTTCGCTTCAGAGATATTTTAGCATTTCAATTCCCAAAGTGACCAGCAAATCAATTCCAAACTAATTAAACACTCTAAATTCCAGACATGGACATCTAATACCTCTGCCAATCAGAACATAAGGATCTAAATTTCTCTCCCATAAGAACCAAGTTAAACCCAAAGGCTGTATCTTCAGTGTGACTTTTTGGGAAAAGCACCTGCAGCTGCTTTACACCTCAAACCCCACACAGAAGGAAGGGAAGAAGCAGCTGTTTAGTCCAGACTCCCAAGTACAAGCCCTGGAAAAGCCATTCCAGGGGTCAGCAGTGCAAGGGTTCACAGGTGGCCCTGTCCTGCCCCAGCTCTGCTCCTTACATCATCATCCAGGGTCTCGTCATCCAGCTCCTCCAGCTGTGCCTGGTTATACCTGAACTGGATCCGGTTCAGCACCTCTGTCAGCAACAGCACCAAGGCATCTTCGTACCTGCAGCCACCAGGGAGACACAGAAAGTTGGATAAAGCCCTCCCAGCAAAGGAAAGATGTGAAACAGAACAGTTACACCGAGCAGCTCCTGGGACTCAAGGTATCAGCTCATTTCAGGTCACAAGGTATCTGTAAGGAAACAGCCTTGGCAATACCCAGTATCCCTCTGCCTCTGGAAGGGAAAGGGAGAATTGGCAACAATAGAAACAGCCCCAGAGCTCAAAACAGGAAAGGCAGGAGCAGCTTGCCAGGAGCAACACCAGGTGTCCACAAACAGGAGGCACCAAGAGCCTCTTGGAGGCTGAGCTGCTCCTCAGCAGCCTCTGCTGCGGGCACTGAATGAGGAACAGAGGAAGCAGGGCAGTTGTTGCTGCCTCAGGTGGGACCTTGAGCCTGCCTGTGCTGCTGTCTCCTCCCCGACACTGGAATTCAGGCCCTTCTCCCCTGAAACCAGGGCAGCACCTTTCCTGCCTGCGCTGTAACACTGAAGGCTTCTCACTGAACTGCCCCTGCAGCTCTGGGAGCTGGTACAGAGCACACCAGAGAGCCAACAAAAACAATGCCAAGCTGCAAACTCAGCAGAGCACGCAATCACTCCTGGTGCCACAACACCAAACTTCAGGGATTTCAAGCGGGGTTAGTCTGATTTTTCCTTTAAAAATCTGCCTCTCAAAACAGGTCTCATAAAGAAATCCTGTTTTTTTCTAGGGAAAATCAGGTTGGAAAAACAGGCATTAAAGAAGAGTAACAGACGCAGAGCATGACGCAAGCCAAGGGTCAGCCTGTGACAGTCAGCTGTGCCACCAGCCAGGCAGCTGCAAGCTCTGGGCAAGGTGGTGCAACCTTGGATTTGGCAACTTCTCCAGTGGTAAGAGTGGGACTGTGTACAAAATGCAAAGTTTCTAAACCACAGAACAGGAAACTTCCTCTGTGCCCCTGTGGTGTAACCACTTCCAGACTGCCCAGCTCAGAGTTCCCACGGATAAGGGACGTGGGGATGTCAGAGCTGTCACCAAGGACAGGCAGCTCTGACAAACAGCACAGCCCCAACCCCTCACAAGCTTTATTTATTTTGTAGTCTGACAGATCTAGAGACAGCTTTTGGTTACAATTTTCCCCGTCACAAGCTGTGTGACACCAAGACAACACACACGACACATTAGGCAGGTAGAGGAGCAAATCATGAAGTTCCAACCCAAAAATCTACTTCTTGAGAAATTCGAACCCCACAGTTCCCACGCTGAAAAGAGAGCTACTGCTCTACAGTAGTTCCACATTTCTTTGTGGTTCTGATGCCAGACTGGTTTTCAAAAACCAACAGCTCAAGGTGCTCAAGGGAAAGAACCTCCCTTCTGCACTTAGCAGAACTTAACGTGGCACAAACCATGGTGCTTTTAAACCTAAAAAACCTGAACACCTCACCAGGATATTCACCAGACTTTGAAAGTGGCAGCAAAGAAACTCTTCCACAACAAAACCCACCCATTTCAGGCTCAGCATCTGCCGAGGAAGAGCTGCCAACCACTGCTGTAATTAATACACACAGTAGTAAGCAAGAGCAACTTATGACTTCCAGTCTCATCTGTATTTCCCAGCAACACATCTTCTATTTAAAGAGGAAATTTAAAATCCTAATGAAATAAAACTTGTCTCCTAATTCATTAATTAGTTGTATGAGCTGTGTAAACATTAAGTAAGCAACTTGTGTTGTAGTTTCCTTCTCTAATTTGTGCTAAAATGTGCTCCAGTTCTATTTTAGACTACAAAGCTTCCTTCCTCTGCCTGCAAGGTTCACACACAACATATGTAAGTGACAGTTTGTCTGCCCAAACTTGCTCAGCCTGAATTCTTGTGAATGAGTGTGAAACACTGAGGTTTATGCTTTTTATACTTCATGATTTTAGAAAAAGAAACGACTCAACCACACATGAAGCTGCTGTAAGCAGTAGCTTATTTCTCACAGCTCCTTCACAGTGACCACAAAGTCTCTTTGCTGCTGTAGGAAAAAGTTCTTCCCTGGGAGGGAGGGGAGGCCCTGGCACAGGGTGCCCAGAGGAGCTGTGGCTGCCCCTGGATCCCTGGCAGTGCCCAAGGCCAGGTTGGACACTGGGGCTTGGAGCAGCCTGGGACAGTGGAAGGTGTCCCTGCCCATGGCAGGGGTGGAATGAAATGAGTTTTAAGGTCCCTCCAACCCAACCCATTCCATGATTCCAGGCTGCCCCACCCTGGCAGCTCCCCAGCCCTCACCTGTTTAGCACTGCTTCTTTGTCTGCCAGGCGACTTTTGATTTTGCTGGTCAGATAGTCCAAGAAGAGTGTCCAGATGTCCAAGCAAGAAAAGTAACCTTCATGTGTAGGCTGAAAGACACCAAAATTCCCAATTTTACCACAAGCTATGGCAAGATGGATTTTACACAATGAAAACAGGAGTTAACATCCACTTCAATACAAGCTTCTTGCTTTACTGAAACAATTCTGGGATGTCACTGGAGACATTGAGAGCTGTCAAAAGATGAGCAAGAGCTTTGATACAAGGGCAGGAACCCAGAAATTACAAGGCTGGTCTCAGTATTAACCCATCTCATGGCTTGCTACACCAGCTTCCAGCACTCCAGTGCCTAAAGGGGCTCCAGGAGAGCTGCAGAGGGACTGGGGATAAGGGATGGAGGGACAGGACACAGGGAATGGCTTCCCACTGCCAGAGGGCAGGGATGGATGGGATATTGGGAAGGAATTGTTCCCTGGGAGGGTGGGGAGGCCCTGGCACAGGGTGCCCAGAGAAGCTGTGGCTGCCCCTGGATCCCTGGCAGTGTCCAAGGCCAGGGTGGACAGGGCTTGGAGCAGCCTGGGATAGTGGGAGGTGTCTCTGCCCATGGCAGGGGGTGGAACAAGATGGGTTTAAGGTCCCTTCCAACCTCAAACATTCCATGATTCTGTGATATAAACAGCTGTGTCCTTGTCCTTATTCTTGTGTTCTGAGTTGCACTGACAGCTTCCACAGCGAGGTAAAACCAACCTAAAGCCACAGGGCTTGGGGGTTTTTAATACAAAAACTAAAACCTGGAAGAAAGCCACAGACTGAGGACAAAGAACAGCATCCCAAAACACAAACCAAGCAAGTCAGAGAGACTTTTCCAGACATTGTCCATTCCAACGACTAGAAAAAATTAAAGCAGAAGCAAAGTTAAACATCAGACAAGTTGCTGTTGCAGGGTAACCACCTGTGGCCTCTGTTTCCAGCTAAATCCAGGAGCACATTAAGCCATTTCCAAGTCCCCAGCACCACTGGGGAAGTGCCAGTAAGACCAATTAAATGCTCTTTTTTTGGGTTGACTGAGGCAAACAAGCTGGCTCTGGACAACAGAGCAGATTGGGAAACATGAGGGCTGTACCTGATGAAAAGTGTATTTGAACAACAGGGCCAGGAATTCAACCACGGGGAACTGGGAGTAGGACTCGATCCTTCGTAGGTGGACGCTCACAAAGAGACGGAGGAAATCTGTGAACTTCTCAATGTAGCTGCAAGGGAAAGGAGAAACCACTGAGAAAAAACAGGAAAGCTGCCCCAAGGCAATTTCATGGAAATAGTGCTACAAGCCACTCAAAAATCTTCTCATTCAAAACAAAGTTACAATTAAGCATGAGTAGAGCAATTAAAATATAAAGCCCTGCAACAATTACCTACAGGACGGGCAACCCTTCACTCCATTAACACCTGAAACAGCAGAAAAGACAATCTAGTCAAAAGCAACTTTAATATTCAGATAAATATCGAGTTCAACCAGGCCTGCAAATAAATACAACCCCCTCCACCCTGCAGAAGTAATTTGATAGCAAAGGTCATCGTACTGATGGAGACAGGATCAGTGAAATGAACTGTACCCCTGAAGAATTCAGCTGGAAGCAAGAAGTTAATGCAGGAAGCAGCAATAGAGGGGTTATATTTACAGCAGGGGGTGGGAAAGCCAGGTAGCTGAGAGCTAAAAAGGAAAATTCCTCCTGCAGGGGAGATCAGCCATCCAAGAGTTTCTGAGCTGAGCCCAGGCTGGGGACTGAACTGAGAAATAAAAATCTTCCTCCAATGCATGGGGCTCCTCAGGGAACGTACAAAGTTGGAGTTCCCAAAAGGAGTCAGCCACCAAATCTTCAGGGGTTGCAGCAAGAGCACGACCTGGGTACAGCAGGAGAGCTCTTGAGGAGAAAATGGCAAAGCCCCCAGTGGGGGGTGAGCTATAACTGGGGAAAACAAACACACCCTGTCCAGCACGAGCTTGGGCAGGGTTCAAAGTCACCTCCAGATCCATCTGTGCAGCAAGAGTTAAACACTCCATCACCACAGGAGGGCTGGCAGCACCACACACACATCACACACAGGCAATTCCAGCCTTCCCACGTGCCCAGAGCTCTGAAATGCAAGACTACTTAGAAGTTTGTTTTTTAAATAAAAAGTTGGGCTCAACACAGTTTCAGAGAGGCGTGAGCAGCCTGGTTTTTAATCTACTGCCTGCTCTGCACTGCTTCAAACTCTGGGGATTTTGGAGTTTTTTTGGGAATCCCCACTCTAACAAGAATTCCCTCAAGACCAGCAGCACTGCCAGCTGACAGAGCTGCAGCACTGGGGGTTGTTGTGAGCCTTCAAAACCACCCACTACTTCGAATATGTAACAAAGATGAAGTTCCTTCTTTATTTGGCACTGCCTACTTGACAGGAGATCACTGAGCACACCTGAGCACAGATCAAACACTTCAAAATCAAAGCCAGGGAAAAACAAATTTAAAAAAAAGTCCAGACTCAAAACCTCCTTCATCCTTTTAATTTTTATTTTCTAAATAGGCTCTCACCTGAGACCAGTGAAATTCTTCCTTAGCCCCCAGCCCCCTTCTCCAACCACTGAGCCATTGCCTTGGATCCTTACCAGCCATGTCCCATATTTTGGGATCTTCAAAGCCAAACTCAAATAAAGCAAAAGGCAATTTGAACTTACTCTTTTCTGGACTGGCAGTTCCAAAGTGCTCAGACTGATTTTTAACAGAACAAAGACCACCACAGCAGCACGAGAGGAAGGCAAGGAAGGAACCCTGGGCCTGCAGGTTCTGAGGACACCCATCTGCTGAAGGGGCTGTCTTCAGTGCCCTTCTTGTTCAGGATTTTGTTAATCCAAGCCAGGATGACACTTTCATGCACTAAGTCCTTTAGAAGTTCTGGACACAAAAAGTACAGCTGTGCCCTTAAAGAGTGACAGAAGGAAAGGCCTCATGGCCTTTTCCATGGAGAAGACAAGAGAAAAGAAAGCTGGATTTTTCCACGCTCCAGAACATCTTGGTTCCATCCCTATTTCAGACCTTAGCAATGAATAAAGGGGATCTCAACTCCAGACACCAACAATCCCTGTGGATAACAGGTCTAAGGAATGTCATGGAATGACAACACCACCTCTGCCCAGGCCAGCACAGCTCCAGACCCTCCACTGAAGCCTGGTCCCAAAGGCTGCTTGATATGGTCCATAAAAGAAAGAAAATTAAATAGGGGATTGTGGGGTTCCAGGAGAGCTTTTGTGAAATCCAGAGGGGAACTCCTGGCTCTCTGTGCCTTGTAGGTAAAGGTGGCACATTCCCACATGTCTCATTTCTAGGCAAAGAATGACACAAGCCAGAGCCAGCAAAAAATGAGCAGTAGAATTCCCTGTGAGTCTGGATTTCCCATCCCAAAGTTATACCTTTATCTAAAGATACGGAAAAGGAGAATTCTGCAGCAGAAATGTGCAAGTCCTCTCTACAAGTGGACTCACAGCTTTTTTTTCCTACATGTTTTTTTTTCCTGAGTGCAAATTTATTTGCACCCTTGTGTACCCATAGTAAGATACTCAGCACTTTCACACAGTTGCAACCTCTCTGCCACTGTCAGCAGCCCTGTGACAAGAGGCAGCACCAAGTCACCACCCTGCCAACACCCAGGCTCAGCCACTCAACACAACAGCAGGATGAGTCTCACTTTCTCCCCTACAAGGAGCAATATCTGTCACAAGAGAGTGGAGCTGTCCTAAGGAACAAAAGGTGGCAGTAACGCCCTGGAAAATGAGAATACACAGCTTCCCAAGGTGCTGCTGCTTCCCTCCTGCCTCCAGCCAAGCTTGTGGAGAGCCTTGGAGGTGGAGCCATTCAACAGAGCCCCCCCAAGCTGTGTTTGGTGCTGTTTATAAATAAATTTTAAATGTGAAAATAAAAAATAATCAGAAATGGCCATGGCTCGATGAAGGGTAGGAAGCTACTGCTGTTTTCTTCCAAGTCATGACTCTGCACTGTCCCCACTCTGTGTGGTTTGGGCAGAGTGGCAGATACTGACCAGAGGGGACACTGCAGTGCCTTTACCTCACTGAGCCTCTTCTGTGTTCTGTGACAAGTTCAGCTCTGGTGCCACCTCAGACCTGCAGTCAGACAGCAACGAACGGGGACAGGGGAGGGGAGGGACAGCAAGGACACAAACCTGGGCCAGCAGGTCCCTCAGCACCGAGCCCTTACCTGGGCACACCTACCTCTCTGCCCGGCTGCCTCGGCTCAGTACTCTGAAAAAAAGGCCATCAGACACACCAAAATCAACCCCCCAGCCCTTGAGAGGAAGCAGGAGGCCCTGGCACGGCAGCTGAGCCGCTCCTACCTCTCATCCAGCTCCTCGAGCCGGCTCTTCACCGTGTGCGCGTTGTTCTCCTTGGTGATCTTCTGCAGGAGGTAGAAAGTCTGCTGGAACATGCGGAGCAGGTACTCCTCGAACTCCATAGGCACGCAGTTCTTGGACATGAGTTCGTTGATGCAGGCCATGGCCAGCACGCCCAGGCGGCCCCGCTCCTGCCCCAGCACCGAGCCGTGGCTGCTGCCGTTCACCGCGGACATCTTGCGGGCGCGCGTGTCGCAGCCGAAGCGCGCAAAGTGGAAGATGGTGGTGAGCAGGGACGGGGTGATGCTCGTGGACAAAGGGATCCAGCTGAAAAGGTGTGCCAGGCACTCCAGTGCCAGCGAGCAGATGTATTCACTGTCTGTGTCCAGGATGGGGATGGGCTGGTTCAGCAGTTTGGCTGCGCTGGGGCTCTGCAAGAGGCTACTCAAGAGGTCACCTGGGGGAGAGAGTGGTGTCAGGCAGGGCACAAACCCCCAGCTGCTCAGCCCAGCCCTGTGCAGGGCCAGAAGCTGGACTCTGATCATCCTTGTGGATCCCTTCTGATGCCCTGAGAGGCTCCCTGGAACAGATGCTAGACAGCGTTAAAAGAACAAGGTAGGTATTTATTGAAAGGCCTTCCCAGGGTACACCTTGGGCAGTACAAGAGCCTGGCTGAGGCTACACCCAAGGTGAATGACTAACATGTGGTTTTTGGACAGATATAAGCTTGTTCCATCTGCATATCAGAGGTTAATTATACAATTACAGCTTCAGGCAGTGCAGTCCCATTCTCCAGTTCGCCCCCCTCTCTCTTCGCTGCTGTTCTCCGTTGTTAACATTTTTTGGGGCTTGGAAAAACAGGATGTCCTTGAAGTTAGGGCCTGGAGAGAAGTTGTTTTGTCTGAATAAAACACTAAGACAGTAGCTGACAGGCGATGGAGTTTTAGAGTTATACATTAAAGCAGTACTGGTCTGGAAAATAGAAAAGCTAAAACTTCAGGCATCACTTCCAACTCAGAACATCCTGTGATTCAGCAGGTTTTTTGTCTATGAGGAACTGGTGATTTCTGTACTCAGCTTCACACAACCCTGCTGGCCTTACCAGGCAGGGCACTCATGGTGTTTCAGGAAATACAAACCAAGGGGTATATTTTAGGAATTTATAATAAAATTCTATCCCCCTACAAGGCTGAGCATCCTTGATGTAAGCTTGGCACATCCCTGTTACCCTGAGTGTGGCAGAGGTTTCTGCTGGCCTGGGACACTTCTGGGTGACATTCCCAGTCACAGCAAAAAGCTCAGGGCAGCACCTCTTTCCAGGGAGCAAAAGCCACGGCAGGCACAGATCACAACCCCCAGCCTCCCAACCACACCATGACAAAGGCTTCCCAAGAAAGGTGAGACTCTGAAAAATTTAACACAGCCTCAGGATTTCTCTTTCGTGACTTCAGTCTCCAACTGAAGCCACATAAAGTTAATATTTGCAATATCCTATGACACAGTTCCACAGCTTCACCACGAAGCTGCTTTGTTTGGGGTATGCCGTTTGCTAGTTTCACTTTCTACCCAAACAGGGAACAGAAATAAACCCTGCTTTCAGTTTCTTTGTGTCACTAGGCTTCTAAATCAGCTCCTTGCTCAGTTTCTTTGACAGAATGAAGGTTTTGCCTCTGTTTTTACTTACAGAGAAGCCACTCAAAACCCTCCATCACCTCTAGTGCCCTTCTACAAAGCTTTTATTGCTACTCTGCACCTACTGATACTGAGAGAGCAGAACTGCAGCCACCACTCAGGGTGCAGAGGAGCCTCAGTTCCACAGAGCAGCACAGCAGGGAATTATTTCTGACTGCTGCTGCTGTGAATTCTCTGTACAATGACGTGGAGAAGCTCTGCAGTTAATCCTGCCCAGTCCAGGGTGAACTCCCCCCTCACAGCAAGAGGGGACCATCTCCACTCACCTTTCCTCTCCCATCTCTAACCAAGCCATCAACAACCCAGAGACTCCCTTATCCCTGATGGATGAGGACCCTGATGGGCCTTTGCTTCCTCAAAAGCTTTCGGAATCCAAGGGCCAGCCCCAGCCAGGCTGCCTTTCCCACAGATGCTGCCCACAATCTCCAGGCAAAACTATTCACCTTCCCCAGGTTGTTCAATACATTTCTCTTCCCTGAGTACAAACAATCCCTTCATCTTTAAAAATCTGGCACTTGTTGTGCTACAGAATCTGAAGTTCTCGGAGAATCTGAGTGATTTTTTATGGAAGTGCAACATCCTGACACGCCAGCAGTGCCAAAATAACAGGCATGATTTACTGAGCTCCTTGCAATGTACACAAGAGCCTGAGTGATGAGCACATCCCTCCTAAGTCTGCATTTTTCACCAAGATTGATGTCTTACATCACTGAATTCATAATTCCCTGCCAAGCCTTATCATTGCTGCTTTCTCCTGCACTCCAGAAACCGAAGGCATCACATGGATTGGGCTGAACAAGACAATCCTGCCCTTCAGTCTTCCACTGAACTCCCCTGTGGGGACATTGACACCTGTGCACAGCTCACACTGAGCTTTCACAGAGCCCCCCAAGCTCAACAAGGCCAAGAGCACCAGGGCTGGGGCAATCCCAAGCACAAATCCAGGCTGGGCAGGGAATGCACTGAGAGCAGCCCTGGGAAAAGGATTTGGGGTGTTGGTGGGTGAGAGCTGGCCATGCCCTGGCTGGGAGCACCCAGACACTGCCCTGTGCTGGGCTGAGCCCCAGTGTGGGCAGCAGGGAAGGGGGGGATTCTGCCCCTCTGCCCCCTCAGGTGAGACCCCACCTCAGAGCTGCCCCAGCCCTGGGACCCAGCACAGGAAGGATGAGGAGCTGGTGGAACAAATCCAGAGAAAGCCATGGAGATGCTCTGAGGCCTGGAGCCCCTCTGGAGCCAGGCTGGGAGAGCTGGAGGAGCTCACCTGGAGAAGAGAAGGATCCAGGGAGAGCTCAGAGCCCCTTCCAGGGCCTAAAGGGGCTCCAGGAGAGCTGGAGAGAGACTTGGGACAAGGGATGGAGGGACAGGACACAGGGAATGACTTCCCACTGCCAGAGGGCAGGGATAGATGGGATATTGGGAAGGAATTGTTCCCTGGGAGGGTGGGGAGGCCCTGGCACAGGGTGCCCAGAGAAGCTGTGGCTGCCCCTGGATCCCTGGCAGTGCCCAAGGCCAGGTTGGACAGGGCTTGGAGCAACCTGGGACAGTGGAAGGTGTCCCTGCCCATGGCAGGGGTGGGACTGGATGATCTTTAAGGTCCCTTCCAACCCCAACTATTGTTATTCTTTTAAACATTCAGTTCAGCCAACGCCACAAGAATCAACAAGAATTAAAGATTCTCATCTCTTAATCCATCCGCCCCAGAAACTCTCAGTTATGTTCCTGTAGCTCACAGCAGTTGCTCCAAGTGCACTGCACGCAGTTAAATCACTGAAGCTCTGAGGTTCAGGGATTTTCAGTGTCTTTGCAAACAGGTGACAAATTTACAGCATCAGCTGCATTCACGCCAAAGGAGAAAACTCCCAGTGCCTGGCTCTGCAGCAGGAAACACCACAAGTACCTCTGCTACTCATTTGTTTGCCACAGGTGAGTGAATATTCCTGAGGAAGGGATTCATCAGGAAATGTGTTCTACATCATGCAAAGACAACATCTGCAGGCTGAGACTGTTGCTGAGTAAATCCTACACCATGGCAATAATTCAAATGTTGTCCAGCATTATCAGAGTTCCTTTGCTTAAGTGATATGAGAAATGAGTTTAATGTTGTCTTCAAGTGCTATTTAAAACGTATGCAAGACTTGCAAGTATCTATTTCACTCCACTTCCCTGTGCAAATAAAAAATAGGAAGCAGAGATTTTCCAAGTTCCTAAAGAGATTTGGGCTCTGATGGAAGATATTAAACATTTATGGAGACTCAGGAGCTTGTTCTGCCTCTTGGAACACCTTTAATCTCACCTGAATGGAGAGAGTAAAGGGGGGTGGCCTCATTTAAGCAATAAAGACATTCAAGAGTTGCCAGTACACAGGAATTGAGTCCTGCACGAATTGATCTCAGGGAACACAAAATGAGCAAGCAGTGGATCAGTGGGGAACACTTGGTGCTCCTTTTGGAAGTGGTGGAATCATCATCTCGGAAAGTGTCCAAAAGCCATGTGGATGTGGCACTTGGGGAGGGGGTTTAGTGGTGGCTCTGGCAGTGCTGATTAATGGTTGGACTCAATCTGAGAGTCTTTTCCAACCTTAGTGATTCTGTGACTTCACAAAGTTGAAGCACAACCAGTTTTAACATTGAGACATTGAAGACACAAGCACAGAAAAATAAACCAGAGAGAGTTTCACACAAACAAGTTTGCACAGGCAAAATGAAACTTCTAAAGGCGCTGCCAGTGTGGTCCCGGTTCTGAGCAATTATCTTGAGAAAACACTGTGTGAAAGGTTTGTCTGTCTTGCCTGAGAGGGGAGAAAGGAAAAGCCCAGCACAGAAGTGCAGCCGACTTCCAGTTTGGGAAATACGATCCCAAGTCACGAGGTGAGCACACAGGTGGATGAAAGCTGCCTCAGCACAAGCCCCAGGGGACTGAGGGACATCTCCAACAGGCTCCCACCACAGCCAGCCCACGATTTGTTTCACCACTGCCCTCCCCCAGCACCATTCTTGACAACTGACACCAGAAGCTTTGATCTTTTCTGTAAATATTTCCTGTCCAAACTCTTCCCAGCGACAGCAAAATCCATTCTCCCCCTGCCAGCCCAAAGGAATATTTCTTCCCATGAAAGTTTGTGGTTTGTATGTAAACACAGAAGTACCTTAAGCTCTTCTACAGGAAAGGGGCACTTGAAATACTGCTCAAACTTCAATGTGAGAGGTTTAGCACGAAGGAAAACACTGCCAAGAGCTTATCAGAGGCAGCAGTCTGGAGCTGCCTGGTGCAGTCTGGCCACAAGGAAGTGATCTGCAGCTCCCAGGGAACTGTTCAAGGTCCCAGGGACAAGGAAATGTGTGCCAAGGACAAGGACACAAAAATGTGCTCTCCATTTCGGAGGTAGCTAAGAAACAGAGATGTAAATGGGTTAAAATCAGGTGAGCACTCACACAAAAGTCTGACAGGAATAGACAGAAAAACTTTCACTATCACAGAACAGTTTGGGTTCCAGGGACCTTAGAGCCCATCCAGTGCCACCCCTGCAATGGGCAGGGACACCTTCCACTGTCCCAGGCTGCTCCAAGTCCTGTCCAACCTGGCCCTGGACACTTCCAGGCATCCAGGGGCAGCCACAGCTTCTCTGGGCACCCTGTGCCATTTCACAGAGACTTGGTTACCTTTATTTTCTTTTTCCCAGGTAGGATTCAGTTTTACTCCACTGGCTTCTGATGTGCCAACAGCAGGAATTCAGGGGACAATGCCAACCCCATGCAAGCCTTGGGCTGGAAAGCTGCTCAGTGGAAAAGTGTGCCCAAGTAGGCAAGAGGGCAATGGCACCTGGCCTGGACCAGCACTGGGGTGGCAGCAGGACCAGGGCAGGGACTGTCCCCTCTGCTGGCACTGCTGAGGCACCTCCAGTCCTGGGGTCAGTTCTAGGCTACTCACAACACTGAGGGGCTGGAGGGGGTCCAGGGAAGGGAACAGAGCGGGGGAAGGGGCTGGAGCACCAGGAGGGGCTGAGGGAGCTGGGAAAGGGGCTCAGCCTGGAGAGAAGGAGGCTCAGGGGGGACCTTCTGGCTCTGCACAACTCCCTGACAGGAGGGGACAGCCAGGGGGGATCAGGCTCTGCTCCCAGGGAACAGGGAGAGGATAAGAGGGAATGGCCTCAAGTTGTGCCAGGGGAGGTTTAGGTTGGATATTGGGAGAATTTCTCCATGGGAAGGGTGGTCAGGCACTGGCACAGCTGCCCACGGCAGTGGTGGGGTCACCATTCCTGGGAGGATTTAAAAGCCTTGCAGATGTGACACCTGGGGACATGTTTTAGTGGTGGCCTTGGCAGGGCTGGAATAACAGCTGGACCTGATGACTTTAGGGGGCTTTTCCAACCTTAGCAATTCCAGGATTTTAACTCACTGTTACGAGAGCATTTTGCACTGAACCTTCAGGGAGGTTTCTGCCATCTGAGGACAACAAGCAGCTCTGTGGGCACTTTTTAATGAGGTGACACTTCCAGTGGTGTATCCCCACAGTGGAAACTGTTTCTTTGTGTAGGGTTTTTCCTTCCAATCAGGAATTTGTTGGCCTATGAAAAGCTCTAAGGAAGGGTTACTATTAGAGGTCAGACAGTAAAGGAAGGAACCTGTGCCTGATACTGCAGGTTGAAGTACAGGGAAATCACATTTTGTAGCTTTTCCTTACCACTTTCTCCTGAGGTCGGGGATGGTGGTGGAGTGGCAGCAGTAGCACTGTGCTTATCCCAGATGCTCTCCAAAATACCTGGCCAAAGAGAGACCTGTCAGAAGTGCCTTCCCAAACACACACTGATCTAACAAACACAGCACAGACTGCAGGAGAACTTGGGCAGAACACACCTCCAGCGCTCTGAGAAGGGACAGAAACCCTCAATAATGGCTTTGGGCTCACTAAGAGAAGACAACCTCCATCCCCCATCACGGAGGGAGCTCAGCAGCAGCTCTGCTACACAGGTTGGTTCATATTGACCCAAACACTGCAGGGCAGAGCTGAGCATTCCGAGTGCAGCAGCAGCCACTTTGCTGCTCTGAGCGCCAGGAGTGGCAGCCCAGCAGCACCTCGGGGTGCTGAGGGGACACACTGGTGGCACTGTGTGACTCGTACCTGTGAGCAGCCCCAGCACTGTCTGCACCTGCTCCAGCAGCAGCTTGCGCAGCTCCTCCTTGCGCGCCACGCTCAGGTCCTCGCGGGGACACGCCAGCTCCTCCGACGTGGTTTTCAGCATGATCAGCCCCAGGGGAGTGGTCACAGGAGACTGGATCAGCTGAGAGCACAGGAGAGGGGTCTGAGGACGACACTCACTGACAGACAGGGATTAGCAACACCACTGGCAGTCTACAACAGCCCCGGCACGGAGGGCACTGCAGTTCCCACAGATACGTTCCATTTCCCCAGAGCTGAATCTCTGATGTCGCAACAGCTCGAGCCCCATGGGAATCCTTGGGGTTTCAAGAGAGCTGTCATAATGTCACTGCACACATTCTGTGTCCCAGCACAGTCACAGAACAGCCTGTCCCTTCTGTCTGCTGCATCCTCTGCCCTCAGGCCTTGCCCAGGAGCACCTCAGCACCAGCAGCTCCCACCTCACAGCCCAGCAGCTTCCCCAAAAATCCCACCCCTCCCAAAGGCTGCAGCCAGGAGCAGATGGCACCAGGCCACAGCTGAGGCACCTGACCTCCCCTTGCACCTGTATTGCATCTCAAACTGGAAATTGTATTTCCCCCAGAAAGAGTAACTTCTGCCCCACGCTGGAACAGGACTGGACAAAAAGCTGACTTGTGTCTTCATCAGCCACTGGGATATTAAAGACTTCTTCAAGTGGGATGAAGGTTTGTTTCCAGCTGAAGGACAGCACTGCTCTTCACTGCTGCCCAGACACATCCAAAGTGGTTTATGCACTGCTCCCTCTGGGAGAAAAAAGGCCAAAGCCAATCCCAATTGCTACAAGTAATCCTTGAAGGCATAATTCTGTAATACAGGCTGACTTTGGTCCTGATCCCCTGACCCTCCAAAAGAGCCAGGCTGAGTTAATGCTGCTAAAAACACAGAGTTTGCTGAAATACCTGGGGAGGAAAGAGCCCACCTAAAAGCTCTTCATCTTGGCTTTTGGAAAGGAAATCCCAGACACAGGAGCAGATGGTGAAGAATACAATGAAGCACCCAACTTGTTGGTAAATTGTGAAGGGACTGAAAATCATCTCTCAGGATATTTTCTGCCATACCCAGGGAGTTTTGAGCAATACCAGGCACTGGCACCTCAATCAGGCTAAACAAATTTGAAACCCCTAAGGAAGCAGCAATTTATGTAGAATTACTGGGTTTGCATAATGACAACACAATAGCCCAATTTACCTTTCTTCTCCACCCCTCCAGTGGTTCAGTAAAAGGTTTAGAGACTACTCAGAGTACTGGAATACAATTTAGTGCCGAAGAACAAAGAACATGCTGCAAATGATCTCAGAAAAAAGTTCTGCGATGGGGCTCATCTGCAATTCTAACAGCAAATCATTCTGCTCCTGTGCTACTCTTCCTTCTGTTGAAGCCTGGAATTCAGCATTAGTTTTTCTTCCACTTTCTCTGAACATTTTAGGAATGTGTCTGCCACATAAATTAATTTATGGGAACATTTCCCTCCACTGCTGAGCTCACAAGGAGAGGCTTAAGGGAAAATAGATTCCTCCAGTGAGCTGTGCCATCCCTTAAGACAACCCCAGAGTGCTAGAAAGGCCAGGAGAGCTCAGGCTGCCTGTCAGTCTTGATCCAGGTGAAATGAGAGGCAAAACTCCATGTGGAGACAGCTACCTCCAAGTATTTATTGTCAAATTGACAATTGAGGCAAAAACTGTATCATGTCCCACTCCAAGACACTGTCAGGAAAGTGATTACACCAGCCAGTAATGAGCTCTGCAGCCAGGATAGGATTTTTTTTTTAATTTTGCAATTAATACTGGATCCATTTGCCTTAACAAATAAACTCCTGCCACTCAAGGATTTGGATTTAAATAACTGCTTTGTGGCTTGGCCGTGGGCTTTGCTGCATTCAAATCATGTAATTATGTCAGCAGAAAAAGCCTGTGCAGCACTTCAGTTTACACTCAGCCTCTTTAAGCCAATTAGGAACAATTTTAAGGGAACTGGAGACAGAACACTCCAACAAAAAGAGGTTTGCACCAGCCTGGTGAGGCTCCAGCAGCAGCCTGGCTCAGGATTCCCTGCAAGGATGCTGAATTGCAACCAACATTCCAGCTAATGACATGGATTCAGTCAGGATCCTCCAATTCACATCAGAGCCTTCCTGCAGGAGCCCTTTAAACACCCCAACAACAGCCCATTAGTGACCTTAATGATGAGGTACCAGAGATTTTGGGGTGTCTTTGGCTGTTGGGTGAAAAATCTCCAATAGCCCCATGTAGAAACTGCCCTTTTGAGAATCAGTGACACATCCACAGTTTTATTGACTTTTTTTTTGTTTAAAGAACAACCCATAACCCCTGTATTTTCAAGAATTAGCCCATAATATTTAAAATTCAAAGTGAATACTTGGGGCACAGCACTGTTCCTTCCTCAAAACACTTTTAACACTAGAGACAGATGTAACATGTAAAACGTTGAGGGTTACCACAAAATGAAAAAGGAATTTACAAAGCAACATGCACTATCTAATCTTTATCAAAATAAATCCCTACTTAAGGAAAGAAAATCACATTTATAAGGGAAAAATTGGCTTTATTCATGGACAGACTTCTTACCTGCAGGATGTTGGTGAAGAAGTCGTGGTAGAACATGGGCCAGTCTTGGCGGCCGATGTCCACGATGACTTTGCAGAGCTTGTTCCTGATGAAGTAAGGCAGAGTTTTGTGGTGAGCCAGCAGCAGCTTGGGCAGGCAGCTCCTGATCTCCATCTTGTCCTGGGATGGGACCCCCAGCCACATCTTGTTAATCAGGTTCTGGAAAAGCAATGGACATCCCCAGTGAGCTCACCTTGGACAATTCGCTGTGGTGAAATACTGGGAGAATCTGGACATGGAGAATTGGGAATCTCAGCGTGGTTTGGGTTGGAAGGGACCTTAAAAATCATCCTGTTCCACCCCCCTGCCATGGGCAGGGACACCTCCCACTGTCCCAGGCTGCTCCAAGCCCTGTCCAACCTGGCCTTGGGCACTGCCAGGGATCCAGGGGCAGCCACAGCTTCTCTGGGCACCATGTGCCAGGGCCTCCCCACCCTCGCAGGGAACAATTCCTTCCCAATATCCCATCCATCCCTGCCCTCTGGCAGAGGGAAGCCATTCCCTGTGTCCTGTCCCTCCATTCCTTGTCCCAAGTCCCTCTGCAGCTCTCCTGGAGCCCCTTTAGGCACTGGACGGGGCTCTGAGCTCTCCCTGGAGCCTTCTCTTCTCCAGGCTGAATAACAAAGCAGGGACAGAGCATCTGGCAGAGCTGCTGCATTCATGGCTCAGGACTGGCAATGCCACAGTGGAGCTGAAGGTACTGGTTTAACTGGTTTTGGGTCAAGCAGAACTAGTGGCAGGCACAGAGCTATTTCCTCTAGCCTTTCACCCTGGGCAGTGAGGGTTTCCCCCCTAAAGGATGAAGCAGGAAAAGAAAAACAGGGAAGCAGGTTTGGTTTTCCACTCCTCTGATGCCACCCAGGTGTCCTGAAGCTGAGCTGGAAGGTCACTGGAGCAGGCAATGCACCACCCACACAGAAAGCTTTTAGTCCACTTAAAGCCAGACAAAATCCAAAGGAAAGCAGAGTTGCAAACTGCTTCCCTGCCCTGCTCCCCTCCCATTTAGGGCTCTGGAGCATCAGGAGCTACATCTCTTGGGATAACTCAGAGAGGAGGCTGAGGCAATGTCTGTGCCCATCTGCAGGGTTCAGCCTGGAGATGACAATCATAGCCTGGCCTGGGTTGGAAGAAACCTCAGATATCCAAAACTGGAAGATGATGTCTGGTCAAAGGGGATGGAATCCACAGAAGGATGAACTGCACAGAGCCACCAGCTCCCAGTGGAGAGGCACACAGGGATATTTATACAGAAGTTCCTCAAAGAAGTTGGTTTTGGTGTTTTCTAGCAGAGAAAACCCAGAAGCACTGCTAAAAACCAATGGCCCAACCAGTGGAGGGTTCCTTGATTTAAGTCCAGAATCCCAATGAAACTGGAAGATGTTTTAGCTGGAACATCCATCCTTTAATGCCCACTGTGTCCTGTCCTACTCCTCCCACCTGCCAGCAGCAGCTTTCTCCCTATAAATCCTTTTGGGAAGATGCTTTCTTTTCCAAAAAGCAGGAGGAGAAAACAATTCATCTGGAAGTGGGCCAGGAGGAGTTTTATTCCAAATCCACTGCTAACTTCCCAAACAGTTTGGGAAATCCGTGTCCTTGGGGAGTTTTTGGAATGATCCTTTAACTGATCCAGTCCCCAAAGACAGCTGGGGAAGCTGCAGACTGGGACAGACCAGTTAATGTCCAGCACTGCACTCGTTAATTTTGGGAATTCAAGCTCCTCCATGGAGAGATCCTCATCTCCCAGGTGGCCTGGGGACTCCTGTTCCTCCCTCTGCACTGGCACAGTAATTTCTTTATTCTGGGCACAATCAGGATTTTCAGTGCTGCTTTTTCTCCCTCCAGGGAAGCAGAAGCTCAGTAAGCAACCTCCATAAAATATCCTGAGCTGGTAGGATCCACACAGGATGATCCCAAGTATCACTGAATCCAACCCCTGGCCCTGCACTTGTTTGGCTCGTCAGGAAAACCAGTGGCACACCATCTCCTGAGCAGGAATAATTCCCATGTCATTTGCCATCATCACCCCTTTTTGAGAGGAAGGTAAAGCAGACTCAATTTGCAGATGGGGTCCAGACTCCCTCTGCAATCCCTAATAAGTAAAATGAATATTTAAGAGAGGCAATCAACAATGATGTGGATAATGTGTAAAAACAACACAACTTTAAGAGCAGAGTTTTTACCTAAACATGTATTTTATCTAAAAAGTGGCCCAGTGCAAAGGTTAGAAACCCCTCTGATTTAGGGGCAGAGCTCAGAGTGCCCACCCAGCCAAGAACACAACACAGAGGCCACCAATGGCCCAGACGGGGGTGTGACATCAACCAAACCCCAGCACATCCTCAGGGACACACCCTGCACCAGTCACTGAGGAACCAGTGACACAGCTGCTCACAGAATACTTTTGCTTATTCCAGTAGACACAGAGATCAATACCAAGGCAACCCAAATTTTGTTCTTGGGTGGTGAAGAGTGAGAGGTGGCTGCCTAAGAGAGACCTCACCTCTCCAACCAGCACAAGTTTGCAAGATGTAGCTCAAGAGCACCAACCACAACTACAAAATGTCAGAAAAATAAAAGCAGGTTTGCCTTCCCTCTCAGCTCTCGAAGGCAGCAGAAGCCAGGAACAGGTAATCACCCCCATATTTCTGATCATAAAAACAGCATAAAAGCAATAACACCCTTAAAAGCATCATGCAGAAACTCAAGCAGCCTCTGAAACTGGAGGTAATTTGTGCTTAGAGATGCCAGGAAATGAATTCTTCAATTTGTGTACAAAGATTCATATTCTCCCACTCTGAGTCTGCCATTAAGCAACCTTTCTAGCAGAGAGCAATAAAAGCATCCTTTATCACTGTACTTACCAGGCTTGCCATTTCAGACAAACATTTCCCCCCAAAAAATCGATTGCCAGATAAAGCTGCACCAGGCAGAGAATGCACTGAGCAGGCAGGAGCTCAGCCCTCACCTCAAACACTGTCAGGCTGTACATCATCACATAATCATTCCTTGTGCTGGACAGGAAGTACAGGCAGAACCTCCAGGCTCCTATCTGCTGGGCAAAGTTATTTAAAAGCTCCTCTGCAAAAAAAAAAAAAAACAAAACGAAACAAAACTATAAAAATAAAATATTACTTTAAAAAGTACTTCAGTTTTAATTTGACTTTGATGTAAAAATAGTCCATTAAAATTCTTTAGCTGTAAACAAAGCCATAACAATGTATAGTGAGAGCACAACTGAGCAGGGAAGAGACCCTGTGTTCAGAGAATGACTCAACCTGGAGGAGGGCAAAAAAATATAATAAAATCACATTCTACAGTGTTTAAAGAAATGTAACAACACGCTTTAATGAAAACAAAACAGATGTGTCATTTTAAAATCAGTTTTGACATAAATACTGCAGCAGGTAAGAGGTGAATATTAAAACAAATCACACAGCTATTATATTATGAGCATTGTTATTTTACCTGTACAAACCAAATGTTGGGATTTCAGGTCATTGTGAGAGAGTAGGAGCACTTCAGATCCCAGTGTTCTAAACTCACCTTCTTTTAATGCAACTCCAAGAGCTGCTGACTTTGTGGAAGTTCAGGGTGTTAGAAACCTCCCTGAATGCTCAGGGAAGGATTTGCTCATCTCTCATGAGGTGACAATGTGACAAACAGAAAAGCCACATGGCTCTACAGGCTAAGCAAACCTAAGACTTAATTAATTGTGTTCTTTCCTGCAATTTAAGCAGGAAAATGAGGGATACCTTTTCCACAGCAGGAGATGACCATCGGAAAAACCACAACAAAAACCTCGTGTTGTTTATTTTACAGGATTGTTGGGACAATTTTCTCTTTCAGAATCCCAGAATGGTTTGGGTTGGAAGAAACCTTACAACCCATCCAGTCCCACCCCTGCCATGGGCAGGGACACCTCCCACTGTCCCGGGCTGCTCCAAGCCCTGTCCAGCCTGGCCTTGGGCACTGCCAGGGATCCAGGGGCAGCCACAGCTTCTCTGGGCACCCTGTGCCAGGGCCTCCCCACCCTCCCAGGGAACAATTCCTTCCCAATATCCCATCCATCCCTGCCCTCTGGCAGTGGGAAGCCATTCCCTGTGTCCTGTCCCTCCAATCCCTTGTCCCAAGTCCCTCTGCAGCTCTCCTGGAGCCCCTTTAGGCCCTGGAAGGGGCTCTGAGCTCTCCCTGGAGCCTTCTCTTCTCCAGGTGAACACCCCCAGCTCTCCCAGCCTGGCTCCAGAGGGGTTCAAGCCCTCAGAGCATCTCTGTGGCTGTTTGGGAATAAAAGGAATCTGCCTCTTTACAATCACCAGCATCAGCAGCTCCCCAGGAGCACTGCAGGATCTCTGCTGCCTTTCAGGACATGTTTAATACCACCATCCAAAGGGAATTGCTGTTACTCCTGCTTGTCATTCCACAGGAACTGGGACAGCCTTGCTTTGCATTCCTAATGCTGAAGCCCATGCTCCATCTCCAGGCAGAGATTTTGGAGGACACACCATCCAACATAAGGAATGGTTTATCATCCATAGGAGCTGCCACAGATTCCCTGGAACCCCAGCTATGGAAACCTTTCCTTCCAGTCCCCACCTGAGCAGGAAAGGGGCCAGTTCAGTGTCAGCACAGCTGTGTTAACACAACCAGTCCCCCCAGCTGGGGGCTGCAGGCAGGGACAGCACCAGGAACACTCCTTGGAAGGGGCAGGAACTCACCTATCTCACGTTTCCGCTCATTGGTTGTGCAATTGTGGAAAAATTCCGTCATCAAACTCTCCAGAGCCCGCAGTGAGGCCTCTTCTGATGCCTGGGGATGACAGTGAAGGAAAGAGTTAAACCTCATTCCCACTCTGACAGGGGAGGGTGCCATCACAGATGCACCAAAATCCAACACGAGGAGAACCAGTACAGGGCACATAACTGGGAATTCAAACTGCTCACTGGTGTCAAAGGAGCTGCAAGGTTTGTGCACTGCAAGTGAAAGCTTTGGACATGAAGGACCATTTGCTCAGCACCATTAATAAGGAAAAAAATACAACAAAATTCCTTTCTTTTGGTGGTATTCAGGAATTTTAAGGCAATAAATAATTCTCACAAAGACAGCAAGTTGGAGTGAAGATGCTTTCAGATGTTTAGAGATCGTAAATATCCTATCATGGGAAGCACAAACTTAGAGAGGACTTCTCTTGGGCAGCAGGAGTAATTTCTTCCCAGAAAGGGTGATCAGATATTGGAATGGGCTGCTCAGGTGGGTGCTGGAGTCCCCATCCCTGGAGGTGTCCAAGGTGGAGACTGGGCACAGGTTGGACTGGATGATCCTGGGGGTCTTTTCCAACCTCAATCATTCCATGCTCCTGTGATCCCTGACATCTCCTCCTGTCTTTGCCTTGGTGCCATCCTGCTGCTCAGGAAGCTTGAAAAATTAAGGAATTTTCAGCACTCTAGAAAGCAATATACCAGTATTCTGCAATCTGATTCAAGAAGAACAGCCCACTCCCTCCTCAATTTTTTTTTTATTCTTGGAAATCATTAGTTACAGTTTTAAGTCCTAAAGAAATTATCAGGATGAGCATCCAGCTATAGTTTTGGAGCTCTCTGGAGTTGGGATGATTTTATTCTGGCCAGGTAACAGCCTTAGAAACAGTCCTGCTACAGCCCAGGCCATGCCATAGTGGTGTCTCCAATGTTTTCAACCCCTGCTATCAGTAATAAATGCATCAAGATTCAAGCTCAGACCTTCAAGCACAGGAACAAAGTCAACATTTAAGAAAATTGCAATTTCTGCCTCAAAAAAACCCCAAACCAGAAATAAAAGCCATGCCTGGCAGTCTCCTGCAGAGAAGAGCATGTGAGACATCCTGCAGAAACACTCCAGGCTTCTGCTAATTCCCATTTCCATGCGCAGCAGTTTTCCCAAGGGCCAAGCAGCAGGAGCCCCTCCTCACTGGATTAACCCCCAGGAACAGCAACAACTCCCCAGCCAGGGCTCTGCTCTCCAGCAGCTGCAAGGGGATGCTCTGCAGGACACCAGACACTTCCATTTACAAAGGAATACTGAATTCCATCCTACCTTTCCTCTTCCTTCCCTACTTATCCCTTGTTTTCTTGCTTTTTAAAGCCCTGCTCTAGAAATCAAGGACTATTTTAGCAAGAGATGAAAACAACCAACAATCCAAGCAGAGCCACATTTGCAGCTCAAGTTTCCAGCTTTAATCCATTTATGTCTGGGCTGCAAACTTCCTTTCAACCACAGATCAGCCTCCTGCCAGTCACCATTCCCAGATAACAGCAACACTGTGGATAAGAGCCTCACTTTAAAAAGAAATATTTGACTAAGTGGAGTCCTGAAGTACTTAGGATATGGCCACACTGCCATTTGTGGCAGCTAAGTTCGTCCCAAGCAGATCCACACACACAAATCCAGTATTTTCCAAAATCCCTGCACTTTCCCCTCTCTGCTGCTCAACACAGAGCGAGTCTCACCAGCAGTTTCTGATGCCAAACCCCCAAAGATGAGTTTCCAATCTCAGCTTGATGCACAGTCCTCCAAAAGCAGCTCTGCTCTCCCACTCCACCTCCCACCATCCAAGACCAAGATCTCCTCAATCTATGGAAAACCCTTGGTTCTTCACAGTGTGGAAGGGCTCAGATGTCTCTGGATACTTAATTCAATCCTTCTTCAGCAAGAGCAATTGATAGAAGTACATTTCTTCCGAGATTCAAGATTTATGTCCTGCTTTCGGAAATAAATGCTGGAGTTCTTATAAATCTTGAGCATCTGACATGTCCTCCACTGGCTTCAGCACTGAGATTTGGAAGATCCTATTCCTTAGGAACACAGTTAATCTTCCAAATTTAATCTTCCAAAGCAGAACACCATGATTATGCTGTTCAACGTGTCAAAAGCAGGAAGAAAAGAAACCAGAGAGCACAACACGAGGATTTCATGCAAAAAGCCCAGGCTGGAGAGCACCCAAGGCCACCTTGGGAACAAAGACACCTCCAAGGACCTCCAAGATTGTTCCCTCCTCGTGTTTGACTTCTTGTGGCTCCTCTGGAGGTTTGGCCAAAGGAAGGTTGAGAAGGAAAAACTGAGGTAACCAAAGCCCAGGATGCCCTTCTAACTCCAGGCTGGACTTACCAAAGACCTGCATTTGCTGATGCCTTTGGGTACTCCTCAAGTTCTCCAGATCCTGGGGGCACGTGGTCATCCCCCAGCTCTCCAGCAAAGCTGTGATAAGGAGGCCACTGAGATAAGGAGGTCACGTGCTGTGCAGAGCTGCAGGGGAGGGTTGCTGCACCTGCACCCAGACACCTGGGAAGCTGATTAGTGAGCCTCCAATAAAAGTCCAGCTGTTTGGAGCACCTGGGACAGTACCTGGAATGTTTCCTAGTGTTATTCCCAAGGTAACAAGCAGTTTGCTTTCTTTTAGGGCTCCCTGTTTACTCTGCATTGAGGAGAACAGGTAGAACCAGCAGTGCTGAGTTCAAGTTCTGGTCTGAAATTTTGGGCCATGCAGAGATTTCATTTCCCAAGCTTCCCAAGGGAAGTGTGGGCCATCAGTAACAGAATTTACCCCAGTTTTCTACGTCAGGGCTGGCAGTTTGCCTCACCTCCATGAGGCATTACTAAATATGCAACTACTGAAACAGAAATACTTCCCACTCTCTATCAGAAGTCAAACCTGACCCCTCTAACCCCTAGGGCCTCCCAAGGCCGGATCAAATATCAGGGAATACCATTTCTCTCTTCTGCCAACCATCAGAGGAAAATATATTCAGTTCTCCAACTCCTGACTGCAGAGCAGGTACCTGAAAGAACTCTGCAGCTCACAAAAAGCAGGGGAGATAAGGCGTGACATCACCACCCACTCCTGCCCCAGTGTCTCAACACTGGGGCTGAGTTCTGACCCACAGGGAGGGTCCTGGCTGCCAAATTCTGCAGATCCTGTGGCCAAAGGTCCTTGTCACAGCTCCCTTAGGAGAACAAGGCACTGAGAGGTGAAAGCAAGCAGGGCTCAATGCTCCCACAGCTGCAGATTCCCGTGTTCCAGCAGCACATCCATACTTGGACTTGGAATTTGGGTCAAAATGGCATCCCTGGGAGGTGTGTCACTGGTGCCTGTCCCCAGAATAGGTGCCTTTAAGTGCTGAGCTGGGTGCACACCACACAGACAGGGCAAGCAGCAGCTCTGCTCCTGCTGGGACTGTCCCATCTGATCCAAGCATGGCAGAGAGCCACTGCCAACCTGTGTCCTTGCCATCCCTTCCCCTCATGACGTTTGCTAAAGGTGTTTCGCACCACAATCAGAGGAGGGGTGGAGCTGCTTGCTCACTCCAGTTATCTCTGGACTCCAACCCTCCGTGCCCTCCTCCAACCAGGAAAATGAACTCCAACAGCTCCTTTTCCTGACAGAAAATACAAGATTTGCTACCAAGAACCTGCACATCCAACAACATTCTCCACCCACCAAAGCACCACAAGAAGGACCCACCCCACCAGCTGATTTCAGGGCTATGCTCCAGTTACACTTTAAACTGTACGGGTTCATTAACTGATTTCTGCTGATTAAGGGGAAAAAAAAAAAAGCTGCCAACCTCCTGCATCTCAAGCTGTTCAATATTGCAGCTGCACCTCAGTGAGGCTCTGGAGAAGCAAAATCTTTGTACCCTGCTGCTGACTCCATGACAAGCTCAGATGAAGACGATGACTAAAGCCCTGGGGTAGAACCAGTCACTCGTGCAGCTCCAGCAAACAACGGAGCAGTGATCCTTGGGTTGCAGTTTAGACACTGCACATGCGTTTGAGTAGCAGATACAATGCTAATTTTAGTTTGCGTATCACCAAACACAGCCCTTAAAAAAGCACCTGCTCATTCTGCAACACACGGAACTGCTTTCTAAAGCCATTTTCTCCACAAGTGCTTTCATTTAGAGTTCACTTCCTCTTTTTTTTTAATTTCATTTTACGCTCTCTGAAGGGACTTTTTCGTTGAGGGGAAAGCTTTTCTCTACTGCTTTGCCATAAAAACACAAGCTGTTAACCTTGTAATGTTTGCCATTAGAGCATCCATCACACAAACGATGCTCTAAATACGGCAACTCGGGGCTGATGACAACTAAGAGCAGGGTTAGGTCCGTTCAGTTTTTCCCTAATGTGTTTGCAAATGGATATCACTCCAAGACAAATTTAAGGCATTCCCTCTCCAGAGCTTTTTTTAGTAAGATATTAATTGCAGCTGCAATGTTACAGAGGTGACTTCATCCTTCAGGCAGCGCCAGAGCACCTTCCTGATGGGAAAGGATGGATTTTACACCACACAAGCTCCCAACACCTCCTCCAGTGGCAGGGAGGAAAAGCCCTGGCTCTGCTGCACCCCAGGAGCGCTCCCAGCAGATCCAACTCCCCTTCTGCACTCTTTATTTATAAAGACGGGAGTTCTGCCGGGGAGTTGTTCCCACCCACCCCTGCACCCATCCCGGTTTGAGTTCCGACGCCCACCCCGTTCATCCCTGCCTGCAGTCTCCGCGCACTCCCTGCTCCCGCTGCATTTAACACCTCCCCAAAGCCCACAGGGCCCCTGCACCGTGCACTGACAGCAAATGCAGATCCCTCTGCAGCTCCCTCACTGTTTGGAGCCTGNACCTCTCCTGCCACCCCCAGTGCAAGACACGCAGCCCAGCACAGCTCAGCCGCCTCCCAGTTACCAGGATTCAGATTCTAGCACATTTATCTGTTAAAATCACTATCAGCTACGTCTACCGGCTTGTGGGCAGCTCCTCCAGGAGAGGAAGAGGGGAGCACACCACGTGAATCCTGGCTGTTGGAAGCGTTCCCAGCTGGAATTCCTATCATGTCACCAACAAGCCAATGCACAGGGTTAAAAAAAACAGACAATAAACAAGAAATCTCATCCACAGCACCTGTACAAAATAACTCATCATCACCCTGTCTTTGTTAATTGCAATGTCCCATCCTCTTCCACCTCGGAGCCTTCTGCTTCCAGTGTTGTGCAGTTAATTAACAGCACAGTCACACACCTAAAAATTCTCACAACTACACTCCAGCTGCTGAGTTTTCTTCCTTCTATATTATTTATAGTCAAGCCTAGCTTAATGATGCACATATGTATCACGAGTATTAACAACACTAACATCTCCACGTACTGAGGTAGTAATTTACTCGTTGCAGGATTACCAGGGTGTCTTTCAGAGCCCCGCCCTGCCCCAGCCCTAACACAACACGATAATGAACAGGTAAATTAGAAATCACACTCTCAGAAAGCTTGTGGGTCATTTCAGACATGTTCACAAAAACCTGGAGAACCCCTGGGACAGCCCTGGGTCACTCAGGGCAGTGAAATTCGTGGAAGAAGTGCACTATTATTTTTAGCAAGAAAAGCAGAATTAAGAAGTGTTTTTAAACAAGTTGTAGGACACGCAACACATCCTCCAGAAAAGATAAACACACGCTACAGGGAGGCAGAGCTGCGGGCTCAAAAGCAGTGTTACTCATCATATTTAACCCTTTCCATTAACAATTGGAGAATTTGGGGTTCCACCCTCATTCCCAGGGCCTGTTATCAGGTCTGACACGAGGAGCCCAGAGCATACGTGCTCCCCAGCAGTGCTCTGCTGATGCTATCAGGACAGGGCTCAGCCTCCAGTCTCAGTTTCCTCGTTGCACTTCAGAGATGTTTTTGTGGTTTCAAGAAGCGAAAGCAGACCGGGCCTCTCTCAGTGCTCCCAGCACAGCTCAGCTCCTGGGGCTGTGGCAAGCCAGCTCTGGCTGCAGAGCTGTCCCCTCTCCTGGCTCACTCATTTCAGAGAGCACGACTTCAGCACCTCACTAACAACACAGATTTTGCAAACTCGTTACAGTAGATTTTTTGCTTCAATTGTGGGATAAAAGTCACGGATTGCTGTTGTACCTCAAGGCAACTGGCTGAGGAGCAAAGGCACCACGCTCCTCTCTGTGTCCCTGAGGTCCCAAAGCTCAGGGCCAGCTCCAGAGCTGCTCAAAGTCCCTCTGCTTGGACAACTCCACCCTTCAGGAACGTGGCTGCACTTAGGAATCAAAGTGTTTAACTTAAATACCAGCTAAGGACTCAGCAGGACCCCAGGCTGAGCAGGGCTGTGTGGAACAGGCCATGGAGAGCCAGCAGTGCCAACCTGATTCCTGCACCAGAGATCATCTTACCTGGAACACTGCCTGCTCCACGAGTAATTAGCACCTTTTTCAATACCCAAGGGATCTGATTTCTTAAACCCTCTTGGACAGGCAGATTCAGTTAACCAGGCATCAGGTTTGAAGGCTGAACTTTGATTAACAGGCTCAAGTGTCTGAGTCTGATTCTTTCTAACCCAGTAACTCTTAACCCACATAACCAAGCCCAGCAGGCAGAGTGTCCTCCACCCAGCAGTTCCCAGTGGCTTCAGCACCTTGGAGTTCTCTCAGAAACCCAGCAAAGGAATAAAACCATCCCAGCAGGCTGGAATAACCAAAGGGTGGTTTCGGCACAGTGCTTTTCAAGCCACGCTTGCTGAAGATGAGCCCAAGAGCGATTTCTGGGTCCCTGACGCCCAGGAAAGGCGGCTGGTCACGTGCTGCTGACTTCCTAATTGATTTCTTGTGGTTTAGCTGCTGGAAAGGGCTCAGCAACACGGTATTTTCCCAAACAAGCAGTTGCTAAAATAACAATGCGCAGCTGAGAAGTGCAGGAGCACCCAAAGCAGACTCCTCAAGATCAATAGCCTGCCCATCACCCGAGCAGAGCAGACAGAGGTGGCTCTGGAGTCACTTCTTGGACTTGCAGCTTAAATCTGACAATCCAGCCACAGCCACCAGGCTTTCCTCAGCAGACACTTGGCTCAGTCACTTCTCAGCTGCTGGCCACCACTTTCTAAGCCATCAATGATAATAACTTTTCATTGTTGTGGGTTATCAGCAAAACCAGCCAAATAAAATCTGCTCTTCAGACAGACACAGCTGAGCGCCGGCCAAGGGTGCTTGGCTGGGCAGGGGCTGCTTCCAGGAGTTAAAACTCTGCAAGGTGACTCTGCTTGTCTCAGTTCAGAATTAACTTAAATTCCCTCCACTGAAGTCTGGAAACTCACACCTCTGAAGCTACATCATTCCTTTCACTTCACACTCTCCCTTTGCTGGGCTCCCCAGGATGCCCCAACCTCCAAAGCAGCCTGAGACCCCTTGGAGGGAGATCCCATCCTTCCCTGTAAGGCAATGCTTGTGCAGGAGCCCCAGGACCACAAGGAACAAATCAATTCCTTTTTATCTACATAAACAAATCAGGCAGCACCACAGGGCTGCCCCAATGCAGCTTCACTCAATTTGAGACAACACCTTCTCCAGAGGTTGAGGTGAAGTAACCCAACTTCTAAACAGGCAGGTGGAAAAAAGATCCCAAGGAATCCTTTGGAAGCAAGTATGTTGGTGAGGAGAGTATTTGTGAAGGGAATAAAAAAATCCTTATAAAAAGTATTTGTAAAAGGTGTTAAGAAAAACACCCACATCATCTTACTCCAATGGTCCAGAAATCAGGGCATGAGCAGCAGTGTCCAAGGAACTTACACTGCACCCAGTGTGGCTTTCTTGGCTGAAGTCTGTTTAAAAACCCCACACCTATCCCAGAACCATGGAATGGTTGGGGTCAGAAGGACATTAAAGCTCATCCAGTCCCACCCCTGCCATGGGCAGGGACACCTTCCACTGTCCCAGGTTGCTCCAAGCCCTGTCCAGGCTGGCCTTGGGCACTGCCAGGGCTCCAGGGGCAGCCACAGCTTCTCTGGGCACCCTGTGCCAGGGCCTCCCCCCCCTCCCAGGGAACAATTCCTTCCCAATATCCCATCCAGCCCTGCCCTCTGGCAGTGGGAAGCCATTCCCTGTGTCCCGGCCCTCCATCCCTTGTCCCAAGTCTCTCTCCAGCTCTCCTGGAGCCCCTTTAGGCCCTGGCAGGGGCTCTGAGCTCTCCCTGGAGCCTTCTCTTGTCCAGGTGAACCCCCCCAGCTCTCCCAGCCTGGCTCCAGAGCAGAGGGGCTCCAGCCCTTGGAGCAGCTCCGTGGGCTGCTCTGGACTCACTCCCACAGCTCCATCTCCTTCCTGTGGTTATAATAACTCTTCCTACAGAGAACACTCTTCATGCTCTTACAGATGAAAATCTGACACTTAAAAATGCCAAACCCTTGTTCCTCCCCACTTGTACAAACGTTAGCAGCTCCTCTGACCAGAGGGAAGGCAAGAAAAGATGCCCAAGTGACAGGAGGGAGAACCTGGTGTGGTTGTGTAGCAGCTCTAAGGAGTCTAAGATGCACGAAGAGATTTTTAAAAACACTTCTCAAATCCTTCACTGTCAGCAGAGCCACAAATAAACCCTTATTTATCTCAGCCTCCAGACAAGTCCCAATAATACCCAGGGAAAGGCTCTGAATCACAGTTGTTTGTAGCCCCAAGTGAAGGAGTCTCTGGAATTATGCACATATGCAGAGCTGGAAATGGGAAGCACCAGGGCAAGCAAAAAAAGAAAGTGAATATAAGAAAAAACCAATTATTCAGCATATTTCTTAAAGGGGCACCTCTACTCAGATGCAGCTCCAGCTCCAGAAAGCAAATCCTGCTGATTTTTCTCCAACATCCACTTCTGCCTGGCAGGATTAAGCCCATTACCATGGGGAAAAACTGTCCTAACACCTGGCTACACAAAGTGCAAGGTTTAGGGCAAACTTGGGGGCAGGATTCTACCTTATCCAATACATTACAGCAGCCAGACCTGATTTCCAAGGAGGTGTGATTACACTACACGAAAACATGGAATTTTCAGACCCTCATCCCTTGTCAAAGAAAAGAAAAAAAAAGATTGTGATACTCTAAACTTTATTCCTGGGAAGAGCATTAAAACTTGTGTCGGGCACTTAAGAGTGTATAATGAAACTACCATGGGAAACACCATGGGAACAACTAAGATTTTTGTTAATTAAAATGTTTTCAAAGGACAGCTCACGCAGGGAGAACATCCAGTCCAATTAAAGAAAAACAAGATGTTGACATCTGCAATGCTTCTGCACTTTGGGGGATTTCACAACTGCACTTTGCTGCTCACCCTGCAGCTCTGGGGTGTCCAACGCCTGGGGAAGGTTCCAGGCTCTGCTGGGCCAATGTGGGCATGTTTGTCCTGGGGGATCCAAAGGGTCACCATGACCCAACCAGCTCCATCAAGCACCAGCAGAAAAGAGGAAAAAGCAGCTTTTGAAACTGCCTTTTCCCCATCCCAAACCCAGCAACTCCTGGGATGAGAGGAAGGGCTGGTGCAGCCCCCAGCCATGACTGGGAGCAGGAATTGCCTCCTGAGCACTCACCTCACACTTCCATGTCAGAGACTACAGGTCGTGGATCACTTTGTCCTGCTCTTGGTTCCTTCTCGCTTGCAAAAAGAAAGCCAAGGAATTGTAGAAAATACAATTCTATCCCCCATAACTGAAGGCTATGGGAATGGGATGAGGAACAACAAATGCAGCCATGCAGAGTAGCTGGTTTTGCTGTATCCTCTCCAGACCCTGATTTTAAACACCATTGAGCCAAACCTCCATGGCAGAAACTGCTCTTCATCCCAAAGAAAAGGTGGAATTGCAGTGCAGAAGAAACCTGCTCTGTTTTTACTCAACGAAGGAGCAGAGAACCAGCTGAGCACAACACAGATTTTTCAGGCAAAACATCTCTCCAAAGGGAAAAAAACCCCCCCCTTATTCCCCTCTGGAAAACTGCATCCAGTGCTGGCTTTGGCATCCTGACAAAACAGGTGAGCACACTCCTTTCTCCAAAGAGGGGACAAAAAGGAACCAGGACAATCCCTCTCGGGAAGAAATCCATGCTGCAATTAAAGCCCTAATAAAACATTAAGTCAAACTGCTAAAAATACACACAGAGATCCAGCCACAAACTTGGAGATGCTGGAACAAATAAAAGATAATTTAGAGTGTGAATGCAAAGGGCTGGAAATGGGAAAAGAAATGGAATTCTGGGCATGATCCACATAGAAGGGTCAGGGAAGATCAGGAGGGAAAAAAAATAAGGAATTTGTGATGTTGCTAGAAGAGCCTGGAATAGTTCTGGTGGAGTGAAAGTATCCTGAGTGCAAACAGAAAAGAGAACCATGGATAAAGAAAGGAATCAAATGTGTGTGGAGGGGAGGTAAGACTGGAAGAGAGTTGCTTCACCATAAGCTGTAGGTGCTTCTTAGCCCAGGAGAAGCTGCATCATTCCCAAAATACACAGAACCCACAAAGAAACCCCAGGGGGTGCCTGGACAAGTAGGAAAGTCCTTGACCATCAGAATCAGTAGGGAAAAAGCCAATTGCTCTTCCTCTACCAGAATATTAATATTTACATTTGGGTTGGAACAACGAGGCCTACAAAGGGGAACAGGCACATGCTGCACACTTCATAAATGCTGGAAATGGGATTCCAAAAATTATTTTATATAAATGGGAGCCTCAACATTTTATTTTGATAAAACAAAGCAGCGAACACCTTCATTTCTTTCTCTCAAAGAAGAAGGATGTCATGTTGACACCTGGGATGCAGAGAAAGCCAAGGCAGCAGCGACCCAAATACAAATATAGTTCCCAAGAGGAAATATCTGCTGTCTGATAGAGGATAATGATTTGGAAGGATTTTAGGGCACATTCTACCAGACAGGTATCAGCCTATACACCTCAAAGCTACAATTTCTTCTGCTTTGCGTATCCTAATGTATAAATCCAACATTAACAGCAGCTACTTATTTCCTAACTGACACCACCTAACAATGGGCAATTAATTCACCAAACAGAACCCAAAGCTCTTGGAGTTTTCATGGATCCACACCTGAAGTGATCTCTGCACAGCACTGAACCCCAGGGCAGGAGCTTTGTGGTACCTGCCAGATTTTAATGCTTTTCTGCTGAAATAATTACAGCCACCACCACCCATCCATCAGCAGCAGCCAGTGGAAATGAGCTTTTCAAGCTCGTTTAGTGAACCTGGAGGCTCAACAATTTTGCCTTGATAGCTTTTAGTCCTCCTGGAACCAGTGCAGCCTTCATTTAGCTACCCAGGCCTTTGAAATACGGATGTATTGGAATTATTATAGGTCCTGAAAGGGATGATGTGCAACCATTCTGCTAAATGAGCTGTTTTCTTCTGAGAAAAGGCTCTGCTGTTGGAGGAAGCATCCGAGCACAGATCAGCTCTCCTGTAGCAGTTCCCATTCCTGGTTCATCTCCAGAGCTACCCAGGCCTTGCTGCAGAGATGGGAAGGCTCACCAGCATTAATCACCATCTCCAGTTTGATGATTTAATAGAGGGGAGATAACTGGGGGGCACACAAAGTCACAAAATTACTTGCTGGCCAAAAAAGGAAGCCAGATGTTGGAGCTGAGGCTGGAACTTCCGAGTTCCTACTCTGGTTTCTCTGCTCAGCAGCTGATTGAGTCAGAAAGGTTCCACAAAGGGTTTGCTTTTATTTTAGTTGCACACGAAGGGGATGCACTGAGAGCAGGGAGAACCTCAGGGGTGTAGTTTTGATGCTGCACCTCAGCTGGCACTGCTGGGGGACAGAGAGAGGGGACAACACACTCAGCTCCCTCTTCATCCCAAAACCCTGAGCCCACCTCGCCACGTGCCAGCACTTCCTGCAGCAGCATCCTCCCCATCTCCTCACAGCCCAGCATCCCTGAGCTCCCCTGGGCCAGGCACAGCAGCAGCACAGCATCCCTGAGCTTCCCTGGGCCAGGAACAGCAGCACCACAGCATCCCTGAGCTCCCCTGGGCCAGGCACAGCAGCACAGCCCACATGGGGCCCAAGTGTCCCCAGGGTGATGGGACAGCCAGGCCAAGGGGCCCTGCAGGAGCAAGGAGCTGCTGCTCCCTCGTGTCACAACGTCCTCAGTCACCGGCAAAGAGCAGGAGCACTCCCCAGAGCAGCTCTCGTTCCAGCCTCAGGGCCACCAGCTCAGCTGACACAGAATAAACAGGAGCTATTCTGGTGATGGAGCAGGAGCTCCTTGGCAACGATGAGCACCAGGATCACCCAGGGCTCACCAGCATTACCTGGCAGGATGTGCTGCAATCCACACACCCTTCACTGCTCTGGGAATGAAAGGCTACAGCCATCACCAGGCAGCTTCAAGCACAAGAAAACGACAGCACTTACTGCGAGAAAACAGGAAGGTGGTAAGAGAATCTACGGAATAAAAGCCAGGATGCTGCTGTGGGAAACTCAGAAACATCCAAGCTGCAGACGCCCACTGCCTGCTCCCATTTCAGCAGCTCCCTGTGCCTCACACAGAACAGGCACACGAGATTCCCTGGATCTGGGCTGCCACTTCCATTGTCTGCTTCCTGCGTGGCTGCTCGCCTGGCAGCCCCAGGGACAACCTGAGGGAAGTGTGATTTGTGCTGGGAGAAGCCTGGCTGCAGTTCTCCAGCACCTCTGCATCCCAAACCTCACAAAGCAGCATTCCTGGAAGGCCCTTTTCCTAAGATGTTTGAGTTGCTGGCAGGATACAAATCCCACGTAACCGAAGAATGTATTTCCTAGGAGGCAACCACCAAAATTCCAGCCTCACATGGGAGTTACAAATGCAATTCCCAGGTGAGAGGTTTGCTCAGGAGATCCCAGCTGAGCTCCCAGGGCTTCAGAGATGGTTCATCTTCACCAGTGGAAGGAACAAAGGTGAGGGAAAGAGTGATGAGACAAAGACATGGCTTACTTGGACAGAAAATAAATCCCTTCAAGGAGAGCTCCTGAAACAGTATTTACCTTGAAGCTGTTCACCAAAACCCTTCAGAAGGATCCTAAAAACTGAGGAGGAAACAATGTAATAATTTGTGTTCTACGAAAGAAAAACTTGAAGTTGGATCTGCTCTGTGTGCTTAGAGATGAACTCCACAGAAACCCACCTGGATTCTGCAATATCCTGTTTTTCCTCGGGAGACAACACGACATCCTCACCACCTTTCCCTCAGGAAGCCCCAAAGTGGACACTGCACATTCACACACAGAGTAGGCAAGAGCAGCCCCAAAAACCCCACCCTGCAAATACCTCTGGCAGCAGAGAACGACTGAAGCTTCCTCGGAACCCAAATTTTGAGTGGCATTAAGATTTCTGAGCCGTGAGTGGCAACTAAGCCCAGCAAATGGGCACTTGTTCTACATTTGCAGTGCCTGAGCTCACTGTGCATCACTGCCTTCCCAATTTCCTCCCGAAATTCCTGCCCAGTTAATCAAGCTCTAATTCATCCCTGCTCATTCCCTTCCCATCCAGCCCCACTAAGGAAAATCTGCTCCCAGCAGCCTGTTATTCTGGAGCAGAGTTTAATTATGTTTTATTTGTTCCCTGTGTGCCTTCCAGCAGCTCATCTTCACACTTTTCCAACTGTTTCCGGGAAGGAGGGTGCACTAGCAGCAGAACAGGCCCATCTGTGGGCTCCAGGGAAATGGGAACAGAAGGAAAATCTTGCACAGGAGTCACATGATGAGCTACAACAGTAAATCCTGCAGCACAGCCCAGGGACTGCTTCTCAACTTCCACAGGCAGCACTTGTGGCTGAGCCAAAACGTGGATGTTCAAGGGGAAAAAAAAAGAAGAAAACAAGGTATAATTCAGGAGGATAAATGAGTGTATCCACAGGGAAGCAAGGGGAGAAGTAACAAGTCCTTCTGCAATGCGAAGTGCACACCCCGGCCCACCAAATCCTGCAAAGCATTTATTCACCTTTTTCAACCTGGGCATTCACTAAGAAGAATCCACCCCAAAAATGTCACCGTTTGGCTGCAGTTAAAGCCACAAAGCGCTGGGACAGGTGGCAGACACGTCAGGAGCCCACCTGAGCACCCTCACTCACACACCCCCAGCGTTACTACCATAAAATAATACCAGTATTTACTGAGGGGACCATAACCCACCGCAGCCCGTCCCAGATGGAGCAGCAAAGCCTCTCCAGGGGACGAACAAAACTCAACAAAGGGGCTACAGAGAACAAAGCTTCAATAAAACCCCAACCATGTACCAGGAACACAACACACACTGAGCAGATGTGATTATTTTGCCTCTTGGCTGAAGAAATTCACAACCAGGATCCCAAATTCTGAAAGAAAATGGGTGCAAAGCCTGATCCTCCATCACCTAAGGCAGGTTAAGCTAGAAAGGGGTGAAAACTGGGCCAGAAACTACAGCCTGTGCTCAGTGGGAGTCTCTGGGTGAGGCAGGGCAGAGTCCCAGGAGCAGATCCAGGGCTGCTGAAAGCATCTCCCTGCAAAATGCACGTTCGTGCCTTCCCTTTGTCATCCCAACAAATATTGGGATACAAGGTCTCCCTGCAGGCAGAACAAGGGGAAAACAGGAGCAGCAGCTGTGGGATGGAGACAACGAGCAGCCCCCCGATCCCCTGGGGGCAATTCCCACCTGCCAGCCCGAAGGACCCGAGACCTCTCCTCCGGCTTCTTATCGAGGGGGAGAGCAGATTGCAAATCAGAGCGGGCTGGATCTGTGCCGGTGGCTCCGGCTGGCACTGCGGGGAGGCAGCTGAAGGCCGATGTCCCCAGCACAGGAAGGAATCCAGGTCGTTCCTACAGCTTATCCAAGGCTAAACTGGAGGCCATCAGGGCAAGCACAGCTGGCGACGGAGACTCTTAATCGTGGAATGGTTTGGAAGAGACCTTGAAGCTCATCCCATTCCACCCCCTGCCACGTCCAGGGACGCCTTCCACTGTGCCAGGCTGCTCCAAGCCCCAATGTCCACCCTGGCCTTGGGCACTGCCAGGGCTCCAGGGGCAGCCACAGCTTCTCTGGGCACCCCCTCAGCACCGTCGCCGCTTGTAACGCCATAAAACCTGTAATTCCCAGCAGCCGCAGGCACCACCGCTCCCAGGAGAAATTTGTGCTTTCCCGGCTTTTCACACCGTGTGACTGCGGAGCTCGGGGGGTGCAGCCGCCCCTCAGCCCCGGTGTCCCGGTCCCCTCGGGACAATCCCCCTCTTCCTTCCATCCCTCCCGTCCCCCAACTCACCATGGCCGCGGCGGCCCCGGGACGGCTCTAGGTAGGGCACCGCGCTCCGCTCATCTCATGGCCGCCGGTGGCCCGGCGGGGCCTCCCCGCCCATGCACCGGC
>WEKY01037943.1:76430-89162 GCA_013390045.1 Picathartes gymnocephalus | reverse complement strand
GGATTGGATTGGATTGGGGATGGGATTGGATTGGGGATGGGATTGGATTGGGGATGGGATGGGATTGGATTGGGGATGGGGATGGATCCAGACCAGGGCCTGGACCTGAGCCTGCAGCTGGAGCTGACCCTGAATTTAGACCTGGGCCTGACCCCAGCTCAGCCCCCAGGGCTGCCTGTGCTGGTTCCTGCCCTGCAAAGAGCTCCTGGCTTTGTGCCCATGTCCCTAATTAAATAATTAACTAACTAAATGAACCGGACTGGAGAAAACCCTCAGCCCTTCCAGCCCTCCTCAGCAAGGACAGCAAAGCTCTATGTCGTGGAATCCTTTGGCTTTTCCCATGCCCCAGGTTTGCCTCAGCCTGGATCTCGTCAGTTTTCCAAAGCCTAACCTGGCCGGGAGCAAAGACATTAACAGGGAGATGCAGATCCATTAATCCAGGGGATTAATGTTAGGAAAATGGAAATCCAGTCCCTAACTGCTGCCTCACAAAATCAAGGAGCTGGGAACCGCTGGAACTGCAAACCAGTGAGGCTGATCCAGATCAAATTATTGCCTATGGTTCCCAAATTCCTGTGGCACCTGCAGTGACAAGAGGTGGCTTAAAGGGCTTTAGAGGGGACAGCAGCCCTGTGGGGACATTGCAGAGGCTGGCACTTCCTTTAGAGGATTAAACCCCGGGAGGAGGAGGGGGAATAACCCCCTGTCCCCAGGGCTGCGCAAGGAGCTTAGGGCTGAACAGCCCCGTGGGGTCTCCAGGAGGATTTTCCATCACGGAGGATTTTATTTCCACGCTCTCAGCAGAGCCCTGGCCCCACAGAGCCCAGTGCTGCTCATCCCTCCAGGGAAAAGGCACTTCCCGGGCCAGGCAGGGTGGGAAGAGCAGGTGAGGAGACGCGGCCTGGGTGGATCATTGTGTGCACCCCCAGCAGAGCCCCCGCCCCAAAATCTGCCTCTGCGTCACCCCCAAACCTCCCCAAAACGTCCAAAATGCCCCACAGCACCTTCTAACACCTCCACAATGCCCCCAGGCCCTCCAAAACCTCTCTAAAACCTCTGCATCACCTCCAAATCTCCCCCAAACGTCCAAACCTCCCCAAAGCCTCCAAAATGCCCCACAGCACCTTCTGACACCTCCACAACGCCTCCAACCCCTCCAAAACCTCTCCAACCCCATTGAAACTTCTCCACCACCTCCAAAACCTCTCCAATCCTTTTGAAACCTCTCCAAAACCTCTCCATCACCTCTAAAACCTCTCCAAAACCTCTCCAAAACCTCTCCATCACCTCCAAAAACCTTTCCATCACCTTCAAACCCCCTCCAAACTCTCCAAAATCTCTCCGACATCTCCAGTACCTCTCCAAAACCTCTCCAACATTTTCAACTCCTCCAGTGCCTCCAAAACTTCTCTGACTCCTCCAAAACCCTCCAACACCCTCAAAAAATCTGGTATCTCCAAAACCCTTGCAAGGCCTTCAAAACCCCTTGAGCACCTGCAAAACCCCTCCAGCCTTCCCCAAATCTCTCCAACATCTCTAAAAGCTCACTGGAACTTCCCAAATCCCTCCCAACCCCTCCAAACCTATCACCCTCAAAATCCCTCAAGCACCTCCAAATACCTTCCAACACTTCCAAAATATCTTCAGCACCTTCCAAACTTCTCCAACACCTCCAAACTTCTGCAAAATTTCCACCACCCCCAAAATCTTCTATTGCCTCCAAAACCCCTCTGACACCTCCTGAACACCTGCAACCTCTCCGAAGTCTCTCCAACGTCTCCAAAAGACCTCCAAACCCCCTTCAACACTGCCAACACCTCCAAAACCCCTCCAGCACCTCCAGAATCTCTCCAAACTCCTCCAAAACCCTTCTGAAAACCCCTCCAGCATCTCCAGGACCTCTCCAAAATCTCTGCGATATTTCCTACGCCACCAAAACCACTCGGATGCCTCCAAGTCCTCTCCAACACTCCCAAAATCACTCCAGCGCCTCCAAAACCTCTCCAACACCTCCAGAACTCCTCTGACACCTCCAAATCCCCTCCAAAACCTCCCCGATATTTCCAACACCACCAAAACCCCCCGATGCCTCCAAAAACTTCCAAAATCATTACAGCGCCTCCAAAATCTCCCGAACACCTCCGAAACTCCTCTGACTCCTCCAACCCCCCCCCCAAGTCCCCTCCAGCCCCCCCGGCTGTGCTGATCCGAGGCTGGAGCTGCCCGGATCTGCCACCTCAGCAGGGCTCCCGCGGGGATGTGCAGCTGCGCGGGCTCGTTGCCGTGGTGATCATTAAAAGGATAATCTCATTATCACCGTTTGCCACCCCGGCAGGGCTCTGTGTGCACACACTGCTCCGAGGAGCCGGGGACACCGGGCACAGGCACCTCCTGAGCCTCCCCAGCCAGGGGAGCTGCTGCTTCCGCCACCCTGGCCTTCGGGGATGGAGCTTCTTGGGGTGGCCGAGAAGAGAAGCGGCTCCAGCTCCCTGGGATGAGGGGGGAGGGATCCACTGATGGGATCCTAAAGAAGGAACTTTCTGTCACACTGCTGGATCCCCACAGGGAGCCCTCTCCTCTGTTCCAGCTATCCCTGCGAAGGGCAAGGATGTGGAACAGCTTTCGGGGGTGTGAGGCTGAGTTTTGCAAGCCTTTGGTTTGGAAATGTCTGTCCCGAGGAATCCTAAAGCATGGGATGGTTTGGGTTGAAGGGACATTAAAGCCCATCCCTTCCCCCCCCTGCCATGGGCAGGGACTCCTTCCACTGTCCCAGGCTGCTCCAACCTGGCCTTGGGCACTGCCAGGGATCCAGGGGCAGCCACAGCTTCTCTGGGCACCCTGTGCCAGGGCCTCCCCACCCTCCCAGGGAACAATGCCTTCCCAAAATCCCATCCATCCCTGCCCTCTGGCAGTGGGAAGCCATTCCCTGTGTCCTGTCCCTCCAGGCCCTCATTAAAGGTCTGTTCCCATCTTCCTCCCAGGCCCCCTTCAGACACATCAAGGTGTCCCCTTGTCCTTGTGCCTCACACAGCAAACAGCAGCTCTCACACGGCCCCGTCTGGGACCTCCTCTTGCTGTTGATCCATGAAAAAAACAGGTGGGAATTCCTCATCTGCCTCCAGCACCCCTGGAGCATGAGGAGGAGCCTGGCCTGGGAGTGTGGCCATGCCAGACCCCGAGCCTGCTTCATCCCTTTGCTGGAAGTGCCGTTTCTTAAAGCAAATCAGCAGTCCCCCAAACCCAAACCAGTGCCTGTGACAGCCCTCGTTTTTGGGGGCTCCTCCACCCCTAAAGAGGGAGCAGCAGAGCCTGGACTGTGCCTGGGCCAGCCCCGGGGTAGGAGAAGCCATTCACCTTTTTTCTTTTTTAATTTATTTGGTAACTTTACCTTTTAAAAACACAGAAGGAATGGAAATGCCACGGAGCTGAACAGCTGTTTGGGGAGATGAAGGGAACAGGATTTGTGAAAATAATTTGTTACCACGTGGTTTATCTCTCAATTTTTATTACAAACAGGCACTGAGATGCCTGTTCTCCAAGCCTCCTGCACTGCTCCAGCCTTGCTTCCAGCCCCTTCAATCCCACATTCAAATATTCATCACATTTAATTGCTTTATTCCCATTTTGCAGCGTTTGGGTTTTGCCCTCAGGGTGAGTCTGAGCCTCACGCCAGCCCAGCAGCTGGCTGTGCTTCCCCTCACATCCCTCCCCTCTGTTCCCATCTCCTTTACTGTTCCTGCCACAAACTGAGCTGTAACTCATTGGGAATGCCATGGAGGAACGAGCATTTTACTGCCCTGCCACCTCATGCAAAGCAAATTTGATGGAAAGGGTTAAACTGGGTTTTTTAAGTCCAATAAATCAGCTTGGAAAAGTTCTGTCCACAAAGCCCCACCGCTCCCCAAGTCTCCCAAGTTCCTTGGCAAGGAATTTGCTTATTTAGCAAGCCGTAAAAACACAGCAGGTGAAATTTCCTGAGTACGAATTCCTGCGGAAAGTACAAATGTGGATAATGAAGGATAGAAACCCGGCAGAGCCTGGGGACAGGGAGCTCCTGCCTGGGATGGGTCTGTGTCCTGCCCTGGGGTGGGCTGGGACACAGGCACCCCCCCACAGGTTCCAGCCCCACATTTTGGGGGCTGGGCAGGCTGGGCAGGGCCACCCAGGGTGGCTGTGGCGGGTGAGGGACCTTTGTGGCTTTGTGGCCAGATCTTCTGCCTCCACCCCTGCTCTGCCCCACACCCCACTGGGATTCATCTGGGACTCTGCTGGGGGTCTGCCACTGGTTGGATCCCTGGGAATGGCTTCCCAATTCCCTTGGAATGGACTGAGACTGAACGAGCCCATGGGGACAAGGTGCTGAGCAAATCCCCACAAGGGGAGCACAGCAAGACCAAGCTTCGGCCAGGCTTTGTGGGTCTGACGCCTCGAGAATGCTTGGAAGGCAGCCCTGGAAATGCATCCCAGTGTCCCAAGCAGCCCTGCCAAGAGCTCCAGAGCCAGAGGAGCAGGTGGAAGCCACGGCAGTTCTCTCCCTCTGCTCTCTGCCAGGCAGGGAGAAAGGATTCCTTTAGGCTGTGGCTTCTTTTGAACCCACACAAAGTTCAGTCTGTCCCACCCTTCTTCCCAGACCTCAAATCCACCCAGAGAGCACAGCAGGATGTCCTGACCTGCCCTTCTGTGCCTCTCCCTGCTCTCAGCATCCCACGGTTTTGTGGGACACCAGCAGAGGAGGAGGATGGAGCCTGCGTTCCCATGGGCAAGGTCCCATCCTGAGGGGTCTGTCCCTCACCAGGAGCTTCTGTGCGGATCCAGCAGGAGCCACGTGGATTTGTGAATCCCCTTGGTCCAACATTGTGGTGGGATTTTATTCAGTGAGGCAGAAGGGTCCCATGAGCCAAGTTCAGTGTCCTCTTTTCCCAGGAAGCAGAGAGTGGAGGGGGATGCAGACCCAGGAGCCATCAGGGGCTCCCCACACACTCATCCTCTTCCCTTTTCCTCCAGGTTTCTGCTCCACTCTGCTCAGCCCATTAGCCAAGGCATTAAATTTTAACATTTTTTTGTTGCTCCTGCAGCGTGTTCCTGGTGAGTGGGTGCCTGGGTGGGTGCCAGGGCCCTGGTGCCAGGGGACCTGGGGGCCTGGGGGACCCACCTGAGCCCATGGACTCCCTCAGTGCGATGCCTGGGGGATGCTGATGCTTCTTCTCCCAGTTCCCAAGGACCAGCATGGAAAGAGGATCACTGCAACACCCTGCACAGCCCCAATGGAGCCAGGCTGGGACAGCTGGGGGTGTTCACCTGGACAAGAGAAGGCTCCAGGGAGAGCTCAGAGCCCCTTCCAGGGCCTAAAGGGGCTCCAGGAGAGCTGGAGAGGGACTTGGGACAAGGGATGGAGGGACAGGACACAGGGAATGGCTTCCCACTGCCAGAGGGCAGGGATAGATGGGATATTGGGAAGGAATTGTTCCCTGGGAGGGTGGGGAGGCCCTGGCACAGGGGGCCCAGAGAAGCTGTGGCTGCCCCCGGATCCCTGGCAGTGCCCAAGGCCAGGCTGGACAGGGCTTGGAGCAGCCTGGGACAGTGGGAGGTGGCCCGGCCCAGGGCAGGGGTGGGACTGGATGGGTTTTAAGGTTTCTTCCAACCCAAACCATTCTGGGATTCTGAGAGATAAAATTGGGATCATCAGGGTCTCCTGGGGATACAGGGCCCAGAGCAGCACAGCCAGGAGCTTTCTGGCCATGAGGAATTAAAAAGCCATCGATTTCTGCCATTAGCGGGGGTGTGGCTGGAGCAGACGCCACAGGCAGAGCCACTCACTGAATAATTCAGGGTGAGAGATGACACAGCCCAAGGCCGGGCTGGGGAAGCCTCTCCATGCTCTCCTGCTCCAGCTTCCCAAGGACATGGCTTCTGCTCCTGTCCCAGGACACTGGGCGTGGGCTGGGTGAGGGACCAGGATTCGGGCTCAAGGACCCGGGGGACGTGTGTCGGTCCCTGAGCCAGAACCGAGGGATGGGGAACAGTGACACATCAGGGCCACCTGGGTTTGGGGCTCCTGGCCCAGCTTGGCCTGCTGTATCCCCCTGGAGCAGCTGGACATTGCCTGCAGCAATGGTCCCTTTTGGGGCAGGGACACTGATCGTGGGGCAAAGATGCCATTTCTGGGGCAGGGGCGCTGCTGTGGGCAGGGACAGCCCTCACAAGGCACCGTGGTGCTCCTGTCCCACCGTGCCCGTGCAGTGGGAAAGCCCCAGGATGGCTCCCACGGCACCTCTGCCACGGCCGGCAGGCACGGGGCACCCACGGGCACCCAGGCTGAGAGATGTACCCCCGACTGTGCCATGGCCCCTGTGCCGAGGGCTGCCCAAAGCTCGGGAATGTCGGACAGAGCCCCGGGGGACAGAGCAGGGGCTCCTCGGTGACTCGCGGTGCCCCGGGCGGGCGGGCTGGGTTTGCCCGGTCCCAGCCCGTGTTGGCGAGCCCGGAGGCAGCAGCCGGCGCTGGGAGCGGGTGGCTGGAGCCCGGGCAGGCGGCATTCGAGGAGTTAACTTCCAGCCTCGCCGCGGGAGTCGGGAGCTATTAATACTCGCACGCTGCTTTAGCTGTCAGAGCGAGCGGCTGCTCTGCCGCTGAGACGAGCCCCGCGGAGCCGCCGCTCCACGACGGCACAACTTTCCCCCTCCGTCGGTGTGTTGGGCTGCCGGACCTTTCCAGACCCTTCCAGACCGCCCTGGATCCTGTCAGACCCTGCCAGACCCCAGCTGCTGCAGGGAACGCTTTCCCCCACCGCGACACGGGCACCGTCCGTGCCACGGGGCAGCCGCTTCCCACGGCCTCCGAAGCACCGCCGGTGCCTCGGCCCACCCTGCCGGACCCCTGGAGCTGGTGATGCCACCCCAGGTCCCTGTTCGCAGCCCCTGAGGACCGGCAGTGCCGCCGGCCGGGCAGTGCGATGGGTGCCGGGGTGGCACTGGGCATCACCGGCCCCGGGCTGAGGGCGACGCGGGACATGGCACAGCCCGGAGCTGCCTCCGTGCCCGAGGAGCGGCCGGTGCTGGCGCTCAGCCCGGCGCTGTGACGGGCTCCCCGACACCATGGCCCCGGGAGGGCCAGCGTGAACCTCCGGCCACCGCCGGCACCGGCGAGGAAGATGCCAACACCCCTCCGGCACTGCCTGCCCTGAGGTCGCCCTCGCCCGGGCGCGGTGGCCACCGGACCTGAGCGATGGATTCCTTCTGCTTCGTCTGCTTCCAGAAAGAGGAGCTGCAGCCGCTGCACCTGTACAGGTCAGAGCCGCAAGCCCGGGCCAGCCCCGGTGGGGACACAGCGCCGAGAGCCCCGGGAGGGCACGGCACGGGAGCGGGCCACCGAGCCGGCCTGGGGACAGTACCCGGCGCGGGCCGTGCCGAAGTTTCCTTTGGAGCAGGCGCATCCTCTCCCGGCCGGAGGAGTCCGGAGCCGCTGCTGTGCTGGCAGAGGCTGCGCGCAGAGCACGTGTGTCCGGCCGGGCTGTGCTGCCCTGGCAGCGGCTCTGCCCCGGTGGGCATCCCGTGCCGAGCCGAGCCGTGCCATGCCGTGCCAGCTCAGCGGCGCTGCTGTGCCCATGGGAGCAGTGGGGCTGTGGGCAGCAGCCTGTGCACCCACGGCCTCCCGGAGCCATCCCAGAACCATTCCCGATCCATCCTGAAACCATCCCACCCACCCCTGTCACCTGAGCGGGGTCCCTGGGCGGTCTCTACTCCTCCCTGCCTGGCTGGGGCCGGGGGCCCAGGGCAGCTGGGGGCTTCACAAGGAGAGCCACGAGGCTCCCCGAGGCCTTTCCCTCTGGGCAGCAGCACCGGCGATCGCCTCCCCCTTCCCCGAAATCTCCTCTGCCGTCGGCGCTGCTGAGCGACAGCCAGGGAGAATGTGCGGGTGCCGGAATTAGCCGGGCAGCCGGCAGGGATGCGAGGTGTGAATGCTGGCACATGTTGTGCCCAACTGCTCCTCCGTGGCACTGAGCCACTGCCGGCTCCTGTCCCACGCTGCCAGCCCCGAGCAGAGCCCCTGCCTGCTCCAGCCAGGAGCCCGCCAGGCACTGGCTGTCCCCAGCGAGGTCTGGGGGGCCTCAGGGCCATCAGGTGGATCAGTCCAGGCAGTCTGTTCTTCCTCCCAGATTGCAGGAAGCTGTAGGAATTGTTTTGGTGTAAATCATGAGTTTTTGGAGCATTCAGTTGCTGTGAGTCAGTGCTCAGGTGGGGGGATCAGGGGTACCAGGGATGGGAAGGGCCTGGGTGTGGGTGCTGCACAGAATTCCCAGGCCTCCTGTCCCACAGCCCAGCCCAGGCTCGGAGCTGAGCAGGCCACAGGTGGCATGAGTTTGGCGTTCTCAGCCAGGGAGGGAGCAGCTGGGCTGGCAGTGTGGTGGCCCAAGGTCCTGCGTGGTGGCTGCAATGACAGCCCCTCCCTGCTCGGGGGATGGCGAGGGACGGACACCCATGGCTTGTGCCCAGAGGCTTCTCCCTGTCCTGCCTGGCTTCAAGGTGGGCTGCACTAGGGGTGGTGGTGGTGGGGGCTGTCCCTGAACACCCCCCTGGTTGTCACCAGCTTGTCCCTGAGTCTGTCTCCATCCTGTGGGGACACAGCTGCCACCGCCTGTCACCTCCAGCACAGCCCCACGGGGGTGGGCTCCCCCGGGGTGACAGGAGGTGCTGCCAGAGGTGTTCCTGCTCTGTCACCACCCCGGCGCCCGGCTCTGGTCCTTCCCTTTGTGCCAGGGGCACTGCGTGGGCCCCTCGCGTGGGTGCTGTGGCAGTGTGTCTGTCCCCCGTGTCTGTCCCCCTCTGCCTGTCCCCATGCCTGTCCCTCCGTGTCTGTCCCCCCGTGCCCGTCCCCGCAGCCTCTAGATGGTGCCAGGAGAACGGGCAGCGAGCGGAGGCGGCGGGCGGGCGGTGCCGGCTGCTGTTGGGGTACCGCGGTGCCCGGGTACCAGGGCGGGCCCCGCCGCTCTCTCCGGGCCCCCAGTTCAGCCCCTCCTTGCCCTCGAAGAAACCCGCTCTGCTTCTTTTCCCACGCAGCCCATCCCGAAGAACCCCCTCCTGACGCCTTCCGTCCCAGTGGCTGCACAGCCGTCATTGTGCTGCTGGGTCAGCACCGTTTCCAAGATCCCAAGCGCGGCCGGTTCTGCCCCAGCCCGGGCCAGGGGAACCATCCCTTGGCTCGTTGTGTCCCCGCCCGGCTGCTCGGTCCCTCCCAGCCCCGGGAGTACGGGGCGGGCTCTGGGGCTCCGGGCCTGGGGCAGCACCCCGAGGGTGGCTGGCCGGAGCTCGGCGTGTCCCTGCCACCAGCGGGGCTGTCCCACGGCTCCTGGGCTGCGGCCCCGCGCTGACCCTGAGAGCAGCCGCTGGGGATCTCCTCCCGGCTGTCACCGCCCGGGCTGAGATGTCACCGCAGGCGCACGGCGGGGACACCGGGGGCTCTGAGCGCCTCGCCCCGCGCTCCGGGAATCAACCCCCGCCATCCCGCTTCCCCTGGGAATCGCCGTGGATGGGCGCTGTCCCCAGGGACCGAGGGGACACCCGGCGCCCCCGACACGGGTGGTGCCCCCGGGCTGGGGCCGGGGGGTGCTGTCCCCGCAGGAGGGACACGCCGGAGCCCCCCGGGGTGAGCGGGTCCCCTCCGCCCGTGCTGCGGCTCCCGGCGTGCTCCGCTCCCCCTTCCCTCCCTCCTTCCCTCCGCCGCTCCTTCCCAGCATCCCCGCAGTATCCCCGGCAGGTTTGGCTCTGTCACCGGAGCGTGACAGGCGCCGGTGGCCGTGGGACCCCGGCCCGCGGCCGTGTGGGGCTCAGCCCCTTGGCTCCAACTCTGACCAAGCGATGCCGAGGGGACAAGCGACCTTCTGGCTGAATTCCGAGGGGATTTGGCGCGCTGGGAATATTTTGGGCTTTCCAGGTCATTTCCCGCTGCCCACCCTGTCCGAGCACATTCCACGGCACGAGCCGGATATTCCCTTTCCGAGCACAAATCCCAGGGGAGCTCGTGGTCCCCCGGGGAGGCAGGGGGGAGCTCTTCGCACGGTTTGGGATTGCACGAGGTGATAAACATGTTTGATCTGGCTCCTTTCATCTCGTTAATCTTAATTAGTTATTAATATTTCGGGAGTGCTTTGAAGACCACGAGCTCAGTGCCGGCGCTCCCTGGTACAACTGGTGTTACTATGGCTCAGTGTGCTTGTCACCCACGTGCCACCGAGGGGCAGGGACACCCCAGAGGGACCTGGCGGGCCCCATGGAACCCCCCGGAGTCACATGGAGCCCTGCTGAGCCCCACGGAGGCCTGGCAAGCTCTGAGGAGCCCCATGGAGCCCCACAGATCCTCACAGAGCCACGTGGACTCCCACAGAAGCTCAAGGAGCCCTTGTTGAGCCCCACGGAGCCCCACGGAGCCCTGCTGAGTTCCACAGAGCCCCATGGAGTCCCAAAGAGCCCTGCTGAGCCCTACAAAATGCAAAAAAGACCTGCTGAACCCCATGGAGCCCCACAGAGCCCCACAAAGCCCTGCCAGGCCCAGCTGGTCCCCGTGCCAGCTCAGCCCCGGTGTCCCCGGGGCACAGCACCAGGATGGTGACCCTGGGGGCTGACCCACGAGTGAGGCGTGTGACACTGTCCCTGCAGCCCCTGCACGGTCCCTGGGCTGGCTCCCCGGGCACCTCCCGCCTGACCTAGAAACAGCCCCGAGCTATAAATAGGGAGAGAGCTGACAGAGAGCTCGGAGGAGCCGCTCGGAGCGCCGCGAGCGGGAGGCTGCGGGAGCCAGGATGGCACCGCAAGGACAGGCAGGGGACGCGGTGGGAGAGAAGCCTCGGGAAGGGGCGAGGATGAGCCCACCCTGTCCCTAGCGGCCCATGGAGTGGGGTCTCCAAGGCTTTCCCTGGCCCGTGTCTGCTGCTGCGGTGACCCAGGGAGCACCGCAGCTCTGCCCATCTCCCACAGCTCTCCTCTTTCCCACACCTTCACCCCTCAGATGCTCTCCTGCCCTGTGCCAGCCCTGTCCCAGCCCCGCAGCAGCCGCTCCGAGCCCCGCCAGCCCCCACTCAGCCTGCCCTGCCAGGCCGGGTCACTGCGCTCCTGCATTTCTCCTCCCAGTGCCGTTCCGATGCCTCCACCCCGGTGAGAATCATCCACACCTGGAGCATCCCAGCCGCAGGAGCCGGGAGCTGTGGCAGGAACCGGCGAGCGGAGGGGGATGGAGGGGGATGGAGGGGGCCGGCCCCTCCCGCGGCCCTGGCCGGGGCTGGCGGTGCCCCGTGGCGGGAGGAGGGTGACAGTGGCACAGCCGATTCCGGCACAAATTAAAACGGAGTGTCGGAGTGTGATTCAGCCTCTTGCCTTAAAGTCATTCATGAAAAGACTTAATTGCTCTGCATCCTCAGCGCGAGCGGAGCAGAGCCATCAGTGAGTCAGTGCCGATGGCTCCCCGGCCCTCCCCGGGTTTTGGGGCCTCAGGGCGCAGTGGGACGGCCCCGGTCCCAGCGCAGCGGGCACAGCTGATGCGGGGGAACAGTCCGTTGTCCCCCTCGGAGGATGGGGCGGCCCCACGACTGTGGGTCCCTTTAAAGTGGCATCGCGGGAGCGAAGGGACCTGGCACCCAGCTGAGAGATAAGGAAGCCCCAAAGCAAATCCTGGCCTGTGTTAAACATCCCTGCGTGGCCTTGATGGGCACAGAAGGAAATCTGGGAAGACGAGGTGTGTCCAGGGATGCTCCAAGGGGGAGCACAGTGCCAACCCCTGGCCTTCCTCCGGGACAGCCATCACTGTCCCCCAGGCTGGAGGTGCCTGGGAGCTCCTGGTACCCAGCCCTGGCAGCACTTGCTGAAAGTGTTGCCAGATTTAAGGCACCTGAAGGGAAGCCCCCGTGATGTCTCTGCCTCATCTGGCATTCCCTGGCTTGGCCTGAATGTTCCCATCATCCATGAGCCACGGGCGAAGCCACGTGTCCTGCACACATTGAGGAGCAGCATTTTGGGGGGCTCTCTGTGCCGTGGGGGGCATCACCTGTGCCGTGGTGGCACAGGGTGCCCAGAGAAGCTGCAGCTGCCCCATCCCTGGAAGTGTCTAAGGCCAGGCTGGACGGGGTTTGGAGCAACCTGGACAGTGGAAAGTCTCCCATGGCAGAGGTTGGAACGAGATGATCCTGAAGGTCCTTTCTAAACAAAACAATTCCGTGACCCAGGGTGGGCACCACCCACACCACGGGAGCATCACCTGTGCCAAAGGAGAGGGAAGAGTCTTGGAGGGCTCAAGGGCAGCAGGACACGGTCCTGTGCTTGGGCATTCCGGCTGCACGATGCTGGTGACCCCCAGATGCTCCAAGCTTGGACTATCGGGGTCCTGTGGTGGGGTGGGGTGTGCAGCCGCCCCCTGCACAGCACCGCCCCCATCCCCATTGTCCCCAGCGCCGTGCTCTGCTCCGAGCCGAACCCGCGGTACCGGAGCTCCGCACCCGGCGGGGAGGGGGCGGCTCAGCCCCGATCCCGCTTTCCCGGGCTGCTCCCGCACCAACTCCCCCCGGCTACATCGAGGGGGGAGGCGGGGACAAGCAGCGCCCCGCATCCCGCATCGCTCATTCCGCAGCCCCCCATCCCCGCGGGGCCGGCGGCCGAGCCCCCCCCCGCGCCTCCCGCTCCTCCCGCTCCTCCCGCTCCGCGCTCCCTCCCCGGGGCGGCGCCGGTGCCGGTGCGGGCGGAGCGCGGC
>WEKY01037943.1:59788-75997 GCA_013390045.1 Picathartes gymnocephalus | reverse complement strand
CGAGGGGGAGGGACGGGGACGGAGGGGCGTGAGTGACACCGAGCGGAGCTGGGGCCGCGGGGCTGGTCCCCAGGGGCTCCCGGCGGGTTTGGGGGTGTCTGGAAGGGTGCGCTGAGCTGGAAGGCAGCTCGGAACAGGGGAAGGGGAGAGGAGGGAAAGGCGGTCTCGGGGGCAGCTCAGGCCGTGTCCCCTCGTGTCCCCTCATTGTGTCCCCTTTTGTCCCCTCATCACCTCCCCATCTCACCTCCCCTTGTTTACCCTCACGAGCTTCCTGTCTTCCCTATTACCTCCCCTCATGTCCCCTCACGTCCTCTTGTCATCTCCCCTCATGCCCCGTCCATCATCTCCCCTCGTTTCTCCTCATTGTCTCTCCTCATCGCGTCCTCTCTTGTCCCCTCGTCATCTCCCCGTGTCATCTCCTCTCGTCGTCTCGCCTTGTCTCCCCTCGCGTCCTTTCATCACGTCCCCTTCTGTCTCCTTGTGTCCCCTCATCACCTCCCCTATCTCCCCTTTCACCTCCCCCGGTGTCCCCTGCTGTCCCCTGGCCGCGGGCGCGGGGCCGGGCTCCGTCCCACCCCGGCGTCTCCCGGGCTGCAGCGGGGAAGGGGGAGCGTGACCCACTTTCCTCCAGGTCCGGCCTCGCTGCCGCCGTGGCCGCGGGCGGGCGACGCCGGCCGGGAGCCCCAGCACAGCTCGGGGAACGGGGACAGGGTGGCCCGGCCTCGGCACCCCTCTGTCCTGGAGCCGGCACCGGGGTGCTGCCCGTGGGGAGGCAATGGGAGCTGGGTGTCCGCCTGCCGAGCCCCCGCCCTGCCCGGTGTCACCGTGTCACCGTGCCCTGCCCGGGGTGCTGCGGGAGGAGACCACGGCAGTGGTGGGAGCATCCTCCTTCACGGGAGCACCCGGATCGGCGGGAGGCTGAAGTGGGGGCGATGCCCGGGCTGCACGGGGCACATAAAGGCCCTTGGAGCGGAGTCGGGGCTGGGTTTTGTGGCAGAGGGACGTGTCCCTGTTGTCGCCAGGAGCGAGCGGGGCCGAGGGCCGGCTGGCCCTGCCGCAGGGTCGGGCAGGTGCCGCTCGGGGCGTTTGTCTTTGCAGATCCCAACCGTGCGGTGCTGCCGGCGCTGGCGGAAGAGTTTTGGGAGGGAGATGATGACAGGCTGATGAAACCAATCAAACAATGAAGTAATCATAAATCCCCGGTGCTGGCGGCGAAGGCGGGAGGAGCTGCAGGCTGGAGGAGCTGAGGTCCTAACGAAGCCATCCTGCTCGGCAGCAAAAACCCCGGGAGGCCGAAGCACTGAAAGGCAGCCAAGGTCCTGTCATTGGGGCTGATGGACAGAGACAGCCCGGTGTGGATGAGGGCAGGGAAAATCCTGCTGGCAGCTCCGGGAGAGCGGTGCAGAGGGCACAGGGAACGGTGGCAGGAAGGAGGAGTGGTGGCTCCCCAGGGAGCTGGCGGAGGACAGAGCCCTGGCACTGCTTTGTTTGCTCTTCCCAAATTTGTCTGTGAAACCTGAATGCTGGGACCAAAGGCTGAGGAAGCTTGTCACAGGCTGCTGGCCAGGACGGGAGGTGGCTCCTGCAGCGGGGGACACCATGGATGGGTGTGACAGGGCCTGACCCTGCCCTGCAGCTGGAACATCTGCGCTGGGAGAGCAGCTCCTGCCGGCTGGGAGCCCGTGCCTGCCTGCGCGTTCATTGGCTTTGCCGAAGACAATCCTGCTGCCGAGCAGGCTGCTCTGGTCTAGGCAAGGAGCTGGTATGAGAATTGCTGGATAACCTGGAATTCAGTGCCAGTTCGGTCCTAAACTGGGGGCACTGGGGAGTCCCAGTTGCTGCGGGTGCTTCGGTGGAGGTTTGGTGCTGGTTCCGGTGGTGTCTGTGGTGCTCCAGAGTTTCCTGGCGCTGTCCTGCTGCTGTGGAGCCAGCTGGACATGGAGATGTGCCCCATCCATGGCCTCTTTGGGGTGGCTGCTCCTCCTGGGCTGCGGGATGCTGGCAGAGGGGCTGTCCCACAATGTCCCTGTGCCACGCATGACCACTCTCGGCTTGTCCTGAGTGGCTTTGGATGGCTCTGGGGTGGCATGTGGGTGCAGGAACCCCTTCCCTGTGCCTGTTTTGCTGCTTTGGGTGAGGTGGGAGGTGGTGGCCTGCCTGGCTGGAGGCTGCCCGGCCACGGTGGGCACCGGTGGCTCTGAGCCCCGGTGAGATTCTCGTCCTGCCCCCACAGCCATGTTGTCCTCGTTAGGCCAAGGTGCCTTTGTGAGCCCTCCCTGGGCTCCAGCTTGCCACAGCCCCTGGGAAGCACAGCCAATACCTGGTGTGCAGCTCCCAGCAGCGTGGAAGAGAGCAGAGGATGTCCCTGGAACGGGGTCAGGCAGGAATGGGGGTGGCAGGGGCTGGAAATGGAGTGGGGCGCTGGGAGGCAGCGGCTCAACGTGGGGCATGGCCAAAGCACCACTGGCCCCTCGTCCCAGTGACACCAGGGTGGGGCTGGCATGTGGAGAACTGGGAGAGGGGACGGCTCTGGCAGGGCCCAGGGCGTGACTTTGCTGGGTCAGTGCATTGTTTAGGGGAAACAGGGCAGGTTTGGATGGTGGTTGGGGTGTGGAGGGAGAGAGCTCCCTCCTGAGGGATGCCTTGGTCTCCAGCCTGCTGGGCTTGGGTGGGAGTCGGTGTTACCTGCTCATAAATGAGGATTTGGGGATGAGAAAAGGGGAAATCAAAGCTCTGCCAAGTACAGGGACAGAGCAGCGTGGGCCGGTGCCCATCCCACGGCTGCATTTCACATTTCTTCCCTCTTTAACGAGGAATCTGGGTCTTGCAGAGCCCCTGCCTCGCACAGATTTTTCCCTTTATCTTCCCAGTTCCTTGCCCCAGAGCAGCCCAAGGTGCGAGTTCCAGCCCCCGGCTCTCAACCCTGCATCAGGCTCAGCCCAAACCCTTTTCCTGTAACCTCCCTCAATAACCGGGTTGTTTTTCTGTCAGTCTCTGATGTGGCCAGAGGGATTTTTTTCCCCCCTCTCCCTCTTAATTTCCAAGCAGCCGCTGCTCCAGCAGCCTTCTCTGCGGGAGCCTGGGGCAACTCTCCCGGGCGGCCTCTGCTCCTCTCAATGAGCTCTTAATGAGTTTGCAATTAGTTATCGGCAGAGCCGATGTGCCCAGGGCTGGGCGTGCGGCGGAGCGGGATCCAGAGCAGGGCAAAGCAGCCCCCGGCAGGGAACAGCGCTGGGAAAGGATTGGCAGTGCCAGCCTCAGCTGCTGGCAGGATGCTGGGCTCTGGATATGGGATAATGTCCTTCCGGGATCTGCTCCGCGGTGCTGGGGACGGAGCCGGGAGCTTTGGGAAGAGGAGCGGCAGCTGCCGACGGGAGACGAGTGGCTGCCTATAAATACCTGCCAGGGAGCAAGGAAGAGGTGGGTGGATTATCCTCCTCACTCAATGAGATAAACGGTTCTGAAGCTTAAACACAGAACAATTTTAGTCTGAATAGTAGGAGAAATGGCTCAGGATGCGGAGATGACGGCAGGAACCGCCTGTGGTGAGCGGCAGGTCCCGGGGCCACGTGGCAGCAGCTTCACTGCCTCTTTGTCATTCCCGGGATCTTGAGCCGTGGGGGGCATTGCCAGGACTTGGCCGGGATGCGCATCCTTCCTCCCTGCTCGGGAAAGCTCCTTCAGGAACACCTGAAACAACTGATCTGGACAGGGTGGGTTTGGCTTCCTTCGGGCACGGTGCTGACTCCTCTTCCCAGGGTTCGGGGCGGGAGAGGAGCTGGGGTGCTGGGAAAAGGCCCCGTTTTGGCTCTGGAGTGACCTGATCTGGCGCGTGGCTGCACATGTGGGACCTCAAGCTGGCCAGGCCAAGCTGGTGGCATCTCCTGCCACACAGGCACGGCCCTCCCTCCGTGCTGCGCTGTTCCCGCATCCCTGCTGTTCCTGGGAGTGCACAGAGCTGGAACCGAGCTCTCGCTGCCTCCCGCTGCCGCCCCGCTTCGCTGCTCACATCAAACCCAACATGTTTTCAAAAGCCTTTCAATTTTTAATGAAAACTTCTGCGTTTCCGCTTTCCTTGGCCTCGGCGTGTCGGTATTTTGGTCACCGCCGCTGTTTGGCCTCTCCTGGGATCGGTGATGGCTCCGTGCTCCCGTTAGCCCTGACCGAGCAGGCGGCACTGCGGCAGGATCCCGGCACATCCCAATCCCTGGCAGCACATCCCGGTGCCAGCTGTGCCAGCCCACGCCGCAGCACGGGACCTGACTTGGCGGGATCCCTGCTTCCCATGGAGGTTCCTCGGTTGCTGGTGGGGAAGGAGACACCTGGAAACCCCAACAAGCTGAGCCAAGGGGAAAAGCAAACAGCCCTTGACTTGGAGAGCACTTCCACAAGCCGCCAGTCCTCCCTCTCCTGTCTCCCATCCAACCAGCAGGGTTTTTCCTCAAACCCAACCTTCCCGGCTTGAATAATTGCATTTCAACGCTGGTTAATTACGGGACATTGATGAGCGCGATCGTAAACCCAAGCGTAGCTGCAATTCTCCGCGCAGGATGCTGGGGGCTGTTCTCAGTCCTGCCTCCAGCGAGCTGCTGCTGATCCACCTCCACCTCCAGCACCCAGACGCTGAGATGGTGCTCCTCTGCCAGGGGGCCAATGAAACACTATGGAGATGAGCTGCTTCGGAGATCTTATGAGTCAAACTGTTACATTTTTGGAACATCATGATGTTGAAGTTCCTTTTCTATTTTTTCCCCAACTTCCCAGGGAAAAAAATATAACTATAATAAGTGAAGAAGCTGAGCTTTGGTTTGGGATGACAGGCAGTACCGTGGGGGGAAGGAAGGAAGGAGGGAGAAGTTGGAGATCCGACTCGGCCTTATTGGGAAGAGGCTGGGAAGATCCCTGTGCGGGGTGCTGCGGGTGCTTTGTGGGGTGTCTGGCAGCATTTGGGGCGGCTGTCACAGCCCCTGCGTGGGGCTCAGCCCATGGGCACCATCTGGGCTCTCTCTGTCCCTCCTCATCCACCTGCAGCCCCCGAGTGCCCTCGCCACGTCCCTGGCTGCCCGGGCTTTGTGCTCGTGGGGTGATGGAGGGTGAGGCCGTGCCCCAAAGACATCAGAGGAGATGCTGGGGTGGTTTCACTGCTGTGGTGGGTGACTCCGAGCTTGGATCTTCTTGTGGGAACGGTCAGAGTGAGGAGAAAACCATCCCTGGTTTGTCGGGAGTGAGGAATGTTGGTGCTGTTGCCCATGTGCTGCTGGCTGGGCCAGCCTCTGTTCTGCTTTGGAGAGATCCCACTGGGAATGCTGCATCCAGCTGTTGGTCCCCAGCACAGGAAAGACATGGATATGTTGGAGCAATTCCAGAGGAGGCCACAATGATGATTATTGGGATGGAACATCTCTGTTACGGGGAAAAGCTGAGAGAATTTGGATGGTTCAGCCGGGAAAAGAGAAGACTCTGGGGGGACCTTACAGCCCATTTTAGTGCCTCAAGGGGCTCCAGGAGAACTGGAGAGGGACTTCGGAATGAGAGGACAAGGGGGAATGGCTTCCCACTGCCAGAGGGCAGGGTTAGATGGGATTTTAGGAAGAAATCCTTCCCTCTGAGGGTGGTGAGGCCCCTGCCCTGAGAAGCTGTGGTTGCCCCTGGATCCCTGGAATTGTCCAAGGTCGGGTTGGACGGGGCTTGGAGCAACCTGGGATAGTGGAAAATGTCCCTGCCCATGGAATAAGATTGGCTTTAAGGTCCCTTCCAACCCCAAAGCAGTCTGAGACTCTGGGATTCTCCACACCAGAATGTCTGGCAGCCTGGCCGGGGAAGGCCAGGGGTTGGTGCTGGTGGATGGTTGGAGAGATGTGAGGGAGGGATTTGCTGCAGAGCCATTGTGTCCCCCTTGGTGCCCGTGGCATGGCCCTGGTTCCACTCTGGAGCTTCACTGTGCTGTGTGAGCCTCAGCTCTGGAGAGGGCTCAGCAGTGGAGCAGACAGGGCTGTCTCTTGGGGTCCCCACTGGGGACAGAGCAGCAGAGGGGACACCCAAAGGGCCTTAGCCCTGTCCTGCACAGTGGCTGTGAACACACCAGGCCTGAGACCATGTGTCCCTGCGTGTATCAGTGTGTGTCCCTGTGTGTGTCCCTGTGTGTGTCCCTGTGTGTGTCCCTGTGTGTGTGTGTGTCCTGTCCCTGTCTCTGCCGTGCCTGGAGCCCCCCCTTAGGCCCCAAACATCCACACGGCTGCAGCCCCTGCAGAGGCTGGAGCAGCCCCTCTAGAGCCACTGGGTTGGTGGCCCCTGGGGACAGAGGGGTGGCACCCAGTGGGGGCTGCTCAGCACCACCCTGGCAGCCCAGTCTCCCTTTCTGAGGAGCCATGGCTGCAGCCCTGGGGAAGGGACGGGACGGGATGGGATGGGATGGGAGGATTTGGCTTGGGGNTGGGATGGGATGGGATGGGATGGGATGGGATGGGATGGGATGGGATGGGACAGGACACAGTGGCTCTGCAGCCCCCACGGAAGCAGTGCCACCTCTGCCTTGCAGTGCAACCATGAGCGCGGGCTCGATTGAGCAGGAGCCGTCGCGCAAGCTGGGCTGCTGCGGGGTGCCCCTCATCACCGAGGACATGCAGTCCCTGGCCATCCGCACCCTCTCGGGCACCGACATCACCAAGCACTATGACCTCATCCGCGAGCTCGGCAAGGGCACCTATGGCAAGGTGGACCTGGTGTCCCACAAAAGCACAGGTGAGGGAGCGGGGCGTGTGCCAGGAGCGGGGTGCCCGGTGTGTCCCAGCTGAGGGCTCACTCCTGTCCCCTGCCCTTCACAGGCACCAAGATGGCCCTGAAGTTCGTCAACAAGAGCAAGACGAAGCTGAAGAACTTCCTGCGGGAGTTCAGCATCACCAACACGCTCTCCTCCAGCCCCTTCATCATCAAGGTCTTCGACGTGGTCTTCGAGACCGAGGACTGCTACGTCTTCGCTCAGGAGTACGCCCCTGGTGGGGACCTCTTCGACATCATCCCGCCTCAGGTGGGACCCCCAGCACCTCCCGTGGGAGCCTGTGTGGGATGTGGGGGCTCAGAGGGTGCTGAGCAAAGCTGCCCCTGTGGGAGGGGGTGCAGATGCGGGGACTGGGCACCCCTATCTGGGCTGGCTTGACCACAAGTACCTACAAACAAATGTGGGACCCATCACCCATCCCCTGGGTGGCCTAAGATCCGTCACCTATCCCTAGAATGGCCTAAGACCCATCACCCTTCTCCTGGGGAAGTTGTGGCTGCCCCTGGATTTCTGGTAGTGTCCAGGACCAGGTTGGAGGACGGGGCTTGGAGCAGCCTGGGATACTGGAAGACGTCCGTGCCCACAGCAGGGGGTGGAACGAGATGATCCTTAAGGTCCCTTCCAACCTAAACCATCCTATGGGGAGCCTGAGACCCACCACCCACCCACTGGGTGGCCCAGGAGCCACCACCATCCCCTGCCTCAGAGCACCCAGATAAAAGCACGCATGACTATCAGGCCACAGAGATGTGGGTGCTCGGGCTGGGACCCCACAGGGCTTGGTGGCTGATGCCGTGTCCCTCCTGCCGCAGGTGGGGCTCCCCGAGGAGCTGGTGAAGCGCTGCGTGCAGCAGCTGGGCCTGGCCCTCGACTATATGCACAGCAAGAGCCTGGTGCACCGGGACATCAAACCGGAGAACGTGCTGCTCTTCGACCGCGACTGCCGCCGCGTCAAACTGGCCGACTTCGGCATGACCCGCAAGGTGGGCTGCCGGGTCAAGCGCATCAGCGGCACCATCCCCTACACGGCGCCCGAGGTCTGCCAGGCCGGCCGGGCCGAGGGCTTCGCCGTGGACACCAGCATCGACGTCTGGGCTTTCGGGGTGCTCATCTTCTGCGTCCTCACCGGGAACTTCCCCTGGGAGGCGGCGGTGGCGTCCGACGCCTTCTTCGAGGAGTTTGTGCGGTGGCAGAAGGGGCGGCTGGCGGGGCTGCCCTCGCAGTGGCGGCGCTTCACGGACAGCGCCCTGCGCATGTTCCAGCGCCTGCTGGCCCTCGACCCCGAGAAGCGCTGCCCCGTCAAGGAGGTTTTCTACTTCATCAAGTGCGACCTCATGGCCGAGGTGCGGTGCCGGCCCTCGTACCGCTCCCGCAAGCACGCCAGGGACAAGCTCCCGGCTGGCCCCCACTGCCACGAGGCCACCGGCTCCTGCACCCCTGCCCCGCTCAAGAGGACCGTCCTGACGGAGGGCAGCGGAGCGCGCGGCCCCGAGCCCGGCGCAGCCGCCCCGGGCACGGCGAGCAGGACAGACGGACGGCAGGACAAGGGCAAGGGGCAGATGGTCCTGGCCACAGCAATAGAGATCTGCGTGTGACGGCGGCGCGTGGCAGCTGCGCGACCCGCCCCGTCCCGCCGCCCCGGGGACGGGGATGGGAGGAGTACATCGTGGTGGTGGCACGAGCCGGGACTGGGCTCTGGGTCTCCCAAAGGAAAAAAAAAAGGGAAAAGAAACACAATCGAAGAGGAAAAGGACAGAACTGGTTGCGCTCTGTAGCGCCAAGGATGCTGATCCCCCTGTCCCGCCTGGGCCAGGCCAGTGGCTGGAGCCCAGCCAAGGGCACTGCTCACTGCTGGGGAGGCTGGGGGCACCCACAGCCCTGCCAGGGCTGTGCTGCCCCCTCCAAGGCTCCCCCCAGGGGGGCATGGGGAGGGGTCTCCCAGTACAGGGAGGAAGAGTCAGGGGGCAGTGGGTAGTGGGTGGCCCACTGGCCCTGCCCCCCCCTCGTGCTCGAGCCCTGTCTGGGGAGCGGGAAGGCCGATGACCCTGCACCGTGGAGGAGGCCTTTGGGGAGGTTCGGGTGGGTGGTGATTTGCCCTCTCCCACTGGTCCCTGCTGCACTGCTGGGGACTGGGAGGGGTTGGGGAGGTGGGCGCTGGGCTGGTGATGGGGAGCCAGGGGGTTGCCAGCAGCCCCGGACCCCCGGCAGCCCTGGCTGCCTCCCTGCTGTGGGAGGTGCTGGCAGCCATTGATGTAGCAAGTGTCCCTGTCTGTGTGTCATTGTGTGTCCCAGCCACTGCCACTGGCAGCCCCTCTGTCCCCCTGCCCTGCCCCACACGGCTCAGGCCCTGCCGGAGGGATGGGTCCCCTCTGGCCAGAGCTGCACTCCGGGCTGTGGTCAGTGGGCACGGTGCCATCCATCCAGCAGGTTGGATGCTCGGGGCCGGGCTGGCTCTGCCGTGATGGTGTCCCCGTGTCCCCTCTGCAGACTCTTTGTACCCAGGGACTGGAGGAGGTGGCAGCAGTGCACCCCAGGCTGGCCTGCATGGCCTGGGAACAGGGGAGGGGGCTCCAAGTGGCCTCCTGTGGGCCTGCCTGCTTCCCTGTGCTGTCCTCATCACCCCTCCTTGCTGTCACCCCTTCCCCAAACCTGTCACCCTCCCCTGGGGCTGGCGGGGAAGAGGCAGCGGGATAGACCCTGCCGGGGCTGGCTGCAGCAAGGCAGGGCGTGGTGGCAGGAGCCACTGGTGGCCCCTAAGTGACAAGGTCCTGGGGTATGTGTGGAGGTCACACCTTCCCTCCTGGATTTGGGCACCCAGCAGAGCGGGGAGCTCACCCCACCGCCGCCATGGGGAGGCTGTGGGGGCACCCCAAAGCAGGAGCACCCTGCTGTGCTTCGGGCTTCCCTCCCATGGGGTGGGTGCCGTGGGGCCGCCCCGGTGCCCCAATTCCCCACAAAGGGCTATAACGCTTTCCAGCAGCAGCAGCAGCAGTTTACAGAGCAGGGGCCGCACCCGCCCCCGCCGTGCCCCCGTCCCCGGCACCCCCCGGGCCCGGCGTTAGACGTAGCATTGCCCCACGTAGAGAGCTAGGCACCGGTTTTACTCCTCTTTGCCTTAGGTCCCTCGATGTCCTCGATCTTTCGTGCAATAATGTAGATAAGGGATCCCGGCTGCCCTGGGAGGGCTCGGTGGCACAGCCCGGGGTGTGTCCCAGCGGGTGCCCGGTCTGATTTCTGTCCCTGTCGAGGTTGCTGTGTCCGTAGGTTGTCAGGTTTTTATTTCCAGTTCCCTCAGCTGTCGGGTTTCGGACCTTCTTCCCGTAGGAGAGGCTGTAGTGTCACAGACGTTACCTCAGTTTGTCACTGTTGAAAAGGATTTAAAAAAAACCACAACTGAAACTATAAAAAATGACAAAATACATAGTTATAAAAGCAACAAAAAATTTCTCAATGGCAGTGAAGATTTTTTTTTATTAAATAAAGGAAACATGATGCTGCTTGTGAGGGGGGTGGAGGGCACGGCCTCTGCCCTGCCCTGGCCTCAGGAGTGGCTGTCCCTCCACTTTGACCCTGTCACCATGGCCACCCCGGGAAGGGAGGGAAGGGATGTGGGGAGCAGCACCGGGGGGCAGGTTGGCAGCACCCATGGGTGGGGGGCACCCCGCGGCCCTCAGTGCAGTCCCCTCCGAACAGCCAGGGCTGCCTGATGCCAAATGTATTCCAGCCACGTCCGCAGGCTAATTTCAATTTCCTGGTAATTATGCAAATGAATGTGGATTTAATTAAGGGCAGATTTCATTAAAGTCTTCTTGGGGAAATGAGAACAGGGTGGGGGAGAGCGAGGAGGAGGAGGCGGTGCCAGGGAAGCAGAGATGAAGGCAGCGCCTGCCCCGGAAGATAAATGGCCCCAGGGGATGCCGAGGGGATGGACGGGATGCTTTGGGAGTGGGGGTCCCACCTGCCCCTGCCGTGGGACCCCAGAGCTGTGTGCGCATGGCTGGGGCAGTGCCAGGGATGGGCAGCAGCGGCTCCTCGGTGCATCCCGAGCCCTGCTCCGGGGACAGGGCAGCGAGTCCTCTTCATCCCCTGCTCCAGCAGCGACGGCTCCCGGCTCCTTCCTTCCCACCGGGGCAGGGAAAGCATTGCTCTGACACGTGATTCGTATTTTTCACTTCCCCGGCTAAAAATACAGATTTGGCCACGCCGAGAGGTCTAGGAAATCAATGTCATTGTCACCAGGCGCTGGCTGGCAGGACCCTCCCCTCCCCGATCCAGCAAAAAAGGGAACGCTGCCATTTGACATCTCCGAGCCGAAGCGCTCGCGCGGCTCCAGCGGAGCTGCCTTTAATCCAAAGTGAAACGGGGCTAATTTTATCCCGGCAAGGTCGGGATGCTGAGATCCCGGCAGCGCCGGCGAGGCAGGAGCTGCTTGTCTCCAGGCAAAAGCTTCAGCCCCCCAAAACGCGGCTGAAGTTTGCCAAGGCACCACCTCCACGGCAAAGCTGTCACCTGGCCTCCCCTCAGGCTGCTCCCCGGTTTGGCCGGGAAGGCGGCCGGACATCCCGGGGCCACGGCCGCTGACCTCGGGCAGTCCCCGAGCGAAGGATGAGCAACACAATCACTGCTCTGAAAGGAAAATAATCCTGCATTGGGAGAGATCCTGGAGGAGCAGAGGGAAAGAGGGATGGGGTGGCAGGTGTGGAATGGTGTGGGTGTGGGTGCAGCATCCCGTAAAACAAGATCCTTCCGAGCTGGGAAGGCCAGGAAGGCCTGGCTGTGACACTCAGATGCCGATCCCCCGGATTTCATCCCCACCCTCGATTCCGGAGCTGGTTTGTGCCCGGTTTTCCTCACAGACACTTTATGAGGCACTGCAGCCCCAGCTAAAACACTGGGGGTTGGGAGTAAAAATAACTGGGAATGATCCGCTCGTTGGGAGCACAGCGATCAACGCCAAGCTGGCACTGCACGAAGTCCCACCCCAATCGCAAACAAGCCCTTTAAAAGGTAATATTTTGCCACTAGGATGGTGCTTCAGCTCCCTGCTGACTCAGGAGGGGCCGTGGGATGAGGAGGGAGTTCCCACGCATCCCAAACAGGGAAGGGATCGCAGGGTCCGAACTGCCGGGGGCTTCCCTAGCCCGGCTCGGGGACACGGGGGGACGCCAGCCCGGCGTGGGGAGCATCCATTAACTGCGCTTCTCGGGGCTGATCTGCTTTCCAAAACTTCCAAAAATAGCGGTGGCACCGCGCTGGAATGGGCGTAGGGAGGAAGTGTGACTCATGTGCCACCCGGCGCCCCGGCGGAACCGGGCGGGCGCCCGAGCGGGAATGCGGGAATGCGGGAATGCGGGAATACGGGAATGCGGGAATGCGGGAATGCGGGAATGTGGGAATGTGGGAATGTGGGAATGTGGGAATGCGGCAGGAACGGAAGCAGCCACGGGGGCATCCCGATGCTCTTTCTGGTGGCAGCAGACCGCCCACGGGGAGGACGCAGCTCGGGCCCGTCCCTGCCTGTCCTTCCCGCGGGGACGCGCTGCTGTCTGCCGTTCCAGCTGCCAGGGATGATGGACAGATGTCAGTCAAGGCCTGGCAGCGGCCGAGGGCCCCAGCGGGAATGAGCTGCTGGAGACAGACAGCAAAAACTGTCCCGAGGTGGGCAAAGAGCCAGGCTGTGCCGCGGGGGAAGGCTCAGCAGCCCCGTGGCTGGAGGCTGCAGGGAGAGGTGACCTTGGGTGACGATCCGGGCACCTGTGGGAAGAGGGAGAGCAGAACCGGCTGCATCTCCAGCCCCATCCCGCCCCAGCTCCCTGCACATCCGTGCCTGCTGGAAAGAGCCCTGTGAGCATCCCGCAGGGAACAGCTCACGGCCAGACCCTGCCAGGTGCTGGCTGCCTTTCTCCGGCCTCAGCCAGCCAGGGGATCTCGGCTCGGGGCACAGGAAGGCTGGAAGCTGCCGCAGGAATCTCTGCTGGCATCTCCCACCTCTGGCCCTGTGCTCTCCACAATGGGTTTGGACACGTTTCTTCACCTAAAGGTGTTTTTTCCCCGTGGAAAAGGCAGTGTTTGCAGCAGGGCCTTTTGGCTGAAGGATGGGTGGGGTGCCAGCTTTGGGAGGAGGGGGTTGATGGCAATTTTGGGGTGCAGGGTGGTGCCAGGGCCGGGGGGGGGATGGGGAGCACCCCCAGCCCTGAACACCCCCACCCCCCAAGGGGTGGGTTATGGGCTCCAGCTCGCAGGCCTCCCACGTTGCCATGACAACTGCAGCATCCCAGCTTGGCAGGGATGGGAGATCTCCTCCATCCCATCACTGCCTCGCCCGGACACGGCTCCGGATCTGGCACAGGCAGCATCCCAGACCCACGGAGGAGCACGAGGTGCAGCTCCTGCTGGCTCTGAGGGCTGGGCCGTGCTCCTCCTGATCCAGCCCTTCCTGCACAGCCCTCCCAGAGCCACACAGCTGCTAGGGCAGGGGCAGGAGAGGCTTCTGCTTTTCAGATATGGATTTTCCCACTCCAAACCCTTCCACCTGCTCTGGATTTGTGGGATCCCGGCAAGCAGAGCATCCTCCAGGCTGCCCTCAAAACCTCTTGTCTTCTCTAGGGAGGACAAGGAGGCAGTGGGCTCCCAGATCATGGACCCTGCTCCCTCAGTTGCCTCAGATTTGGGGGCAGCAGAGCCAGGGGTGTCTCTGGGCTGGTGTTACTCCAATTAATTGGAGCATCCTCATGCTCTCTTCAACCTCCCAACCCCTCAGCTCTGAGCCTGGAGAGATCCCGAGCTAATTCCTCGCTGACAGCAGTGGCACAGGGCTGGGGAGAAGCTGAGCTCCTCGTCTCAGAGGCTGCTGCACCTCCACAAAAGTCGCATTTGAAGAGCATTAATACAAGATTAATAGAGGTTTTAATAAACAGCGAATCGAGCGCTAATGGAGCCCAAGTTGTAAGCCGTGTGTAACACCCCAGGGGCTTAAAGGCATCCAGAACATGGCTGGAACATGCTGAAAGGGGATGTTAATCACCTTGTAGCCCTGCAGACACCACAGGGGAAGGGAACTTTAGGGGAAGGGCTGCAGGTGAGCCTGGGGCACGGCCTCACCCCTCCCACTGCTTCAGGGCATGGGCATTTATAAATGTTTCCCCCACCCCAGCCCTGGCACAAGGCAGCCAGAGGAATTTGGGACACCTGAGTGCCCCCGGGGCTGCAGCCACAATGAAGCAAGGCCAGTTCATAAGGGATGGCCTCCCTGGAGTGGAGCTACCCCCAGTCACGGAGCAGGGGATGGTAACTGGGGACCATTTGGAGTGGGCAAACCCTGGAGCTGGCCTGGGGTCCCTCTCCTGGGGCTACCCCACCCTCCTGCACAGAAACCCATCAGCACTTCCCTGGCTGAAGCCTCTCCCAGATCTGATAATCCCAGACAGGGATTTAGATCCCCTCCATCACCTCCAGCCTGAGGAGGGTTCAGCTCCCTCAGCTCTGCTGGCCTCACTCCAGGCTGCGGCACATCTGCAGCCCCTCGAGGGACGGGCCTGCTTTCAGGAGCAGTGCCAGGAGCCTTTCCCGAGGACCAAGGTCTAGTTCCAAAGTCCCCCTTTACCCCGTGAGCGTGGCTGGCTCTGCAGAGCTCCTGGGTCACGTCGGCCCCGCGAGGCTGGCCAGGACAGCTGGTGTGTGCCAGGGCTGGCCGCCTGCCCCCCAGGCTGCCCAGACAACTGCCTTGGCTTCAGGGCCAGGGGGCCTCCAATATTTGGAGGCTGCCAGCAGTGCTGGCTGTGGCTGTGGGCTGGACATGGAGCCTGGCCGTGGCTGTGTGGGAGCTCAGGATGGATGGACTGTGCTGGTTTAGTGGTGAGGAGCTTCTCAGGGTCTTTAGTTTGCTCCACAGCAGCTCAGTCACATCCATGTGTTTGGATATCCCCCTGCGGGGGAAGGAGCAGCTCTGCAGGTCCCCAGAGCACTTTGGGCTGGCAGCAGGGTTGAAGCAGCCCAGGATTCTCTGTCAGGAGCTGAACACCATCCTGGCTGCCAGGCTTCCCAAGGAGTTTGGAGCCTGAGAAAGAACAAGCCTGGGCTAAGGGACTGGGGCCAGCACGACAGTGCCATTTGTCTCAGATTGACCTCCCTGCAGGATGAGGCTCCGAGGCACTGCCCAGCTTTCCCACCATTCCTGGGAAATCCACTTGTTCCTGCTGCTCCACAGTCCTCAGGGAGACATTCCCTGGCCAGTCTGCTGTGAGAGGGAATCAGCCACCACCAGCTCAGGTTCTCCTGCCAGAGCTCTGGAAAGGACGAGCTCCATACCCAGAGTCCCCACTCAGAGCTGGAATTGCAGCTGCTGGGTGTTATGGGCTCCAGAGCCCCACGAGTTCCTGTCAAGTACAAGCCAAAAGCACTCTCCAGTCTCCAAGCAGTGGCTGACAGCTGAGGGACAATGGCCAGCTGAGGCAGAGGAGCAGGGACAGCCATTCTACCCCAACCTGCTCCCTCCTTCCCTCTCTCTGTCACTTGATGTCCCTCAGGTTTCAGTGCCAGGCAGGTCAGCACAGCATCCAGATCACAGAATTCCAGAATAGTTCAGCTTGGAAGAGACCACTGGAGCTTTTCTGGTCCCACCTCCCTGCTCAAGCAGGGTCAAGCACGTTGCTCGGGATTGTGTCCAGATAGCTCTTGAACATCTCCAGGGAAGGAGACTCTGCAGCCTCTGTGGGCAGCCTGGGCCAATGCTCGGTCACTGCATGGGGAGGAAGTTCTTCCTCATGCTGATGGTTTGGTAGGAATGGTCAGAGCTTGGACTCGCTGATCTTGGAGGTCTTTTCCATCCCTCACGATTCCATGTCCAGGTGGAACTCCTGGGCTCAGTCCCTGCCCACTCCTCTGGTGCCATTGCTGGGCCCTGCCCTGAGCCCTCCCTGCACCCAGGGACACCCAGGGACACCCAGGGACACCCAGGGCTGAGGGCCCCTCTCACCTGGGGCTCCTCTCGAGGCTGAACAGCCCCAGCTCCCTCGGCCTTTCCTCACAAGGAGATGTTCCAGTCCCTTCACCATTGTCTTGGGCAAACAAGTCCCAAACAGGCCCAATGGAGCCACCTGAGGATCCTGAGCACCTGCAGCATCTTGATGATGTTGCTGGACATGTTTTCATCTTCAAAATCATCTCTGAAAGCTCACAGCGATATCAGGACCCTCCTGATGGCCAAAAAATGGCCAACGTCCAACAGGTGTGCAAGGAGGAGACTCCAGGGCTCAAATCCATCCGTTCATCTGGCAGAGCAGCCAAGCACAGCCCCAGGACAGGGCCAGGAACTCAGCAGAGCCCCAGTGAGGCTTAAATATCCCCCCAGCTGTGGATGGATGGAGGGATGGATGGATGGATGGATGGATGGAGGGATGGATGGAGGGATGGAGGGATGGAGGGATGGATGG
>WEKY01037943.1:0-59556 GCA_013390045.1 Picathartes gymnocephalus | reverse complement strand
TGGATGGATGGATGGATGGATGGATGGATGGATGGATGGATGGATGGATGGATGGATGGAAGCAGGCTGACCCACAGCTCAGCTGAGCTCCCCAGGAGTTTTTGCAGGACCAGCAGCCCCAGTTTGACCCCACAGCATGTGAAACTGTCCTGGCAGAGCTTCTGCCTTGGTTTACTGGATCAAACTGGTCACTTCTGGGGATGGGCAGTGGCGTTGCTGCTGGGCCTTGGCTGTACCAGGGCCAGGTGGGCCCAGACAAGGCTCTGCCAGCCCTGGTCTCCTGCATGACCCAGTTAGAGCATCCAGTGAGCTCCTGTGCCGTGTTCCTGGCTGAGCATCACTGTTCCCTGGTTTAATTACCCGTGCGTGACTCATCCCGGCCCCGTTTATCAGCGCACAAAGCGCCCTTTGTGCTCCTCCAGCCCTGCCGGGGGGGATTGCCAAGCACCAATTACTCAGCAGCTCCTGCTGCCACAGGCCTGGAGATGGTGCCCTGGGAAGGGGGAGATCAAGGATTGGAGAAGGGCCACTGCCTGCCCCATGGGACTGGAGCCTGGGCCATGGTCCCACCCCATGAATAGAGTGGTGAAGCAAAAACATCCCCTGCCAGGGCCCAGCCACCAGCCCTGTCTTATCACAGTCATGGAGTGAGAGTTGGGTTGGAGGGGACCTTAAAGATCACCCAAATCCCTGCCATGGCAGTGACACCTCCCACTGTCCCGGGCTGCTCCAAGCCCCAATGTCCAACCTGGCCTTGGGCACTGCCAGGGATCCAGGGGCAGCCACAGCTTCTCTGGGCACCCTGTGCCAGGGCCTCCCCCCCCTCCCAGGGAACAATTCCTTCCCAATATCCCATCCATCCCTGCCCTCTGGCAGTGGGAAGCCATTCCCTGTGTCCTGTCCCTCCATTTCTTGTCCCAAGTCCCTCTCCAGCTCTCCTGGAGCCCCTTTAGGCCCTGGAAGGGGCTCTGAAGTCTCTCTGGAGATCAGCAGTGGCTCTTGGCCAAGAGAGGTGCTGTGGGCTCTGTCAGCCAGAGCAAGGCAGGTATTTGTGGGCAGGATGGCACAGGATTATCGAGTCTGGTGAGTGTGGATGATCCAAAGGCAGCTCCAGCAGGTCCAGCAACTCCTCCTGCTTCCTGAGCCAGCCATGGACCTCAGGAGATGAAACCCAAGCACCCAATTTCGAGTTTGCTGAGAGGGCAGCAAATCCTGCTGGCTGAGTAGTAATTCCCAGGCTGGTGGCTCTGAGTGGTGACATGGGACATTCCCAGGGCTCAGCAGGGCTCGTGTGCACAGGAGCAGCAATGTTTTGGGGTGGAAGAGTCAGTCTGGGCAGGCTGACAGTGCTGAGCAGTCGATGTGTGTGCACTGGTGGCTGCAGAGGGTCAGCAGAGCTGGCACCCAGCTCCCCCAGCAGTGGCTGGGTGGTGACCCTGGGTCACAGCCACCCAGAGAAGGGCACGGCCAGGCTGTGCCCAGTGGGGATGAGCTGCTCCTGCAGCCCCTGCCAGCTCAGCCCCTGCCCCTGCCCTGCTCAGGCTGATAAAGGGAGTGATACGGTCCCCTCGCATCACCTGTCGGGCTGCCAGCGTCCCACTGCTGCTGGGGACAGCCAGCAGCAATTACCAGGGTGGTAATTAGTTAAATCTGCCCTTGGCACAGAGGAGCTACAAAGCTGCAGCAGGAGTGAGGCTCTGCCTGTGCCCTCCGCAGGGGAAGGCATCCTGCACCTCCACATCCCTGGGGACACCAAGCCTTCCTGAGAAGCAACAAGGGCTCACCTGAGAGCTCCCAGGTGTGTGAAAAAACACCATGTGCGCACCCCAGGGCACAACAGGAGCTGTGCAGGGCATGGGGAGCTGCCCCCAGAGAGAGCTGATCAGGCTGGGCAAATGGGATAAATGGGATATCAGCAGCAGGCACTGTGTTCCCATTTCTGCCATGGCAGGACCCTAAGGAGTTAACAGCAAATGCCACCTCCTGTATTTTATCTCTCCTCCATTGAGGCAGCTCTGACACTGGCAGCAGAACAATGCAAAATTCTGATTAGCTCTGGTTTTCCAGCAAGAGGGGAGGCACAAGAGGGTGGGGATTTAATACTATTCTGCATAATTTTTAATCTAAATTCCATTTCTTTTCTTTTCTTTCTCTAGGAAGCAAACAATCTAGGGGGTTTTGTACTCGATTTCTTGCTTTCATAATCTAAATGAATTGTTTGCAAGTAGGAGCCAGCTGCGAAGATGGCAATCTCGGATCAAATCTGCCTTTCTCCTAGTTCTTTCAGTCATTAATTTGCTCCTCAGCTCTGATTAGCTAATCCTGGCTGCCTTGTGGCAGTTTCCAGGGAAAAACAGTGTGAGAGCTGCAGCTCCCATTGACGGAGCCGGAGCTGACGGGATGCATTCCTGCTTTGTCGTGGTGCTCCTGGTCGTCACTTCTCCAGAGACAAGTGGGGTATTCTCTAGGAGCAAAGGCTGGCAGGGTTATTTCTGGAATGCTGGCATTTTGGAAATACCAGAGGATGATGCTTTCCCCTGCTCTGCGCAGGGTGTGCGAGTTTGTTACGCCGAGATTGATTAGCTGGGCTTTAAAACAGGAATCCAAGGCCCCGCAGCAGATCCTTGCTCAGAGATATCTGGGTGCTGCCCCATTTTTGGGATGTTGCTGCTGTGCCTGGGGGACGTGGCAGAGCTGCCACCTCCATTTCCTAGATGGGAAACTGAGGCACAGGGCTTGGCCTGCTGGTGGGTGGAGGCTCACAGAGCCTCAGCAGGGATGTCTGGAAGGGGATGGGAAATGGGATGTGCTTTGTGCCAGGCACTGGTTTGTCAAACAGTGAATTAACCTTTACTCAGAGGGTGGGGAGGCCCTGGCACAGGGTGCCCAGAGAAGCTGTGGCTGCCCCATCCCTGGAAGTGTCCAAGGCCAGGCTGGACCTTGGGGTTTGGAGCAATCTGGGATGATGGAAGTGTCCCTGCCCATGGCACAGGGTTGGAACAAATGGGCTTTAAGGTCCCTTTACACACAAACCATTCATAATTCTCTGATTTTATGAATTAATTCTATGAATTAAGAGTCATGGTCTCAACTCCTGGAGTGCTCCTGCCCAGCCTGGATGGGCTGGGGGTGTCCCACTGGGGTGTCACCTCCCCAGATGACTGCTGGCACTCACCCCTCATGGTGTCCAGCTCCCTGTGACCCCAGTCCCACAGGGCTGAGGGCCCAGCTGGGAGGGACAGGGCTCTGTGACCCTTCTGTCACCAGGCTGCTGCTGGCCCCGTGTGCCCCTTCCTCGCGTGCAGCTCCACAGGGCTGCTCCCTCAGCTGCTGTCTTTATTCCATTCCTTTTCCAGATCAAATTCCCCGAGTGCTGGGGGTGGATCCTTTTAATTTTCATTTGTTTCAAAGCCGTGCAGGGCTTACAAGCATGACAGAAATGTGCCTGCAGTGCAGGAAATGCCCTACTTAGCTGCAGGAGCAGAGCAGGCTCCTCCAGCACGCTGACTCCAAGGACCTCATCTTCCCCAGGGACCAGGGCAGCTGCTGCTTCCCTCTCCAGCTCCTTCCTGGAGATGTCTGGTCCTACCACAAAGCCCAAAGAGCCCATGCAGGCAGAACAGTGCTGGGGAGCAGAGGTTGGGAGAAACTTCCAAGGTTAGACAGGGCCTGGAGCAACCTGGGCTGGTGGAAGGTGTCCCTGCCCATGGCAGGGGGTGGGACTGGATGAGTTTTAAGGTTCCTTCCAACCCAAACCAGTCTGGGGTTCTGTGATTCTGACACTGAGATGCTGCGTGAGGTCAGGACAGGTCACTGTCTGTGTCCCCCCTCACACCCAGCTGGCTGTGACAATCTCTTTAGGCTGTTCCAAGGCAGTTTAGAAAGGGCAGGGGCTGTGTTAGGACTGGTACCTGCTGAGGAAGCAGAGCTTGCAGGGCCAGACCTCCGACAGCTTCGGGACTTCCTGGGCACTTTCATCTCTTCTGCAAAGGGACAGATGTCAGAGGTGTCACCTTCTCACAGTTTGTGTGAGCTGGGAAGGAGGAGGGCTCACCCCAGGCTCTTCCAGAGGGAAAGGCCGTGCAAAGAAGGGGCTCACGTGCCCACAGCACCCAGAGCTGGGCCGGCCAGGGAGCTGCACATTGCTCTGCCCTCACCTCTGGGACATCCCCAGGGACTGTCCCTGCCACCTCTGCAATGGCTGGAACGAGAAGCATGCACAGAATCCCACAATATCCTGAGTGGGAAGGCACCCAAAAGGATCTTGGGTCCAACCCCTGGCCCTGCACAGACACCCCAACAATTCCACCCTGTGCAAACACTCCTGGAGCTCTGGCAGCCTCGGGGCTGTGCCCATTCCCTGGGGAGCCTGGGCAGTGCCCAGCACCCTCTGGGGGAAGAACCTTTTCCTGATCTTCAGCCTGAGCCTGCCCTGACACAGCTCCAGCCGTTCCCTGGTCCTGTCCCTGTCACAGAGAGCAGAGATTGGAGCTGCCCCTCGGGAGGAGCTGCAGCCCCCACTGAGCTCTGCCCTCAGTGTCCTTCTCCAGCTGAACAATCCAAGCACCCTCAGCTGCTCCTCAGACCCTTCCCCATCCTCATGTCCCTCCTTTGGACACTCTGCAACAGCTTTAGATCATTCTGATATCGTGGCACCCACAACTGCCCCAGGCCCGAGGTGAGGCCACACCAGAGCAGAGTGTAGGTCTAAGCAGGGCAGGTGGGAACAGGAGGCTCCCCGAGCTGAGACTTTCCTAAAGGAAAAAGACCCCAGTGGGTCCCAGGAAGGCTGAGGACCTTCACATTAACACCAGCTTCCTTTCCTCAGGGCTCCAAGAAGGGATCACAGGATCAGCAGGTGCTGAAGGAGGAGGAAGAGGAGGCAGGGCTGTGTGCCCATAGCAGGGAGCAGGCTGTGGGCTGGCACAGTCCATCCCTGGGCTGTGAACAGCCAGGTGAACATTGAGCTGTCCAGCTTTTAATCTTATTGAGCAGCTGAACCTCCAGGGATCCAGCTTTCCCTCTGACTGTTTCCATTTCATTTGCTGTGGGTTTGTCTTTGGTTCAAAGAACACAGAGCAGCAGCAAGCAGGGTCTCTCCATGAAGTCTTTGAGGCCTGGGGGAGATGGAATCCCCAGGCACCTGAGACCCACAGCAGTGAACATCTGCCCCTGTATCTGCTGCCTGAGGATTTCCCAGCCAGAGCAGTGCTCCAAGCCTTGCTCCATGGACACAGGCAGATTGTCTCTGGATGGACTGCACTGGGAAGCACGGCCACAGTTCAGAGGGGTTTGTTTTGGGGTGCTGAGCCTTCCTGCACCACTCTCATTCCTCTGACCCATGCTAATGCCACACTCCAGACTCAATGTTTTAATTCCAAACAAACAGTGCTCTTAGAGCTGGTTGTGCCTCTGTGTCCATCTCCACAGTGGCATCCAAGGCTGCCTGGGGGCCTTGCCCATCTCATGCTCTGCTCTGGCATTCAATTCGGTGGATGCTCTCTGATGTCAGGGAGTCAAAAAGGCAGCAGAGCAGCTCCTGGGCCTGGGGAGAAAACAAGGAAAGGGTTGGGGGCGAGCTGGGAATTCTGTGTGTGGTAAAGAAACTTTTTTCCAGAGGCAGGTTTCTTTTGCAGAGCCTGTTTTCCAGGGTGGATTAATCCCACAGAGGTGGCCAGCAGGGAACCCCCTGCTCCTTGTGATGCTGGGGAATTATGTTTTCAAGGAACTGAAGAAAAGCAACAACATGCAAGGTGCTAAATGGGAAATCTCCTCCCTCCCTGGCTGCTCTGCCTGTCCTTCCCAAACCCAGCCCTGGAGCAGGCCTGGCACGGCTGTTTCTGAGCTGGAGATGCCAACATGGTGCCAAAGGCTGCAGCCCAGTGTGCCATCCTGACTGTGCTAATGAGCACCAGGGCCCCAAAGCACTGGGGACGCTGTGCTGCTGCCCACCCCACACAGCCCTGGGGGCCTCCTGCCCGCCCTGCCTCTCCTCACAGCTGTTTAGTCTCTTTTTTGGGACTCCAGCCCTTCTGCCTGCTGCTGAGGGGAGGAGGATCATGCCAAGAGTGGCTGCGAGGTGCTTCCCCTGTGCCACTCTGCTGCAGTCCCAGGTTTCAGTGTCTGCAGGGAGGGGGATGCAGCAGACCCGCTGTGGCTCCAGGCAGAGCGGAGGGGTTGGAGCTGCCAGGGGAGGCTGGACTGCTCCCCATGGGCTCTTACTGAGGCACAGAGACTGTCAAAAAACAGTCACCCCACTGCTCTGATGGCTGATGGTGGCAGGTCAGGGGTGTCACTGAGGGACAGCCAGCCACTGTGTCCTCACAGTCCCATCCCAGCCACAGGCACTGCTGCAGGTGAGGGGGAATGTCCATCCCAGTCCCCAGGCTGAGCACAGCACTCCCTGACCACTCCCTTACCACTGGAGACATCCCAGTTTGGGCATGGACCAGCTGCAGGGACACCTGGGACACCCCTGTGGAAGGTCACCAACCCCTAATGGTGGCACCAACAAACCATGGCTCTGTCACTTCCAAATGTCAGCTGTGCTGGGTGTGCCCCTGCAGGGTCACTGGGGAGAACAAGGAGCTCCCAAAGCCTGGATTTGTCTAAGGCAGGTGTTTCACCTAGGGCAGGTGAAGGTGCTCCAGAAATCCAGCAGAGCAGACAGCCAGACCAGGCACAGATGCCAGCACTGCACCAGGCCACATTTGGAAAGCTGATTTCTCATCCTATTGCCTAATCCCAAATCACACTGGGAGTGAGGACAATATTCCATTTCACTTCCATGGCTTGACTCCACCAGGAAAGGCTGCAGCTCTGCTCAGACCATGAGGATTTGAAACCTATGTTCATTTAACCCTCCTGAACTTTGCCTGATATTGTGTTGTTGCTCATTAGCTTTGCCCTGCAAAGCCTGGCTGACATTTCATAAACTCATTAGCAGGAGATCAGAGGCTCAAACATCATTCCTGGGGCCATCCTTTGAGGAACAGATTCCCTGGCATGTTTGCTCCTCAGATCTCACTCTGATTCCTGAACCTACCCTGAACTTGGGAGAAAAAGGCCCATTGGAAAACCAGCAGGAGCTGCTGCTGTGCTGTTTGTAGCCCCAGGGAGATGTGCTGCTGTCCCAGGACTGCATTCCTGCTGGAAATTTCGAGCTCCTGCAACTTCCAGAGGGATTAGATTGCACATCCCAGGCTGCCAGAAGCACGGAGAAGGGCTCAGCATATTTGCTTTTCCTCTTCCCTAGCACAAAAAACCCTCTAAGCCTCTCCCTGATAGGCTCATTCCCCGGCGCCGGGAAGCAGAAGGGATTTTATGGCAGGCACAGAGATGTAACGTCCTTTCAAAGCAAATCAGGAGACAGCCTGGACTCGCTGCCCTGTCACATTCCTTGGCAACAGCCTGGCACCCTGGCAGCAGGCAGCACTGGGCTGTGGCAGCCCTGCAGCTCCGCAGAGCCGTGCAGGCAGAGCTGCCCGGGCACTGCAGCGCCGGGAATCCCACTGAGCCCTCGGAAAACGCCTGGAAACCGCAGCTGAACGACTTTGGGGAAGTTTCGTCGGTGTTAAAAGCAGGAATGCACACTTCAAAGAGGGCTCGGTGTCTTTTAAGGCTCAATCCTTAGAGCACTGGTGCTGAAGGCAGCAGCTCTGATGTGTTAGATGAGGTTACAAACACATCTCGCTCTCCTGCTGGGCTTTTATTGGGAAGAACAAGGGATCCAGAGGAGAGGTTTGTCCACTTGCTATCATTTCTCACTCTCCACAAGTCTTTTATCACAGAATCACAGAATGGTTTGGGCTGGAAAGGACCTTAAAGCTCGTGTCACTCCACCCCCCTGCCATGGGCAGGGATACCTCCACCAGGACTTCACATCTCCTGGTCCCAACTCCTCAGGCTCTGCCTCCTCTGTCCAAGCCTCTCACTTGTTCTGAACCAAACTTTGATGATTACAGCCAGAATTTTGAATGTATTTATGCAGTTTATTCCCATTAGCTGCCCGCATGTCTGGAGCTCAGTGTTTCCTTTCTTGGGATGAATTACTGAGAAAATATTCAGCTAGACCACCCCTGGAATGGCGAATGGCTTCACTCCTCCTCTTCCACTTGGATTTGGGCTTCTGAAATGCAACTTTCAGAACACAGGACCTGTGCCAGCTTGGCCATAGGGCTGAATGAAGATTTCCTGTCACTATTTTTGACAAATATCACAGATACTTGAACTTGTTCCCTGTGAGGGTGGGCAGGCCCTGGCACAGGGTGCCCAGAGAAGCTGTGGCTGCCCCTGGATCCCTGGCAGTGCCCAAGGCCAGGCTGGACAGGGCTTGGAGCAGCCTGGGATAGTGGAAGGTGTCCCTGCCCATGGCAGGGGGTGGCAATGGATGGGCTTTAAGGTCCCTCCCAACCCCAACCATGCCATGATTCCGTGATATTTTTCTCAGTGTTGATTTTTCAGAAAACATAACTATGGAAAAATTTCTATGGAAATTATAGAACCTTTATCAATATCTCCAAATGTTTAGATTCAAATCTGTGTCACCACTGTAATGTGGGAGACAGTTTGACAGGATTTTGGTCCCACCTTCCCCATGTTCTGGGCTCTCAGCCTAAGCCAAGGCTTGGGGCTGTCACCACCTCTGACTCATAAAAGTTATCATTTTCTTTGAAATTTCAACCAATATTACCAAGTTTCCCTCATCACAGGGGTACAAATGACACATATCTGTACTATAAAGTTCTCTACTTGCCTGATTCTCATTTTGGGGATAAAGGAGATGCTCTGCAGTGTCCAGGACCGACTGGTTCTGCCAGCAGGCACTGGGGGCAAAAGAAAGGGAAGCAGGGTTAGTTTGCCATGTCAGCTGGGACAGAGGGAGGTGACCCAGCTCTGGAGAGGTCTGAGCTCTGTGCCAGCAGCTCCAGCCACGGGCATCTGTTACTGCTCCTCTTTACACAGCTAAATCCTGGGTTTTACAAAGCTTTGTGTAGTTGGCTTTGCACTATTTAAATACAAACTTCAAACAAACAGCCATGTCCAGTTGCATAATGGTGGCTCTGGGGCAGTGGGAAATGCACACAAGTGTGGGTGCTTCGCTCTGGGCAAGGGGCTTTCTCTCAACCCAGATAATCTGGGTGTTTTCCCCCAGTCTCAGGATTTACTAAACTGCCTGGAGCAGCAGGCACTGCTTCACCAGTCCTGGTTTTGCTCTGGCCCTCCTCGAGCCACACAAAATGTATTCCAGAGAAATCAAAAGGCAAGGTACCAATTCCAGAAGTGCCTTTTGAACTGACTCCATGCACACTCGCAGCCTCAGGCCCGAAAACTCTCCCGAGGCTTTGGAAACCACTCCCTGCTCCCTGCCCCCATATCCAGGTATTGTGCTTGGCAACAGTTTTCCCTTCACTGGTTTCGAACAGCTCTGAGATTTTACACCCCATGTGTTCATTTTTTTCTTTTTTTTTTTTCTTTTTTTTTAAATTTCTATACCTCCTTCCCCTCCAAAGCTCCCCAGGATGAGCTGCCTATAGGGATAACATCACTCCCTGCTAAGAGCAATTAACACTTGGTAAGAATGTTTCATCAGAGAGAAAAACATCCAGCTAAGTTCCTCAGGACTTGGCTTCTGCTGTGATCGTTTAAAGGCAGGAAGGCACAAAGCCTGGCCTAAACTGATTTTCTCCTGCTGCAGCTGGGTTTTGGGGGTGCCTACTGAGCTGAGTTAACCAGGTGAGCTGCTAAGTCTGTGCACAACACAGGTCCTGACAACGTGAAAGTGCTTTTTAAATGCTTAAAGCACAGAGGAGTAATCACTGTGGAATCAGCATCACCTCTTAAGGCAGCTAAATCTGGTTTGTCATGCATAAAAAGCAGAGCATGCCTTCCTTCCAGGAGTTGCTTTGAATCTACTGCTGTAAATTCTTGCCTCTGCCACCCTGCAGCCAGGAAATGTGGCTGTGAAAACAAGTTATGACAGGGAAAATTCAGCTGCTTTAGCCCAAGCCATCCAGGCAGCAGGATGCTGACAGAACGAGAAAGGCAAGTCCCTCATCGTTTTCCCTTGTCTGTGGGTAGGACGGTGTCACTTCCCTCTCCAGGGTCCCCACTGCTCCCTCACCTCTTCCAAACAGCTCCCTGAGCTCCCCTTGGCACATTCCCAGATTCCTGCCTTGGCTCCACTTTTGGCAGGTAACCCAGCTGCCAGGCTGCTCTTGTGCCCACACCTGCGTTGTTTGTGTCCCTTTTTCTGTGCTCACTGGTTTTTGGTGCAGAAATAATGCCCTGGATGCCCAGAGAGCAGCCAGAGTGGGCCCTGCTGCTGCACAACCACAGCGAGGAGGGTCTGGAGCTGTCTCCAAATCCCCCAGGATGTCAATGTCTCTCCTTGACAGAGCTGGTTTAGGAAAGCTTTAATAGACTCAGGACTAGGAGCAGTTACACTGGCAGAGCCCACATTGTTCCTCTCAACACCTGATTCCTCCTTATCCCAGCCCATCTCTGACATCACAGCCAGGCTTCCATACAGATGGGAACGTCCCTCCCCGTGGCACAAAGCCGGAGAAATGTGGCTCAGCTGTGGCTCAAGTCCCAGGGCTGGAAAATAATCCCTGCACCGCGCTGAGGCTTCAGCGGCGCAGCTGAAACGCAGGGAACGGGGCAGGTATTGGAATGCTGGACCCTGGCAGAGAGCGGGAGATAAATATCCAGTGATTTATCCAGGACAGAAAGGGCTGATGGAGCTGTGAGAGTAGTTAACCTCTGGCGTTATTTAAATTGAAGATGTCTCGGCATGAAGTGTCCTTGGGAGGCACCAGTGAAGTCAGGCTGATTTTAAACAGTTCGAGGGCTTGGGAGACAATCAGGGTGTGAGCTCCTGATCTCCCTGAGGATCAGAGCTCTCCCTCCTCCCACCCTCGGGCACACCTTGCTGCCCCTCCCTTCCACAGGCATTTTCCATCACGCAGGCAAAAATGGTGGGGTTTTTTTGGTTGGTTTTTTTTGTTTGTTTTGTTTTTTTTGGTGTGTGTTTTTTTGTTGTTGTTGTTTGGGGTTGTTTTTGTTTTTGTTTGGTTTTTTGTTTTGTTTTTGTTTTGGTTTTTTTTGTTTTTTTTGTTTTTTGTTTTTTGGTAGAGCTGGATTGAAATGGCTCTGTGATCACTGGTTCTGGTGGAGAGGCAGAGTGGATCCTGCTCTTTGGGGGTGGATCCTGCCCTTTGGAAGTGCCTCCCGACTGCCGTAAGTTCTGCACGTGTATTTTGGAGCTCAGCACAGAAGTTAATCCTTTGTACAGAGCAGGAGGAGGCGTAAAGAGATTGGCACCTATTCCTGCCCACTCCCTGCTCAGCCCCTCGGCTTTCTGAGAGCCAGGAGAAGCCACTGGAGGTGTCTCTGGAGGGGCTGCCTTGGGACTGGCCCCTGGAAACACATCAAAACGGAAGGAAAGGGAAGTGCTGGGCTGCAGCTCATCCTGTTAAGCAGCACCCATGACTGTGATGCTGGGGAAAATAAAGAGGTGGGGGGATCTTGAGTGACTCTCCCAGAACCACCTTCCAGCAGTGACCTCCAGGGCTCCCAAAAGCTTATTTTTTTTTTCACTGTAAACCAGAGAAAGAGTGGGAGAAATCTCACCACAAAGGTCTCGGGTAATTTGCTGGTTTTGTCCCCTTGCAGAGTGGAAAGTTTGGGATGTGGCTCCCAAGGGTGTGATATTAAATGAATGGAAGCAAAGTCAAAATGTTGTCAGTAGCTTAAAAACATCTTTTAAAAGTTACCAATGAAACGTGTTCCAACCATTCCTGCCAGGTGTGGCCCTGGGAACACTTCTGCAAAGTGTGAGAACTCTGAGGTGCAGCAATGTGGATGTTCAGCTTTGATCCCTTGGTGCCCGCAAACTCCAGCATCCCTGAATCCCTGATTCCTGTCCCACTGACAGCACTTTTTGGAAATGCTCCAGAGGGCACAGCCAAAGTCAGGACGGGGTTTTTGGCGTGGCTGCTGGGCTGCTCCACATGGAATGTGGCACAAGCCCGACTCTCGGTTCCTGTGCCAGAGGAGCCGTGTGTGAGAGCTGCACACGCCAGTGCCAAATGCCAGCCCCGTGCAGGGAGCCCTTCCCTCTGGGGAACACAGGGTTAATTGCCCTGCTAATCACTCCGTTTCACTAATCAGTCCCTGCAGAGGGGTTCTGTTGGTTTTTTCCAGGCTTATACATCCTCTACCCAGCGTTTCTGGTGATTTATTTAAGAGGCTAATTTTTGATTTTGCTTTCTGGAGTTTATTTTAAGGTTTGGTGGGGGGTTTTTTTTTTTGTTTGTTTTTTCTTTTTTTCTTCACAGCAAACAAAATCTGCTGAGATATTTCTCCTAGGAATTTTATTGATTCAACAGGTCTCTTCCCAATGTGAGTCCTTATTTGAGAGAATTCCCTGCATTCATGGAACCATGCTGCTGAGCCTTATGGACACTGCAGGTCCTTAACAAAGAACACAACTCGGTTTTTAAAGGTCCTGAGTAGAGCACACATGACTTGGAAACTGGGGGACACTCTCAGGTATTGGGCCCATCATGACAAAAGACACTGAGGGGCTGGAGGGGGTCCAGGGAAGGGAACAGAGCTGGGGAAGGGGCTGGAGCACCAGGAGGGGCTGAGGGAGCTGGGAAAGGGGCTCAGCCTGGAGAAAAGGAGGCTCAGGGGGGACCTTCTCACTCTCCATAACTCCCTGACAGGAGGGGACAGTTGGGTGGGGGTCAGGCTCTGCTCCCAGGGAACAGGGACAGGACTGGCCTCAAGTTGTGCCAGGGGAGGTTTAGGTTGCATATTGGGAAAATTTCTTCACGGGAAGGGTGGTCAGGCACTGGCACAGCTGCCCAGGACAGTGGTGGGGTCACCGTCCCTGGAAGTGTTAAAAAAAAAAGTGTGGATGTGGCACTTGAGGGCCTGGTTTAATGGTGAACGTGCTGGTGGTACTGGGTTCCTGGCTGGATTTGATCTTTCCCAACCTTAACAATTCCATAACCCAGTGACTGACCATGGACAAGGTAACTGTGCAGGACAGGCTGCCCTTGAGTGGCAGCTGCCCTGATCAGAAGCACAGGAAAGAGAGGTGCCCTCCTTCAGAGCAGGAGCTCCTCCTTACCTGTCCAGCAGGGAGCCCAGGGAGGTGACAGCGCTGTCCCACTGTGCAGCCAGCAGCAGGCACAGTCCATCCTTCAACAGGGAACACTGCCAGAGAGGGAGGAACAGAGCTTTGGTGCTGCTCTGCACCCGAACGAGTCTCTAAGTCTGGCTGCTGGGTGAGGAACAGGAGGCACAGAGCAACAGCTCCTTCCAGGCAGAGCCAGTGCCATGTCTGAGCTGTTTGTCATCTCCACAGCCCACCAGAATTCCTGTTGCCCTCTCTGAGTGAAAACCAGCAGAGTATCTGGGTGTGTTATTCAGTCCCTACCTCTGCTGGAAGCAGGAACACCAAGACAAGTAAATATTGAGATATTGTAGCAGAAACACTCATTACTTGAAGCAGCACATCTCCCTGCTAGCGAGGGAGAGCAAAGGCTGCAACATTCACCTTTGGCTCAGCAGGGCCAGATCCTTCTGGAAACACTCCAGCTCTGCCCAGGGCCATTTATCTCTGACAGGAGGAAGGAGGGATGGCTCTGCTCCCCCAGCGCTGATTTGTCCTTCCTAGAGAGCTGTGCACATTCCATGTGCACAGGGATGGATCCTCGGGGGACTCAGGGGACAGGCAAGCACTAATTGGCTGCTAGATGTAATTGCTGTTCCATACAGATGTACTTCAAAGGGATACTGTCAGTTTTAAAAAGCACAACCTGAAAAGATCTTACCTGCTCCTATTATAGATAACACCCAAGACTTACAGCTGAGAGCTGGAAGCCCAAATGTTTGTGTTTTGTGAAGGGCCTGCTGTGCTGTGACAGCCCTCGAGTGATTGTTGGTTGCTACTGCCACTGTAATTACTTTCCCCCCTTATTTACTCTCTGCTGCTGACAGCACTTTCCTGCACATTCCACCTTCCAGCTTTGCCCAGGCAAGGTTCCTGACTGGCTGGGCTTCTCCTACACCAAGAGCAGAACAGTCTGAGCCTGGTGTTTCTGTTGCTGTGGGGCAATGTCAGCTCAGCCCAGCAGCACATCCTGTGCCCAAACCCCAGGCTGGGCTGCACCTGCTGAGAGCCACAGAATGGCCTGGGTTGGAAGGGACCTCAAAGCCCATCTTGTCCCACCCCCTGCCATGTCCAGGGACACCTTCCACTGTCCCAGGCTGCTCCAAGCTGGCCTTGGGCACTTCCAGGGATCCAGGGGCAGCCACAGCTTCTCTGGGCACCCTGTGCCAGGGCCTCCCCACCCTCCCAGGGAACAATTCCCTCCCAATATCCCATCTATCCCTACCCTCTGGCAGTGGGAAGCCATTCCCTGTGTCCTGTCCCTCCTGGCCCCTGTAAAGAGTCTCTTTCCATCTTTCTTGAACTCCTTCACATAATGGAAGGCCACAGTTAGGTCACCCCAAAACCTTTTCTTCTCCAGGTGAACAATCCCAATTCCCTCAGCCTTTCCTCCCAGCAGAGCTGCTCCATCCCTCTGCTCATCCTGGTGCCTCCTCTGGACTGGCTCCAGCAGCTCCAGGTCCTTCCTCTGCTGGGAACCCCAGAGCTGGAGGCAACACTCCAGGTGGGAAATCTCCGGCTCAGGCTCCAGGGCACAAGAAGTGCAAGAAGTAAAAGGGTTTTTTAGCATTGTAGGGGAGGATTAACGGGGTGTGATTACAGACAGGGAAATGGAAACTGTATTTATAGGGAGAAACAAGACAGGAGACAGCAGCAGAACACACAGAACAGGGCACTGATGGCTGACTGGAATGAAACATTCAATAAATGAGTGATGGCTGGGCCATTCCCACGAGGGCTACATTCACACTGGCTGGTGTCAAGGGCTCCCAGGGATGCAGGAATACCAGGAAGTGTCCCCTGTGCCCACACTGCTCACCAAAGGTGCCAGGGCTCAGAGGCAGCATTGCAATAATGCCACCAAAGCCTCGGGGCAGCACATCAGAGCAAGGCATTGAAAGGCTCTTCTTTTGTGCCAAGGAAGCAAAGCCCAGCTCCAGCTGTTCCATACCTTTGCTGCAACACTGCCCTTGGCCCTGCTGAGCATCTGGGAGATGCAGAGAGCCTGAGGTGAGTCCAGCACAGCCAGGCGAGCTCCTGTCACCACAAAGCCACTGGCCACCAGCTCCTCCAGCAGCTCCAGGTACGGGGGGGGCTCCGACCCCCGCAGGATTATCCCAGGAAACACCAGGCAGGTGCTTTGCCAGAGCTTCTCCAGCAGTGGCTGACCTGGTGAGAAAAGAGCAAAACACCCATTTGGTCTCTGCCCCCTGCACCTCTGAGCCTTGTCAGAGCCTCTGCCCTGGCACAGACACGTCCGTGGCAGTCGGAGGCACCATGGTGTTGGGATGTGCCCTGGGATGTGCCCTGGGATCTGCCCTGGGATGTGCCCTGGGATCTGCTCTGGGATCTGCTCTGGGATGTGCCCTGGGATGTGCCCTGGGATGCTCATCCCGAGCTGCTGCAGCCTCTGTGTCCCTGTCTGGAGATCACAAGGCAGCAGGAGTGACCCCATTTCAGGAGTCAGACAAGGACAACTGCTGGTTTATACAGGAGATACTATTCCATTTTCATTTTTTCCAAGCAGAGAAAGCTGCTAATCCAGCTGCTTTTATAATCCCAAATGTAATTCTGCTCAGCATACGGGAGGCTTAATGTATTTCATATTTTCCTCATGATAAATCTGTCTGTCCATTAAGCAGCAGCTTTGTGATAATTATTTGCTGGAAGGAGGTTTCCTTGTGTGCAAGAGCTTCCTCTAGTGTCCAACATGAGCCCAGAACGTGAGTGATGTGTCTGCCTTGCTGCAGGCACCTACGCGATCGTGCCTGACAGTTCAGAGATCACGTGGACTTGCTTTTCCAGGGCAGTAACTCTTTGAAATACATTTTCTGAGACACAAACACATCACGGCTGTACGCTGCTTTCCTTTTTACTCTGCTTAGGCATCTTCAAAGCTAAGATATCCTCGTGCAGCAGGAAATTAGGGGCATGTATTTGGAGATTAGCTCCCGACAATGAGCTGTGCAAAGCCTGCAGGGTACCTGTGCTCTCTCCACAACATGCAATTTTATTATTTTAATTTATGCAATCTCTTCTACAAATCAAATGATTCAGTCACAACAAACCTGTGCTACAGGCCTGCTCCTTTCCCACTGTGCACTAAGACGGTGGGGAAAACACCTCTCCCAAATACCTTGGGACAAATCCTCCTTCAGAGCCCCCTTGCACAGAAGTGACTTGGTGTTCACCCCAAGGGCAGAGGACTTGACTTACCACCCCCTCCTTGCACTTCTGCACCTGCTGGTGTGTGACCAATGCCCCCCCGCAAAGTCCTGTGTCAGGCAGGATTCTGTCACATTTTTATCCTGCTCCTCTCCCATCCACAACACTCCTGTGGCTCCACTGCTGGGAATTAACAACTGCAGTGATCAGGTGTAGCACAGGAACATTTTCTGAGCTGCCCACATCAGTCCCATCAGAACTGAATGAGAATAGCCTGGTTCTAAACAATTCAGTTCCCCAGGGAACACCACAGGGATGCTTCACCTGGTCCCTGCTTGTTTATAAAGGCTTGGGATCAATCCACAACATCCCAAGGTGGGAGCATCCCCCCGTGTCAGTGCCATCTCCTGCCCCTGCAGCACAGCTGTGTTTACACATGTCCATCAAGCCAAATCAGCAGGAAAGGCCCTGAGGAGCTGCTGCTGCATCCCAGGAAGTGTCAGCCTGGCTGAGGCTTCAGCTCCCAATCAAAGTCAGCCTGGCCAAAGCTGGGAGTCATTTGGAGCTGGCAGCTGCTCAGCAGCAGTGGGAGCTGAATGAGCTCTCAGCCCAGCTCAGGAGAGGGCTCTGGCCACGCTCTCAGCAGCACTCCCTGCACCCACTGGTATTTATCTACTCACAGCCCAGAACAGCTCAGCACTGCCCAGCTCCTGCCTCGCCAGGGGAGGCTCTGAATGGGCACAAACCACCAGGGCTGTGCTGAGACACCTGGGAAGGGTTCAGAGAGGAACTTGTGCTGCTCTGACACCAGCTGCGTTGTCAGTGCTGGTTCTGCTGCTGCTGTTCAGGTCAGCCCTTGGGGACAGCTGTGTCTGTAAAGCCCTGAAGTGCTGGCAGGTGAATAGTTAAAGGCTGGACTCCCCGGGAGCTGTTCTCTGCAGCTCAGAGCTGTCTCTCCCTTCTGAAAGGACATCAATACCCAATCTTGCTGCCACCAGATGGTTTATCTTGCTGTCCAATGAATCAATAGCAGTCCCAGTCTCTAGCAGGAGTTACATTTCCTTACCAGGGCTGCCTGGCTGCTCAGAGCCCAGGACACTGGGATGTCTTCCCGGGTCACGGGTTAGGATCTTGTGCTGCTTCCTGACTCCCAGGCTGAGGATGGGATCATGTTTCAGGTTATGGACCTGCAAGGGAAGGCAGGCAGGGAGGGAGAAGCAAGTCCTGTGAACACATTACCTAATGAGGAGGGACAACACTCCTCAAGTATTGATTCAGGCAAGCTGTGAAGCTTTTGTTGCTGTCGTGTACTTCTGTAATTGCCAGCCTAGAAAACACCTGCTTGTCTGGAGAGACAAGAACGTTTTGCATGCATTCTTCTCTTTAATTGAGGCTTAATTCAGTGCAGCATCTCGTCATCCTTTTCAGGGTCCCATATCCAGACACTATCGTAAGGTCTCTAGTCCCAGCTTTTCAAGGCCAGGACCTCAAAAAAAACCCCCCATGAGAGTCTGACAGCTTTACCCGTGCCACACTGGGGTTTAGCAGCTCCCTTTGCTCCTGAATGAGCTGGCACAGTCAGGATGCACTGAGCTGCACCCACATTTGTGAAGCCCATTACAGATGTGGCCATTTCCAGAGGACCATCTCAGCTGGATCACCCCTGAGCCACAGCAAAGCTCAAACATTTCCATCCCTTGGTTGAGCACATCCCAATCATTTTCACATCATCAGCCATCCCACCTCATCATTTGTGTCACCCTGAATGACACAAAGCTGATAAAAAAACCAGCTCCTGGGTCAAGTGTGCCTGAGCAGTCAGGGTGGGGCTGCTATCCCTGTTTGTGGCCTCCTGCCAAAGCAATGTTGATCATTTGAGAGCACAAGCCCTGAGCCCTCCCAGATTTACAGCAGAGCTTGCTGAACAAACAGATCTGCAGCAGCTCTTCCCCACCGAGGCTGCCGGGGTCAGTGCAGAGGGAGGAACAACCCCAGCACCAGGAGAACTCAGAGCAGCATTATCTGAAGTGTGACAGGAGAGAAGTCATGGGATAGCAGGGCCAAAGCTGCTGCTCTGGCACAGCAGGATAAAGCTCAGGAAAGGGCAGGTTCCTACCTCTTCCTCCTGCACTGTCTGACACTGGGCACAGCACAGCCCTTCTGGGAAAAACAGCTTCACATCCCGGCCAGCCATTGGATAGGATCTGGAGCCTGAGAGATAAATACAATGAGAAGATTCTCTCAGGCCATGAATTAAACATTCTCTAGACTCACACTCATCTTTTGGAGAGATTGATGATGTGCAACTCACTGCAGTAATTGCTTTAAAGGCCAGCTGTTCTGTACAGTAATAGCAAACATTTTAAACCATTATATTTAGAATAGTTCCATTGCCTCCTTGGTATTTTGATTGTGTCCTACTATCACTCAGCAGCTTCCTGATGTAAACAAGACTCCTTCTATTTCCTAACAGTGGAGCTGAGGGAATCATGTTAAGGAGACTGTGAAACCTTTCAATTCCAGCTCTAAATCCTGTTGTTCCCTTGCTTCTGGATCACACCAGGCTGCTCTTACTGAAGGGGAAGAGCTACTGGTTAGTAAAACAAATGTGCTTAGTAACAATAATGCAGCTCCCAAATACACTGGGGGCTCTGACTGACCATGGAAATCAGAATTAGCACGAGGCATTGCTGGTGGAAGTACATTTTTCTGTTCACCACTGGTCAAGAAAGGTAAATTGAGACTGGAACAGTCAGAGAAATGACATGAGGATGACTGGGGAAATGGAGAATCATCTGAAGAGTTAAACCAGACCTTGGCTTTTTTGACCCAACACGACCCAAAGCTGAGGAACAAATCTGATTTCTGATAAACACTTCAGGGTAGGAAAGGTCAGAGGTGTAAAAAGAGCTACTTAAAATAAAGTCCAGATAATGGCACAGGAACAAATGGGTACAAACTGCATGTGGCTATATTTAAGTTTGAAAATGTATGAAGATTTTTAGCTCTCAAAGCTCTGTGACATCCATCCAGTTGGGGCGGGTGCTTATGGAAGGGAAAACGTGATGGGGCTGTCTGTGGGGGAATTAACTGAACTCAGTGACTTGAGAGGTCCCTCCAGGCTTAGCAGCTGAATATTTCCCTATAAAGCAACAGTGTTATAAAGCATTACTCAGAATGTTTGGAGATTTGTGGATGGAAAATATTAGAGAGGGAAAAGCTCTTTCTATTGAAGCTTAGATAGATTGTCAATGTGCTGGCACACGTCCATGCTCCTGGGATCCAAATATCCTCTGAAATATTACCACCTTGGAGGCTACCCATTCACAGGATCCCACCTGAGAGCACTCAGCCCTGTTGGAGCTCCATAATTCCAGGTTTTGTGTAGCCAGAGCCCCTAAGGCAGCAGTTTACAGTCCTGAGGTTGTGTAAGTCCCAGTGTATGAGCTGGGCTGGATCCTTTCCATACCTCCACAGCAAACCTTCTGTGCTTCCATCATTGGTGGCATTACAGAGAACACAAATGCTCCCAAAATGAGCATTTTACTCTCACTTTGCTCAAGGTACAAGACACTGTAGGGTGCACATGTAAGAGCTTTCTGGATGCAAGAAAAAGCACAATCCAACGACTTCCCAAGCCCCAGAAGAGATGGCAAGGTGCAGGTTCACCTCTGCAGCTGAGGCCCAGAGGATTAAAGCTGCATTTCTTGGTTCACCAGTCTCCCTGGAATCCCATCTTCATCTAAACTGCATTTCCCCTGTCACTTTGGAAGGAAAAGTGAGAGTTTGCTCTGCTTCAGGCATTAACTGAAATTCTTCCTCGGCTGGAGCAAAACTAGGAAAGCTGAGTATTCCCTCCTAGGAAAGGAAGATGGGCTTGCACAGTCCCCCAGTTACTCACTGAGGGTTCTTCCAGCTTAACTTGTAGGTAAATGTTTGACCTGTGTTGGAGGACGGGCTCTGGGAGGTGCAGGGGCTTAGGAACACTCCTCTCCTTATGGCTCCAGGGCAGCTGGGTCAGATCCATCAGAGTCAGCTGCAGCTGCATCCCTGCTCCTGGACTGTGTGCAGGGAGGGCTCTGTGGGCCAGCCCTGCTGGGGGGTCCGACACGGTGCACGTGGATCAGAGGGCAGCGCCAGCTCTGGGCTCAGCCCAGGCCTAAAGAGCAACTTCAGATCCCAGCCTAGGGGTCTGAAGGGAGTCACTACATCCAAGGATCTCTCCCACACAGTGAGCTCTCTGTAACTCCCAACAAAAACGGGATGAGACTCAGCTTCCCTTGTTCATCTTCACTGAGTTACGCTGGGGATGCTCTGACTGTAGCAAACATCTGAAATTTGGGGTATCTATTACCCATTCTCAGCCATGACTGAGGAGTTTCAGAGCAACCTGGACACACAATCCATTCATCTCAAGAGCAAGAGAATCGGGGGCTGACACTGGAAAAATATTGTCTGAGGAGCCCTGACCACTTTTTTTTGTGTAGGTAAATCCTGCTCTTCAGTCACTCCCACAAATCCTGTGGGACCATGGTGAGAGATCTCTCCTGGCTGAGTCCAAGTCCTCAGGCTTAAAGAAGGGTCTGCAGCAAGGGGTTGGTTCTCTTTCCCAAGCTGTGGCTCCTTCATTCCCTGCCAGTTCTCAGCAGCCCATTTGATATGGATGAAAAGAGGGAGTGATTTCACAGCCCAGGATACAATGGGAAGAGCCAGATAATCCAATGGATCTTGTCAGGAAAGTTCTTCTGGGACTTGAGGGCACACAGTGCCTGCCAGCTCACCTGAGTTTACAGAAATTACTGCTTCATTATTTTTATATTCCTTTAAGTATTAGAGCAAAATCAGTGCAACACTAAGAACAAACGCAGGCAGGGAGCTAACCATGTTTAATTCTATGGGAATTTTGGAATGACATCCTTCCCTCCTTGTGGCAGTAATGTTGGGCTCTCCACAGGCTGCTCTTCCAGGGATACTTCCCATTTTCCCATCCTTCACCCCACATTGCAACATCCCAGTGCCTCCCTGCTGGCAGAGGAGCTGGGGTGGCTCAGCATTCCAAGGAAGCTGACCTGGCCTGTGCCTCTGCCCATGTGCCAGCTGGAAAGAGCCTTTCCAGATGGGAAACAGCTGAGTTCCCCTGCCTGCCTCAGCCAGAGCAGGTTTGGATCACCTCTCTCCAGCCAACCATCAGCATTTTGAGATGTTCCAGGAACTCAGGGTCCTGCAGTCTTTGTGAAATCTTGGAGACATCAGGAAGGGACACACAGGCAGGGAAGACAGATGGGTTCTTGGGGATAATTCCAAAATAACCAAGCTAAAAGTACAAAATGACCAAGCAGGGAAGAGATCAAAGGAAATCTGTTCTGATAAAGTCAGATCTAGGGCTGCTCTGGGAAGAACCCTTTTGGAATATATCATCTGGGACAATATTTCACTGCTTGAGACACACTCAGCTCAGCCACCAGGAACACAGGGAAAGCTTTCTGGGGAATAATGGCCTCCAGCGTCTGCCAAGGCTGGATCTGTAGTGACTGGGCAGAAGGGAACAATACATAACATATTATCTATTTGTATATCTGAGCCTTTTCTTTTAGAAAAACCTACCATAAAATCCATTCTGGACTGTGTTGGTGCCATACTGAGCCCTCCAGAGGCATGGATCCAGTGCTTGGGCCAGCTGGGGATCCTCTGGCCCCAGGAGATCCATCAGCTTCTTCACAGCATTGGGCCTCTGCAGGCACAGCACGAGGGCAGTGCCTGAGGTAAGGTAGGTACAGTGAGCTTCTACAGCAGCTGGATCCTGAGAAGAAATCAGGGATAGAACAGGTTATAGGGAACTGGTGAGCACTGGGAACATCCCAACTTTCCTTTGGCTAGGAAGGAAAGTTGTGAGTAAGCAAATCTGCTGGTGCTCCTTATTTTCTCTCCTCTAATAACACTGCTAAAGATTCCAAAATCTAGAGCTCGGACACCAAGCCGTTCCTGAGACATCCAGCAGGTCACAGGAGGGCTGCTCCTTCAGGGGGACATCTGGATCATGAGGAAGCACAGGCACAAGCAAGAACACCAGGGTCATAAATACTCTCCACGTTTAATTCTTCAGCTGATATAAAATGAAGGATCACAAATACCAGAGCTTTGCTTTTTGAATTCCCAGAAGGCAGGACCCCCCACCCCAACACACACACACACACCCTGCTTCTCTTGAACAGTGAATTCCAGACACTAATTAGGATCAGGACTACAGAACTTAAAAGTAGGAGGGTCGCAAGGGGCCGCAAGAAATCACTTTGTTCTCCCGGTCTTGTCTAATGCCCTTTGCTCCACAGCGAATTTCTCCACCTTTGCTTCTTTTCCAAGCATGGTCAGTTCAGCCCAAGCCCACTCTGAGCAGAGCTGTGGAGGTCACAACACCCTGGGATCTTCCACTGAGGGAGGGTGAGAGGAAATAATGAGGAACAACCACTGCACTGGTGAGGAGAGGCTGCTCTGAGGGCTGGGGCCAGGCAGGCTGACAGGAACCCTGGGACAGGCAGCAGAGTGGGTGGCAGAGCACTCCTGGCCCTGCTGACTGCTTTAATCAAGGAAAACCTTGGGGAAGCCAGGCCTGCTGCAGGTGGCTGGGCTGAGCACAAGGTCAGGGTGCCCAGAGCAGCTGCAGCTCTGCCTGCTCCTGCTTCTCCATCTGAATGACATGGCAGGAGCTCCCAGTTCTGCCTCTTCCTGCCCTTCCATCTGAAAAATGTGGCAGGAACATCCAGCTGTGCCCCCTCCTGCCCCTCCATCTGAACAAGGTGTCAGGAACATCCAGCTGTGCCTCCCTGCACCCCACAGCGCAGGGCTGGGCGTTCTCTCCAGCTTAGAAAACACGGGCATTTCCAGCTCCCTGCCAGAATCAACCCATGGCTATTTACTTTTTTTTTTCCCCAGTTTTTGAGGAAATAAAAACAAGAGGGGGAAAAACACCATTTGATTCAGCTGAATCACATCATTCACAGAGGTTTTAATTCCTCTATTTTTTAATCTTCTAAAAGCAGCAGAGGATAGCAATTCTCTAGATAAAACATTTCCAAAAGCAAATCCTATAATTTCATTTAAAAATATGGAGATAAAACACTTCAAGGCCTCTCTCTTTTCTATCACGTGCAACCATTCACTGCCTTTGACCCAAATCTTCTTGCACTCGCCTGCCTCCTAAATTGCATCTCTAAGAAGTAGGTTGTGAATTGACAACCACGGGCTCCAGCCTGATATTCCCCCCTCTGTTTGCAAAAGGAAAATATTCCATGAGAAAACATCCCGCCCCCCCCCCGCCCCCGTGCTTAAATTGGTGAGGTATTTAGGGGTTGGGTGTGGTGTTTGTCACTGCTCCTGCCCTGTGGGCACAGGGTCATAGCGTGTGACTCAGGGGCTCTCTGGTGACAAGAGCTCTGCTTGGATGAGGATGAAGAATTTCAGCTTGTCACAGTGTACTGAGAAATTGTGACATTCATTCAGTTCTGTATAATAGAAAATAATCCCTTCCTGCTTGAAAATTTTTCTTAGTTAAAAAAAAAAAAAAAAAGGATTTAATCCACTTTGCTATGGGTTTTCTCTTTGGGCTATGAAAAATCAGTGATGTTTTTCATGACAATGTTCAAAAGGACTGATAAAACATATCAATATTCATCCAGGTTGGAAACAGCTGCAAAGAAAATATGCACTTTCTGTTAAACAGCCTAGAATAAATGAAAGTATTTTGTTCCAGAGCTTCTAACCAGTGATGTTAGATCTAAATAACAAAACCCTTCTGTCTTTCAGCTGTTCCCCAGCAAATCCACAGACTTGGGGTGGAAGATGATGTTGTTTCTAATTGCTGCTGATGGTGTCAGGGAACTCCTGGCAGCTCCTCTCACTCCTCACACCCATTCCAGCCTCTGCCAGCCCAGTGCTGCCTCCATTCCCTCCATTCCCATCCTGCCTCTGCATCCTTGCAGATCCCCAGCAGCTGTGCTGGGGCTGCCCCTGTGCAGACGCCTGGAATTCAGGGGGGAATTTCGTTGAGAGGAAGTTCCAGCTGTGCACGGGCTCGGGAGGACTAAGGGGATTAAAGAGCAGAGGAATTACCCGGCTGCCTTCACTGCTGGAAGCACAAAAGGGGCTGGAGGGAATTGTGCAGTTATTGAGTCCAGTGACCTGCTGCTGCAGGCAATCACATCAGGTAATCCCCCACAGCAAGATCAGGCCCCAGTGGAAAAATAAAGCCCAAACTGCCAATCTGCAGAGGGCTGGATCTGCTGGATGAGCACTGAAGGGAGATCCAGCTTCCCTGGGCTGATTTCCCCTGGGAACCAGGCGCTCCTCACCGGCTGAGCAGCACCAGGTCATGCTGCAAGCTGGGGAGACAATGTCAGCTCTATTTACATGACCTTTATTTTTTATAATCATTATTAAGCTACAGATAAAACATCTTGTTATGGCTCCTGTGATTCGATAACCTCAGCAAAGAGCAGAGCAGTTGTTCTTTCTCGTGCTCCAAAGGCCACGCGCCGCTCCGAGCTCGGGGGGACTTTTTCAGTTGGAAAAGCAATCACGGAGCTCAGCTCGTGCTGCCAAGGATATTTGTCAAGTGCATGTAAATAATACATTAGAAAGGAAAAGGAGATGAGAGGTTGTCTTGCTTGCAGTGAATAAACCCAAATTTGCTCTCAAGTGCTATGTACACACAACAAACCGGCACATCCCAGGGCTTGGGAGCTCTCCTGAGATGGATTTTGGAGCGTGCTCCAGGTGAAGTGAGAAAAAGCCCTGGACAGAACTTCTAGAAGGGACAGACACTGGCTCCACCTTCTTCAACAGGACATTTCATCATGGATCTCATCAATCCATATAAATATCCCCAAGGGTGTCAGAGGATAGTGCCAGGCTCTTTGCAGTGGTGCCCAGTGACAGGATGAGCAGCAATGGTCAGAAATTAAACCACAAGAAATTCCACCTCCACATGAGGAAGAACTTCCTTCCATGGAGGGTGGCAGAGCCCTTGAACAGCTGCCCAGGGAGGGCTTGGAGTCTCCCTCTCTGGGACATTCCAAACCCACCTGGATATATCCCTGTGTCACCTGCTCCAGGTGACCCTGCCCTGGCAGGGGGGTGGGACTGGATCATCTCTAGAGGTCACTTCCAAACCCAGCTGGGATTACCCCAGCAGGAATTCTGTGACCTGCTAAATGTCAGCAATCTGCCCCATATCAGGAGCCTCATTTGAAGCCCAGCATCGCATCCCATTGTGCCATATGCCGAGGAGCAGATCCAACGTGAATATTCCTCCTATCCCAATGCTGTACATGGAATTTAGCTGGGAAAAACAGCCCTGCCCCCACAGCTGCCATTGAGCCACTTACCCACTAGATTTTCCAAATAACCCAGTCCCTGAAGCCTGCTGAGGCTTTTTCAAAATCTCCCTACTTATCTTGGGAGCTCAGCCTTTCCCAGCCCTCCGCAGTGAGAGCCTTTCCTGCTGTTCTGAAAAGGAGCAGGAGCCCCTGGACAGCAGAAAGCATTTCCCACTGCCTGCTCCCCCTCACCAAAGGCAGACTGTTCTCTTTGCTTCCTCACTTTCAAACCCTGCTTTTTTTCCCCTTGAACAAAACCCCAACAGTCTGTAATTTTTATACTCATTAGTCACCAGCTCTTCAAGGCAACTGAATCAATGCTCAACAGCTGCTCTGGTGTGTTGGAGAACTCCAAAACCAAGGAAATTTGCAGGAAACAACCTCTCCTCACATTTACCCCGCGTGCATCTGCATTGCTTCCTGAGGATATTTGGGGTTTTTAAGATGTTTTCTGTTTCAAATGATAAAAAAAGCATTTTAGCTTTGTGATTAAATACATTGGGAAGCACATCCCCACCAACCTCAATGGCCACTGTATCTCTCTTGCCATTGCAAATATTTAAAACTCAGATACCTGTGCTCACTGCTATCATGCAGAAAGTATTAACTGTTCCAGAGCAATGCCTTGGCATGTGCCTGTTTTCTTCTGGAAGCCTCTATCAAGAATTTCTAGAAGACAATTTTATAAACTTTCCAAACTTAACCCAAGGGCAGTATCAATTATAAACATTTGTTTCCTATAAAGTCAAGTGGTTAAATGTCTTCAGGAAAGCAATCAAATAACATAGATTGTTTTTCCCCAAGGGAAGTAAAAACATAATAATCCAACTCCTCTCAAATGCCCAGAGCTCAGTTCCCTGGCTTTCACAGTATTTTTACACTCAGGGTAAGTCAGGTTGAGGAAAGAAAAGGTTTCTAATGCCATAAAAGAGCAGAAACAAACATCTATTTTTAACTATTCAAGGCCACAATGCCCTAAGATTTAAGAACTCTCTTTATTGCCGATTAGACATGGGCAAGGACAATTTCCTCTCCTTGCAGGTGATTTTTACAGACTGGCTCCCAGGATTCAGCTGTGTCTGCAATGTAATCTCAGGTAAGAGCACCCCAGGGACGAGCACTCCCTGACAGGGCAGGAGGCTTTCCCAGCTTTACCGCATGGAACAAACCCAGGCACACGCGCTCCCTGGATGTGCCCTGCCTGCAATGACCTGGGGGGAGGAACAGAGGACACCTGTTCGGCAGGGAAAGGGGCAGAGCTGAACAGATTCCTGGCAGGTCTGTATTGCCCATTTCCTCCCCAAAGTTCTGTTCGGGAGAAACCAGGGCTGTCTTTATGGCATGTGATGAAAGAAGCCCTCAGCATGTCAGCTCTCTTTGTGCTGATAAGGTACAGATCTGATTGTTCCATACAGCTCGCTGCCAGCAACCGCTCCGAAATCCCGGGTGGGAATGGCTGGGCTTTTCGGGAATGGATCATCCACAGCTGATCCCTTTTCCCTGTGCCGAGGGAGCCGCCGCCCCCTTCACCCACCTGCTGCACCTCGCGGGGCAGGAGCGCCGAGGCAGCGGCCGCTCCCAGCTCCAGGTGTTTCATGCCCACCACGCTGAATTTTTCCAGGTGGAGATTGCGGAGGATCCTCGGGAGCCTGCGGCTCCAGACACCGGGTTTGATGAGCAGCACCGTGCAGAGAACCTGTGCCCCTGGAACAAAGCACGGGGTGAAACGCAGCGGGGTTTGTTTACTGCCCCAGCACACAGCTGGGGATGGGGATCAGCGGAAACCTGGCAGGAAGTTCACAAAAATCCCAACAAAACAAGTCCATGAAAACCCTGGGCATATAGGGTCACTTATTTATTTATTTGGGTTCGTTTTGTTGGATTTCCAGATTAAAAATATATCTGAAGCACTCTAGGCTTGGAGGTTCCTCCCCCAAGGAAATCTGCTTCAGGTCCAAAAGGTTTTTGTGGCAGCTCTGTCGGATAAAACTCAAACCTTTATATTATAGATTAATGTTTTAAGAGAGATAAAATATTCCCTTTTACATTTTTAATGTGAACTGTGGTGATTATGTGATGTAATCCTTGAGCAGCTATTACATTCTTACTCTGGTGTTCTGTATATTTTAGTGCTCTGTTTCAGAGAGGCACTAACAACCCTGACAGGTCCCAATTAATGTCATAAACCAATTTTGAATTGAATTGTCTTGAATTTTGCTGAAATTGACATTCCAGCAAAAAGTTTCTGCTTCTGACACAGCTCTCCCAGCAGAGCTGCCAGGAAGGTGCAGCACTGTGAGGAGCAGAAAACAAACCAGACCAAGAAAGCTTTGCTGTCCAATGAAAATGGATTTAAAGGCAGAAAATGCATAAATTCCATTTTTAAATGACAGAATTTTCAAATTTTTACTCTTGCTAAAGTACTTGCTACTAAGAGTGTAGTTAATATTTTATCCTTATAACATCTTGTGGAGATTTATTGGCAAGTGCAGTGTCAGAACCAGTCTGTGAGGCCCCAGGAACTGCTGGTGCTGAACACATCAATCAGCATGAGCACAGGGGAACATCCTACAGGCTGCTAAAACTGATCCAAGCCGATCTGTTGGGGTACAAAAAATGTCATTTTCTGTTTCCTGTACACCCCAGTACTGATTACACAGATCAGTCAATGCAACAAAGCATCAAAAAGACTACCTGGAACTTAATGCTGTTATTTCCAGGTGACAAGCAGGATTCATGGCACCGAAACACGGGATCAAAAATAAAAACCAAGATTATTTCCTCCCCACTTGATATGGAAACTTAACCCTTGTGCTGCAGGGAGCTCTCCTGTTACAGATGTGCTGTTTCCCTCACATCATTCCTGAACAGAAAGGTTCCATAGCAACAGCCTGGAAGTGCAGGAAGCTGCTGGGCTCCACCTCAGCAACCTCACCCATGTGTGTTATGTAAGCAGTCAGTGGCCTCCAGATGTTTTCCTCACCATCTGCTACGTTTTTGGGCAGAGATTCTCATTCTTCTGCTGTGTGAGTCACATATTTAGGGACTTCAGACACTTCAGGAGGATTGGCCAGCTCAAAGACACCATGTCACCCAGAACTGGCTTTCTCTCCTCAGTGATTATAAGTAACAAGAATTAGAGAAAACACCACTAATTACCAATGGAACAATCTCTGCTGGTCGTGAATTACCAGAGGTACCTGTTTGGCAATGCTCAAGCCTGTCTGAATTCCATCTCCAGTTCTGGCTGTTCAGAGCTCTTCCCAGTTTTCCTGGTCTTTATTACATTTCTCTGCTTTGTAATACGTTTAGATCCATTCCTCACAATCCTTTCCTTTTTGCCTCCCCAAAAAATTATTACATAGGTTTTGATCATAGCCTAACTGTGAAAACAGGGTTTAGTTTATATGCTGTTTATAGATAATACTTCAGACAGGTGTGACTTCACATCTCCTGGCATGCTCAGGGTGCATCCCTGCCTGGATTTCAGCCCCAGGAAAATGGTGGTATAATCCTTTTGCTTATTTTGGGCTGGCACATCTAGATGATTTAGTTCCACCAAGTCTTTGTCAAAGCACATTTTTCCATTTGCTCTTCTCTCACCTGCTTGCAGGTAGGAAAACAGGGCTTCTGCTCGGCACCTCCAGCTCTCGCCTACTAAAGGAGAGAAGCAGATTTGGGTGAGTTTGGCGTGTTCTGAGACAATCTGAGAATTGTGCCATCATCTCTACATAAAGCAGCCAACATTACAGTGACACGCTGATGTTTTAGGGTCTTACACTGGGACATGGATGGATTGATTTGAGATGTCCTGGAACACCGTGGGGGGGGGGTCACACTTCCCCCTTCTCCTGTAATCCCAGGAGCTCAGGCTGATCAGGACTGCAAGTCCTAAACCATGCTGGATCTTGGTTAGCTTTTCTGGGATTTCAGGGAGTGGTTAACAGTGGTTTTAAACCTATTTGTGCTCCTAATATTCCACAGTCAAGTCAGATGCTGCCCTGTTTCTGGTGTTCCCAGAGCTCAGGTGTTTTGTTTGATGTTCTCTCAGAAACAAAGAAGTGCTGTGGATCCTGAGTCCTGCTGATAAAACCTCCCTGGCATTCCTCAGCCAGCCAGGAATGGCTGCTCCAGTGGTTCTTCAGGAGAGCAGAGCAGGATGAAAGGAGTCTGTGAATCAGAACTTAGGAGAAAAGCCAATAGAAAAATGTTCCCTTCAGTCTAATGTAAAACCTGCAGTGACCTGGAGAAGTGAGGAAAATTAAAGCACTTACAGGCACATGAGAATTGAGAAGTTATCCAGATCTAGGTCACAGTGAGGGGAATCCTGCATCAGATTGATAAAAGACTTCCTTTTCCAGTGACTGGCAAGTTTAGCCACTGTGACGTGCAAGGTAGATAAGGGAAAACTAAAATCTGTTTGTCAGAACAGAATTACCTCTTTTTTTGTATTTATTACTGTCCAAAGTCCATGTCTATCTATTTTCCAGGGCTATGTATCTGGAAGGTATTTAGCCAAAGTGGTTTTTTTCCTAATGAGAACTTTCTCTTTCCACATGTTTGTTGCAGTAATAAGAGCACAAATAGCAGGTGGAACCAGCCCTAAGGTCCTTGCCTTGTCTCATAATTTTTAGCTCACATCCTCCCAGCACCAGCTTTTTTCCTTAGTGCTGGGGTTATCTGAAAGGACTTTTAGGATCTGGGAATGCCATAGTGACCTGGGCAGCACTGGGATGTGAGTACAGAGACATCCCATCTGAGACATAGGAAATGCACCTTCTGCTCTGATTTCACCTCTCTAAAACATCATGAAAATCATCATTTCTGGGATCTACACCTCAAAAAGAGCTGACATGAGTTACTCTTCCAGCTGACTTTCCACACCATCCCTCAGCAGGTCATTCTCAGGACTGTAGAGAAGAAATGATGTGTCAAAACTCCCACCTTCCCCCAGCATCAGGAGGACCTCGCTGACCTGTCCTTCCCAATTGCTTGGGATTAGGATACCTAACCAAAGGTTTGCTAATCCCATTTCAATGGCTCTGACAGAGGACATACAGCTTTTTTCAATCTATTTAAGAGTCTAAAGTGACTGGTGTTTTTTTCAAGAGGCAACTGGTGCTTACCTGTGGTCTTCCTTTGAGTCCTGCATCTCCTGCCAGATGGTGGCAGGAATTCCACAGCAGGGCGGTGTTCTGCATCTGGAAAAGGAAGGACAGAGATTTTTATGGATTCACAGATGGGAAACCTTCACTCTCTGGGGCTGGAGGGTGACAAAAGTAATTTTATTAAGCAGGGCAGATGTTCAGCCTGCTACAAAATATTGAAGAGCTGTTCTTGAGCACAGAAGCCTCTCCGTTCCTCCCACAACAATAAAAACACAAGGAAAAAATGGAATTACCGTATCAAAGAGATAGTGCAGGGTGCTGAAGTGATGCCTCAGCTGTGCTCCTTTGTTCCTGACAGTGGCTTTGGTGGGAAAGGCTGGCACTGCCATTACAACCTCCCTCAATAAACAGAGCTTACAGCTCTGCTTTCCCCTTATCCTGCCCTTCCATCTCAAGATAACTTCAATTAAGGGCTGCAGTGCCTGAATTCTCACAGTTTAGACACCACTTTGGGATGTCTGATGCCTTCTCCTCTGAAGGCTCCTCCTCTTGCTCGCCAGTCTCACAGAGAACACCCCCATAGTTCACTGAAAAATCGAACTTGCTGTGAGCCTAAACCCAGGATCTTTTCCCAGACGAATCTTTCTTCTTGGTATTCAGCAAAGCCAATTTGTTACTGCACACTCCACAGGCACAGTAGGTTTGACATAAGTGTCTAAGTTTGTGTTGATGACAAAGGACTTTTCTTCCCCAAGGAAAGATAAAGGAGGAGCTGTAAATTCAAAGCACGAATGCACTTATGGGACTGCATCACTCCCCCTCAGCTGATACATGGTGTTACCACAATCTTTGATTTCCCTCTGCTTCTGAGTAATCATAAAATCCCACAATGGCTTGGGTTGGAAGGGACCATCTTGTTCCAACTCCCTGCCAGAAACTGTCAGGCTCAGAACTGTTTCTCTCTGGGTGTGAGGAGTCAGGCAGCCCCAATTCTTCTCTGAATATTTCACATTAAAAGGAAACAGTGGGAGCTTGTAGTCTGCTGCTCTAAACCATCCAGTATCAATAACCCCACAGTCTGCACAGTGATTTAGTTTTAAGAGGCATGGCTATACATTTCCTGCTACAGGAGGAAACTACCAAATTTACTGTGCTGAAAGATCAATGCTGGCACACATCACTGAACTCTGGGAAGCTTTTGACAGCAAAGGTCTCCATTCCTCTCTTTATTCTCCTCCAGGATTAAAAGAAATTCTCAAGAAATCTGTTTCCTTCAGCTACTACAGATTTGTCACACTTTCATCTCCCTGAGCACAGGGCAAGGCTGAGGCATTGAGCTGAAAGTCTGGTACTGCAATTAGGGGCCCACATTTAGGTGGGAGAGCTCTTGGGCTCTGTTCTTCAGTTTTTCTTATAGAGAGAGGTAAAATGCATGGTATTATTTACTGATCCTGCCAATTGCTCTGATAGCTAATTAGTACTTATGGAGTACCTCAAGATCATCAGAAAGGGCACCAGGCCAAGCACAGCCACATTAATTAAATAGGCCACCTTGTAGGTGACCTCAGCTGGCTCCCGCTGGTTTCATTGCCTCATCTTAATTCAGCCAAGCACAGAATTTACCCCCACATTATTAAGTCTTTCTGTGCCTGAGAAAAGCCCCAGCAGTGGATTCCTTTGTCCAAGTTCAATCAATATAGCTGAGGATAATACAGTAAAAACGTGCCTTACCAGTTACCAAATCTGCCTCTGTGAAGAAGAGGATGGCTTGTCTGAAGGTCACCTCTGGGGTCAAGGCCATTAGTGCCTGTGGGAGGCTGTCACCTGTGCTGAGCCTGTCCCTGCCCTGTGTCCATCCCTTCAGGGCAGCTCCCAGGGCTCGGAAGGCGTCGATGCCCCGGAGGGCACACACCAGGACAGGGCTGGACATGAGCGTGTCCAGGCTCCTCTGCCACTGAGTGTCTCCAGCCTCAAAAGGGGTTATTTCCCTGGCCTGGCACCAAGTGAGATGGGGCAGCCACTTCAGGCCTAGGAGCTCAAATCCTGAATCAGGCTCTGCTGCAAGTCAAGAAAAATGTTTTTAGCACCAGACAGCAGCTTGTGTTTCGTAGAAGCTGTGCTTTCCTTTCGACAGAAACATTTTATTTCACATTGATTTTTTTCCCTACACAAGTTCCAATGCTGTTTTGACTTCTGTTTCATCCAGAATGGACTGTAAAGCAATTATAGGAACATACAGGGAAAACCCACAAGTGCTAAGAAATGACATTACAGTGGAGAACAAAAAAATTACTATCTTGGAAATCAACAGGGAGCCACAGGGAGCAAGTGCCATGATTTGATTAGAGAGCACAGCTAATGGAGGAGAGTTGAAAGGGAATCACTGAGAGTACACTGATAACAATGTGGCTTGGCACAGCATAATCCATAATTATGGATCCTTTAGCACCTCTCAGGACACTTTAAGCAATGTTCATCATAGTAACAAACTCCAACAGAATGCTGACTTATCTCTAAAGTAGTTTCGATGTTGTTTGGTTTGTAAAGTTGTCTTCTGACTATGTAACAAGGTATTTAGGGCTCAGTCCATGAGTGCTGGAAGTTTCTGTTGGCTCAGATATAAAACTTCACAGGATTTCAAGTAGTATTTCAACACAGTTTTGGGAGAGTTGGATACAACACAGTGTAAGACAGGGGCAGGCTTGTGCCCTTTGTGTCTACACCTCCTGTGTTATTACACTTCAGTGCAACCTGCACATGAAATTACATAAACTCCTGTCCTGCCTGGGGCCTGACAGCCCTTTCCATGGATGTGTGAGCAGCCAGGGTGGGGATGGCATCGCTGCTCCTCCTGCGGGGGAACCGGAGCGTGGAGCTGGGACGTGCCTGGGTTCTGCTCACCAAGGCTGTCACTGGACAGAACAGAGCCTGTGACTCCCAAATTCCTGTCCCAGTTCCAGCCCAGCCTCACCTGCCAGTGCTCAGGGAGGGACTCAATACTCTGTTACATAAAAGCTCAGCAGGCCCAAGCACTTCTTGGAACTCATTTGATGCTCTCTGAAGCAAATTACGCCCACCTGAGCTGTTTGTGATTGCCCATAACAAACCAAGATCAATTCTTCAGCTCTTTAGAGAGGTAACAAAGAAACCTGCTCGTCCTGAGGCCCCTTCACCACATTTTCCATGATGTTCATGCTATGCTACAAAGAGCTACCCGTGTTCAGCTTTCCTGCCCAAGGTCTCCAGCCCTGTCCCAGAGCTGGCATCACCTGCACTCCAAGGCTGATCCCTGAGGCCAGGCTGCAGGATGTGCTGGAGGAGCTCTCCAGCACCCTTCAGAGCCTGCATCCCAACCACTGTCAGCATCACCACTTGCTCCATGCCAGGCTCAGCAGCGAAAACTCGGTGGCACAGAAAATCCAGAGGGATGTGGTGGGGCTCTGGCACCGTGCTGAGGTTTCCTCCTGCCCAGGGAGACAAAAAAAACTGTTACCCCATGAAAACAGATCTCAGTCTTTTTGCTGTGAAGAAATTGCAAAAATCCCAACCAGCATTTCACTGTCTCCTCACGCTGCAGCTCAGAAAGAGCCTCCTGGATGAGGAATATTAACACAGCAAACCCCCTCTAATTAGTCCCTGGAATTACATTTTGCCATGTAAAGCAAATATATTCCCTTGTAATTTTGATATCCTTATTCACACCATTAGGCAGAGTTGATAGATCTGTACCAAAATGATTTAAAGCACCAGTTTTGGGCTGATAACTAATGACTGACTGCACATTAAATCAATACCTCATTTTGCTTTCTAGGACATTGCAGGGCACACAATTGGGAGCTAATCTGGGGACTGCTGTAACACTGTGCTTATACCCACAGTCCTGTTGGGAACAGCACAGCCTGGAGAATCCCTGGCCCATCAGAAATCCCTGTTTGTTCCATACTGATTCACTACGTGATTATTTAAACAATTGTATCAATAAAAATTTATTTACTTACTTATTCTTACATCATAATATTTCACAATGCTAAAGAATGGAGTGATTTAATTTTTTTTTTTCCTTAGGATTTAGTGTCAGTTTGGGTTTGGAGAGCAATATATTTTAACTCAAAGTTCTGGCATCGAAATTTTCAAACAATTAAATTAAATTAAACTAAATTAACTTGCTGAACACATAAAAACCCACAACCTGTAGTTAGTGAAATAAACATCTGATTTTTTTCACTCCAAGTGTACAGAACTAGGAGGTTTAAGACTCACCCATGTGAGTCATAGATTAAGAACAGAAAACCCATTTCCTTGCTGTTTGAAATCCTATCAATCTCCCAGCTTTGAATGAATGAGTTACCAAACTGAATACAACTGTACAAACTGAAATCAAGAATATCTGAGTAAAATGAAATTGAAAAGTGCCTTTTCTGCACCTACAGAACTATTGCTGCCAGCACTTATCACTTTAGCACATTCCAGTTTTACATACAACCACCAATTTGTCTCATTTTGATATTTTGACTTCTCTTGAAACTATGGTAATAAATATGTATTGATTGGCTATTAAGTATCTTAATTAAGGCTTAATTGGACGTTATCATGTCACGTTTCAATAATTTCTTTTTGCATGTATCTTTTAATTTACTTTAAAAAGGTATTTTCATTTTGATTTCCATTGATTCTTCCATGAGAGTTACTGTAATTGACTGGCAGCAGAACAGTAAATGAGCTACTACAGACAAAAAACATATGCCTAATGGTTTTAGTCAGGAAAATCCCTTGTTAATGTGGCTGCTCCATCCCTGGAAGTGTCCAAGGCCAGGCTGGACGGGGCTTGGAGCAACCTGGGATGGTGGAAGGTGTTGCATATAGGTAAAACCTTACAAAATAAGGACCTTGTTACCCTTGTAAAATCATGGCTCAGGCCTGCGAGTTCAGCTAAGCAGAAAAGGACTATGGGAAAGTGACTCAGCTGAATTAGAGGTAGAAAACCAAGTTATAGAACCATTACTTGCTCACATCATGGTTTATGGTGGTTGGTTGGATTATATTTGTTATACTTGAATGGGATGTAACTGGAAGGTGTTCCTGGCCGCGGCAGGGGATGGAATGAGACGAGCTCTGAGGTGCCTCCCAAGCCAAAGCATTCCCTGGGTGTGTGACCCTGCAGAAGGCAGGCCGGAGCAGTTCCCCAGCCGGACGTACCCAGGCAGTGCAGCGCGGCCGCGGCGAACGGAGCCCCGTGGAAGCAGAGGGCTGGGTCTGCTCCAGCAGCTGCAGGAGGGATGCTGTGCCCGCTGCCAAGGCCTGCCTCTGCCAGCTCTTCCAGCAGCCCTGTGCTCAGAACAGCAGGAAACGTGAGGAGTGCAGAGCTCTGCTCAGCCTGACCGGGAAACACTCTGCTATCAAATGTCTGAGTCACCGGCCACAGCTCCCTCACAGACTGAGCTTACCCGAGACACCAAACGCAACCGAAGCATCTCCTCTCCCCAAAATCACACGGATCACTTAAAGAGGGGCAAGGAACTGTTGGAAATTGAGGCTGCCCCACAGCTTTCTCTGGCTTTTTCAGCAGCACCCACTTGTTTCTATCCCCTTCTAACTCATGCTGGGAACTGAAATGTGGAACAAGGGCACAGATGAATAAATATCTTAAATAAGGTGGTGTCTGCTAGGAAGAATCCCAAATTGAGCCCAATGCTCATGTGGAGGCCCTCAAGGTGTCTCACACCTCCAGGCATGAGGCCAAAGTCCTGCATCCCACAGGGCCCTCGTGGGCAGGGTGGTGTTGCTGGGGTGACAGATCTGAACAGAGACATCATGTTCTGCTCCTGTGATTTCCAATCTGGAAAATATCCCATTCCACGCCACTTTTACAGACACTAAGTGCTTAAAGCCACAATCTCTCAGCTCTCATTCTCCCTCCAAAGAACTGGGCTGTGCACAGGCAGTGCATTAAGGTGTTGCATACAGTACATTTCCACAACAATTAGTTCAGCCTTCTGTAATAATGTTTCAGGCCACAGTTTTAAAGGCTTGTTATTTTTTAAATTACTTTGTACACATTTGATTGCTTCCTACCCTACAAGCCTGTCAAAAATCCACTGTAGTGGAGCATGGGAAATGGATTATTGGTGCTAGAGGCTGATGGCAAAGCTTGGATGTCAAATGTGCCACTGACAATCACTTGCTTCTCAAAATTCAGAAGGCGTGAGGCACTAGGAATGGGCCATCACTGTCCCAGCAGTACTGCCCGTTGTTTATTCAAATTCAGGGCATGGCAAAAAGTAAAGCTTGGACAAAAATATATGGTGTTTGAACCTCAGGACAAAGATCCTTACCCATCTATTTATTTGCTCTATAGGAATAATTGTTGAATTTTAACTTGCTTTGAAAATTGAGCAGTGTTCAAAACCTTGAAGGGGCAACTGCTTCTCATATTGACTACAAATGCAAAACTTCTCAGTGAGGTATTTACCCTACTTCAATCTTAGTGCTATTCTGGACTTCCCAGAGGCCAAACCAAAGCTTGTGTGGAAAGAATATCAGCTTCCCCTCTCCAGGGCTCTGGAATATGGACTAAGGTATCTTTTTGAATCAGCTGTGAAGTACAGGATGATGAAAATAGCACAGAACACATGGAAAGATGCATCTGCAAAGCCTGTCACAAAAAAAAAGGGAAAAACCCTGAGTTCTCTGGCATGAGGGAAAATATTTTACCTTTCCAGACCACCCTTTGTTCCAGCCCCACCTATATATTTCTAGTGGAAATTTCCCCATGCAAAACATGAACACAAAACATCATCTGTGGCAGTGAGGGAAGCAGCAGAAACTGTACTTTTTAATGAGCAACTTTCCTTGTGTGCAGAGGCAGCAGGTGACACGGGGCTGTAATTACTGTGCCATGATTAATCCTCTGTGTCTGCACATGTTTTCGGAACATTCTGTGATAGTCTCAGGAGAAAAAGCCCAGGACTATTTGAATTGTCATTGTTTCCCCCCCCAAACCTCTAAATGTTCTTTCCTATTGTGGATAAATTAAAGGAAGCAACTGGGCTGTGGATGAATGTCTCCATCATGGGCTCTTTGGGATGGTGTTAATGGAAGGGTCACTCAGAGTGACCCCTTCTTGGGAAGAGCCAAGCAGGGCAGGATTTCTGTTCCCTCCTGACCACTGCTGTTGCCTCTGATCTTCCCCTCTTGAGGTCAATGTCAATTGATCCTTAAGAAAACAGTAACTCAAGTAAGAACATTTAAGGCAACAACTTGGCTGGGTTTTGGCGGTCCCTACACACAAAATGAGTTACCTCTGGGGAGCTTGGAAGTCACAAGGATGCAGGACTGGAAGCTGAGGTTGATAAGATCAGATGCTGCCCTCAGGCTCAGTGGCACAGCTGTATTTTGGCTACCTTACCTCTCTGGGCAAAAACCGTTTCTGAGAGGAGGTGATTGAAGCCATAAATCCCAGCAAGTCCTGAGCTGGGAGGGACCCACAAGGACCATTGTAATCCAACTGCCCTGAACAGGACAGCCCCAACAACACCTCCCTGTGCTGGGTGTGAGACGCCAAAGTCAGGTCCAGCTTGGAAGTGTCCAGGGACAAGGCTCACAAATCCAAACAGGAGGTTACAACTTCCCATAAAGGAAAAACATTTTCCATAATCATGGAACAAAGGTCCAGGGAGGCAGGAGAATCTGTGTCCTTGCAGATTTTCAAGACCTGACAGAAAAAAAGCCCTGAGCATCCTGATGGAATTCATTGCCTATGCTCTGCTGAGCAGAATGTTGGATGAGAGACCTTCTGAAGCCCCTTCCACGAGGAACTACTCAGTGATTCTAAGTTCAACAGGACTCCAGAGCTAAAGTTAAACAACTGGCAAAGGTCAGGCAGCTCTTTTGGATGTGTAGTAGCGACTGATGCACACGTTGGTCTGGAGATTCCTACAGCAACACGAGCAGACCTTGATATTCCCAATAAATATTCCCTGCACTGTACAGCTGTGGTTGGACTGCTAATGTGGAACTCACACACACTGAAATGCAAACCCTCCTTCCCAGGCTGCTGGACAGGACAAGCATTACCTGTCAGCAAGGCAGGGATGTGATGTCTGGCATTCTCCTTCCTCAGCAGCAGCACCAGGCAGTGCCTGCGGGGTCCAGCAGGGACTGCTCCTCCTGCAGGACCAGCAGGTGAGCTTGAACTCTTGCCAGGGCAAAAGACAGCAATCTGAAATAATGAGGGGCAGATTAGACTGCTAAATCCAGATGTAATTACTATAGGGCTCAAGCAAATAGATAAATTACAATGGCATAACAAGATCCAGCTCACCACTGAGCCAGAGGAACTCCAGTATCTGAGTGTTCTGCGTCATCTTTTCCTGAGACAGAGAAACTTAATTTAAACTCAGGGAAGAGGCTTAACACAAAATCATTCTGCCCTGCAGCTGGGCTGGGCTAAAACCACAGCAGTTGTAACTCAGCTGATACGTGGTACCATCCTAAGTCACCCAAAGATTATCTGGAGTCCCAAAGGAGGGGATGATCTTCAGAAATTTTAGCTCCAAACAGCAGGATGGAGCAGTGGTTGCTGCTGTTAACTCCTTAATGGTCACTTAGCAGCATGTTCCAAATATCTGGCTACTTGGGCTATGGTATTCCATAAATAGGTTATATTCATTCTACAAAATATTATGGGCAGGGGCACTGTTATTCCTTAGGCTTGATCACAGAACGAGCAGAAAAGAGGGGATTTGTAGAATTTTTGGTTTGCAAAATGATGCATTTCCTGACTGACACAGCATCATCAGCACGATGATTTGAAGTGAGGGGTCCACTCCTTTGTGAGAGAAGGTGTCATATGATTCCTGTGGGATTTATAATGTAAGGGATGCAGCACTGGACTTCTTGCATATGTTAAGTTTGACTGCAACCTTGCATTTGTGATTACTGCTGCTTCCTTAGGCTGACTTGTCAAAATGCCAAGTGCACTTTACCTCAAACCTATCACAATGTTAGGTAGAGCTTCAAAGAAAAAAAAAAACGTTATTTTTGAAAGCTCTTCTTGAAACCCATCTGGAATGCACTGAAGTAGGGGACTTCATGCTGAAAGGCCCAGAGGGACTGTGAAGTACATCACCAAATATCAGTCTAACAGTGAAAACTCTTCTCCTGAACCACCTTTGCAGATCAGTATTTTGGTTCATGGGGCTACTGCCAGCTCTTGCTTATTCCGACATCAATGGCAAAATTCACATTTGTTTTAGTAAAAGTAGGATGATGAATTTACACTCCTGTTCTCCACGAGAGGCCAAGGCTTTGTGGGATTTTCCTGCTAGAGAAAAAGCCAGCACTGAAAGCAGCCAGAGCACCACTCACAGGAACACGGAGAGCTGGAAAAGAGAGAACAGGTGCCCTCAAGCACTCACTGGAGGAGTGCTGATGTCTGAATTGGCTACCTGGAAACAGAGACTAGACAGGAGTAAGAGAATAAAAGTGAATATTTATTTGAAGGCCTTTAAAGGCACACTCTGGAGAGCACACCCTGGGCTACCAGACTCTTAGATGGACCCTAAGATGGACGACCAGTCACGAGTTCTTTCCACAGTTACAGGTTTTGGTCCATTAGCACATCAGCATAAATTCACCAATTAAAACTTTAGCTACTGATGTAATTCTCTCTAGTTTGCCCTCTTTTTCTCAAGATGTTGGTTTACACATTCTGGGCCCAGGACAGTCTAAGTGTCCTTGGAGAGTAGGCCTTTGTTACATCTCTCTTAATGTGAGAGAGCAGCAGCTAACAGGTTCCAAGGCACTTCGGAGTTACACACCAAGTACTACAGGATTTGAAAAATACAAAGTTAAAATCCAAGGCATCATGCTGGCACAATTAGCTGCAGAACAAGGGGTAACCCAGGGCACAGAGGGCACAGTACCTGCTCTGCTGTCATGCCCAGCTCAAGGGCTTGCTGTGCTGAGAGCTGGAGCTGGCGCAGTCCTTGCAGCACAAAGCCCCGGCGGGCACAGGTCGAAAGCACGGCCCCATAGGCACATGGAGGTACCACAGGTGACACCAGCAGAATGATGTCCCCTAGATCAAAGAAAGGGCAAGAAAAACAGCATATTATTGTCACAAGAGCTGTGGTATCAGTGCAAGGCAGCTCTCGCAGCAGCTGCCTCCCCCTTGAAGCACACAGCTGCATCCCGAGCAGTGACCCTGAGTTTTACGGTTTGTTTGCTGCATCCAGCTCATCATGACTGCAATCCAAGGCCAGCCTAGAGTGGGAAAGCTTATGGCATCATCAGTAATATCTTTATGAATCATCAGATGAGATGAGCCAGGCTGTCTCCCCAGCTCTGGGAGCTGCTCACACATGGTGTGTCAGTGCTGCCAGGCTGTGGGAGCTGTCCCCATGCAGTCCCCAGACCCCAGGGCAGGACTGAAGCCTTGTAAGCCTGACCACGCTCTGAGTGACCAAACAGGGCAACAAGAACTACTTGTTCTTGATCACTGTGTCCACTCCAAAGAGCATGAAGGAGCTCTGGCCATTCCTCTCTGCTCTCATTCCTCTCCGCTGTTACTGGGGGTCTCAGCAATCCTGCTCAGCACCCCCTTCTGCTTCCCCTGTCCCTCCTTTATTCCTGCCTTTAACCTTCACCCCAGACCTATATTGTGGCACAAGCTCCTGAAGCTCTGGACCATCTGTGATCTCACCTTTGGTTTGGTGCCCTCTGGGGCCTCACAGGTTCCTTGGACATCATGGTAATGGTACCAGCCTGCCTTGTCCTACCTGATCTTCTTCCAGCAGGCCTGGCTGCTTGAGCTCTCCTCAAATCCCTCATCCCAGTACATAACATTATAGACACTACTGGAATTTACCTCTGGTTAGAACCTTGGGATTTTACACTTCTGTTTTCCAACCTGAATCCCAAGCTCACTGCCAGCCTTGAGCAAGCTCAGGAGAAGGAGCCTCCAAGGCCTCCTGAGGAGCCCAAGCCACATGTTAAGCACTATCAGACAAGCTCAAGACTTTTCAATGAAGCCTCTGATCTACCTGAGCTCTGTTTTAACCATGACCTCCATTATTACACTTTCTTAGTCCTAACACAGCATTTTTATCCCTCACAATGTATATTCAGATCTCCATAAGCTGCCAAGAGTGAGCTCTGAAAACAAATCCTCAGTACCACTTCTACATGGATTTCCTCTACACTGCCCCAGTAACTTCTCGTAGCTTTAACCAACCAATTAAATGAAATTGGAGGATTTTTCTCTGTGTCCCAGTTGATTTTGAGGGTAGGACAGTGAATATTTCATTTTATTCTAGACTTTGTGATATGGATATCTGTCCTGCCAAGGCTCAGCCTGGCAGTTCAAAGCAACAGCACCAAAACAAGGTTTTGTCCTTGTGTTTATCACTAAGAACAGGACAGGCAGGGTGGTTCTTTGCCTAAAAATCTCTGTTTGGCTTTATGGGTTTAACACTGGCTTTTAGCCATATTCATGATATGGGAACTGTCAAAACCTAAGATTGTTGATGGGAAGATTTTGGTTCCTCTCCAGTTGATAACACTTAAAAACCCCATTTTTTGCACACACATATCCCAGATCAACAAGAATATCTGCTTGGGTCACTAAAACTCTGATTACCGAGAAGGGGCAGGTCTACCTCTGCTCTGTATAGGTAAATATTCCTGTCTCCAAGAGCAGCTGCTGGAGACCAGAGGGAAGGAGTCAGTGAATATTGCTTTTCCTGAAAACCCCAAGGGTGTCTGCTCCCAAAGCAGAGTTTCAGCTCCTCTTGCCAGAGCAAAGCTATCTGAGGAGCAAAGCTTGACAGTGACTTCTGAGGTTCAATGCAGATGGAACGTGGTGTGGTGGAACTCAGCAGCCCACAGCAAATGTGAATCATTAACGGCCATAAAAGGAAGGGGAGGCAGCAAATGTGACTCATTCCATCAGTAGCCACCAGCTGCCATCAATCCCAATCCCAAATAACCGAGCCAAGGACTGCCTGCCAAACTACCTGAGTTAACGTGAGCCAAAAGATGAAAAACTGTCTCAAAATTGGTTTTTTCCTTTCTCCCTTCTCTATTTTCCTTCCCTCTCACTCATTTTTCATCTTTTTGTCTTATGCTTTCATCCTTCTCTCGTGGATTCTTTCCTTTGGCAATGTAATTCCCCATGCCTGCTTTCTGTGTCACTCCAATCCTGCGTTCCTTCTGCCATCTCCTCCCTGACAGCTGCTGAACTTCTGCTCCCCTCAGGCTTCATTCCTGTGCAACCACCTTCAACTGGGGCAGCAGAAACCAGGCAAGAGGTCCAAGAGCATTGTCCAAAAATCCCCTGCACCCCAGAAGTGCTGTGCCAGGCCCACTCCTGAGGATGTTGGCCTTTACAGCTGGACCTCAACAGCTTTTAGCCAGGCAAGGGTTTGGACACAGTTTGCTGCTGGTTAGGTACAAATCCAGGAGCTGAACACTGCTCCCACAAAGGGAAAATGGGGATGTGAGTGGAACCAGGTGATATTAGTCCCATAAAGAGCTCTCCTTTCTCATTGTGTGGTTAGTCCTGCCCTAAATGAAGCCTTAACCATCTAATTCCCCAGATTATAATATTCAGTCTTCACCAGGAGAGGCAGATGATCTCTGATCAATAAACAAACAGTTTAAGGACTCTGCTAGGTCTCCATGTGACTGTTTCTTTGAAGAACAGGCCCCTCTGTGCAGAGATTTCAGTTACTCCCATGAGGAGGATGAGGTGGTGCCACTCCTCTGCTGCTTCATTTCAGGCAAGTGTCCCACTAGAAATTCATTCCTGTCTCCAGACCTGGCCAGGTCATAGCCCTGAGCAATCCAGGGAGGCAGAATTGCCTTAGGTGGGCTGTAAAGTGATGTTATCAGTCAAGGAGAACCATAAACCCTCAAATTTCATTTCCTAACACTGACCTTTGGTAGTTGAGACAAGCATGGCTGGAGGTCGAGGCAGCATCAAGCCCTGGAGATCAACTTTTTCTTCATCTGCTGCTGCCCCAGCTGATGAAGGACACTGAGAGCTGCAGAAAAACGATAAATATTCAATGAAAAATATTAAAAGATTCTGACTCAAACCTACTTTCTGTGACAAATCCAAGGCCACAGAAGCTTCTCTGGTAAAACTGCTTTACTGGAAAAGCCATTTCAATCCCTTGTCCGTGACATGAGCTGCATCAAGGTCTCTCTGACTGAACATCTTTTCATATTACTCCCCCTGAGGCTCTCTGTGTTCAATTAAAAGTAGCTAATGCAAAATAGCCAGCTTGGCAAAGAAATCTGGGAATCAAGAAATATGTCAGGCTGCACTAGCAGAGCTTTTCCCACCCACAGACACATCCTAGTTGCTATTCACTTCGGCTTCTTTAGGCTGAGTTTAACCAGTTTGAAGGGTTCGTGTTAGGCAACAAGCACCATCCAGTCTGGCAGAGATGTTCATGCCAGGGAAACTTCCACAACATTCCTGCACATCCAAAAGGACCCAATCAGGGCAGGGTGAACAGAAGGTGTTCTGGGAACAGTTTTGGCTGGGCCTGTGAGCTCAGGCTGCTCAGGCAAACCTGCCTCATCCCCTGCCACCACCACGGAGCTGCCGGGAACACATCCTGCTTGCTCACTCCCAGGAGCCCACAGCATTTGCAAGTCTAATCTGAAAAGGGCAATCTGAGCTGCAGTTTGTATTCCTGCCTCCCAACAGACCAAATTACCAGCATTAGGAGAAAGACAAGTGCATTATTTAGGATGTAGCACTGCTCCGGACTGGGTTATATCAGAGGAGCAGAATTCATCATCTTTGTAAGAGGAAAAAAGCATCCCTGAGGAAAATAAACAAATAAAGAGAATGAAACTTGGCCAAATTGATTTTTTTTCACATCTTAAATATAAAAATGATGAGAGTTTCTGGTCGTGGCTGAACAGAGCTGAGCTCTGACATGCAATTCTCCACAGCAATCCACAGGTTAATTCCACATGGCTGAGCTTTGTCACTCACAGAAAGCACTGACAGCACTGCAGAGGATCTCACCTGCTGCCTCTGATTGTGCCACCCTGCCCCCAGGGTCAGGCAGGATCCCTAAAAACCTCTCCAGAACCTGCAGGTGCAAGGCTTTGTCTGAGCTTTCTGCAGCAGAGTTTCTCATGCAGGTAAAGGTTTATAAGCCACCCTTCATTTTCACACACTTCTCTCATCATCCTCCAAAGAACCTTTTCCTACTGAATCCCTTTATCAGTTGCTATATAAGGCAAAGCCAGAGGTTTCCTAGGAAAGGGTCACTCACTGGCACAGAGCCTTGCAGCCCTTCTCCAGCACCAGGTTTCCAAATTTTGCTGCAAGAGTATGAATTACAGGCCTGGATATCAGGGAACAGGGAATGGGAAACAACTGACACATCTGGGACCTGAGGGAACAGGGAACGGCTGGAGCTGTGCCAGGACAGAGTCAGGCTGGAGATCAGGGAAAGGTTCCTCCCCCAGAGGGTGCTGGGCACTGCCCAGGCTCCCCAGGAATGGGCACAACCCAAGGCTGCCAGAGCTCCAGGAGGGTTTGGACAGGGTGGGATTGTTGGGGTGTCTGTGCAGGGCTGGGAGCTGGATCCATGATTCTTGTTGGACCCTTCCCACTCAGGATATTCCATGATTCTGTGATTTGCTGCAGAAGAGAGAAGGATTTCTGCAGACTGCATAACTGGCTTGGAAATACAAAAGCAGAGGGCTTGTTCCCTCTGCACTCCTGTGCTGCAGGACCTTTGGAAGGCTGACACAGAGCAGAGTGCCTGCCTGCCTCCAGGGCTCACTGCCTGTGAACAACAGCTCCAAACCATCCGGGGCCATCACCTGGAAGCTGGGGGCAGGATTCCAGCAGCTCTCCCTCCAAACCAGAGGCACAGCTCCCTGTGCACCCGGCTGGGCAGGGGTAGGGACACGAGAGGCTCCGCTTGGCCCTGGGCCCTGGGAGAGCCTCGGGTGATGTCCTGCAGGATGCCAAGGGCTTTGGGCCCTCTCACACCTAATGCCAGCACTGGGGGCACCTTGCCAGGCTCTGAAGTGTAGGAAGAAGGCAGCTTTTCTGTGGAAACAAACACATGTGTGAGTAAAACATGGAACAACCCACCCCAAAGTCATCCACTCCACCCAAGGGCTCTTTCCACATCTGTCAGAGCCAGACCTCAACAGAGGAATCACCTGGTTACCTATCCTGGGAACCAATCACCTGGTTACCTGTCCTGGGAACCACCTGATTACCTGTCCTGGGAACCAATCACCTGGTTACCTGTCCTGGGGGAGAGATGCTGGCAACACCTGCACACTTGTACCCAATAGCAAAGCTGAGGTTATTCAAGGCAGTCTGTTGAAGAAAGAGGAATGGGTGGCCTCATGTTTGCTGTGAAAAGTTATTCCAGAGCAGGTGATGCTCTGGGAGTGTCCCTGACCATGGCAGGGATTGGAATTTGGTGGTCTTTAGGGTCCTTTCCAGCCCAAACTGTGACTCTAAGCCAGCATTTCAAGTTCCTCTTGTTCATGACCACAAGCAAAGCTGGGGGATTGAAGTACAGGACAAGAACAGGGGCCTGAGGGAAGGGGTGTTTTTGAAGGGGATCACAAACTGGAAAACTGGAGACTTCTTTTCTACATTATTTCCTTCTGCATCAATACAGATTTTGTATAATGCTGTATGATCCAGGCAAATATTTGATTTGCCACCTTTAATTTTCTGTCAGGATTTGAATCCTGACTTCCCTTATTTCCTATAACAACTCTTCCCTATCACTCTGGCAAACTTTACTCCAGCATAGCTGGGGCTCAGGAATTGACCCCAGAAAAAGCAAATTTGCTCCTCTGTAGTCCTTACTGCAGATGTCAGAAAAAGCAGCAAGGTGTGTGACTTTCTTCCCTTAGGTTTAAAAACATTTAAGTGTATCACTTCTTGCATAAGAATCAGAAGGCAGAACACAAATCTCCAGAGCAGGTAGATGATGAAGCAACTGGCTGTAAATATTTGAAATAATAATTTTAGAGTCATCAAGCTAAGGGTAAAAATCTAATTTACGAACTCGCACAGCAGTTCTCAGCTCAAATGAATTGTCTCTTCATACGAAATGTTCTTAAATAATGGTGCATGGTACAGAGCATTGAAGCAGATCTGCTGCCTGTCAGCTCTTAATGACTGCTGGTTTTATGGTTTTCTTACTCCTTTCTGGAGCCCTCCTCCATTTCTCCAGCTCTCACCAGGAATGTGCTCCGTGCACAGCACCCAGACAGCTGCAACTGCAATCCCATTCCTAAGACAGTCTGCTCCTATTGCTTTCAAATGCAAAAAAGGGAGCAGAGACTGGGGAATTTTCTCTGATTAAGTTGGTCTCCATTCCCCTTCTGCCAGAGGAGAAGGAAGCCCATTTCTCTCCCTCGCAGCCTGCCTGTGCCTTTCCCAAGAGAAATGGATTGTCTGGGCGAGATGGTGGCACATCCAAACCTTCCAGGAGAATTTCCTGGCTTAAAAGGAAGCACAAGCCACAAGCAATCTGTGAACTCTGCAGCTAAAGGAACACCTGCCACTCTGGAGTTGTGCTGCAGCAGCAACCAGTAATATTCCATAAGGCTTTAAGACAGGCTTCATCATCTCTGTTTCTCAAATGGGAGAAAAGAAAGGCTTGAGTGGTACATGCCAATATTTGACACATTGGTGTCTGATGTTAAAGACTTTGTGATTTGAGTTCACAGCCCCAAATCATGTTTATTTACCTTATCTTGCTGGTCTCCCACCTCAGATGGGATTCTATTAAATAATGTGACATTTTTGGTGATGGTTTATCAGCCAATGCAATTACAGGACAGATAAATCAGTACTCCTGATGTCTCATAGGCAATGAGATGGGGGAATTGTGGAAAAGGGGGGATGGATTTTCCGCAGCTAAAACCTTCAGGAGTATCAGAGGGGAACTAAATGATTGTATTTAACTCACATGAGCCTATCCCTGGAGCTCAGGGCACTGAAGTGTATGAAAGCTCACTGCAAAGGAACAACAGCTAAAGTTTGAGACCCAAAAACGTATCAAGGGTTAAAAATTCCACTCGTGGACATTCAACACTGGAAACAGAGAGAAAAAAAAACCAGTCAAAGCTATTCTATAATTTCTTTGGGGGAAGATACAGAAACTGATAAAGCAACCCTCATGCAAATCTGACTCTCATCACCCTTCACCTCAGTGCATTTTCAGATTTTTGCCTTCCTCAGCATCACGGAAGCTCTGGAGGAGAAGCAGAGCTCACCTGAGCTGGAGAGCAGCAGCTCCTGCCCGGGGTAGAGCAGGCGGAGGCCGCAGACATCCAGCCCAGAGCCCAGCAGCAGCTGCAGTGTGTGATGGGTCTCCAGGGCACTCCGGAAGAGAGCCTCAAACAGCAACACCATGGCAACCTGGACAGCCAGAGAAAAACATGGAAAAATGAGGGAAATGCTCCCAAGCCCACCACAGCCTCAGAGCTGCAGCCCTGCTGCTCACCTGTGGTCCCCAGGATGGACCTGCCCTGCCAGAGCTACAGAGAGGTTTGGATTTGGTTTCTGTTTATGTGCAGTTCGCACAGAAGGCTCTTGGCTAAATCATAACTATCTATAGTAATTATAATTTCATCTATTTCTGCTGATATAACTGTGCCTTTTGTCACATAAACCTCCTAGTAAAGAACTGCAAGGCCTCTGGGGCAGAGCCCACAGTGCATCCCTTCTGCTGTTAACTTTGTGCAGTATCATTTGCCCATCTTTGTGGGTGATTAAATAATAATAGACCAACTGGTTGTGTCTCTATACCTTTAACAGCACCAAAATCAACACTAAAAAGATATCAAAAACACTTCACTGGTACTGTCCCAAATTTACATTTCAGAGTCTTCTTTACCAGCCTAATCCAATTCAGCCCATCCTGGCATGTAGGAAGACACACACTAACACATTCTGAATGTTTATACCCAAAAGGGAAGCAAATTATTATTATTTTCCCCATCAGAGAAACAAATTCTTTTAAAAAGCAAGTGCTTTACGACAGGGAGTTGTGTGGTTCTGTGGATAATAAATTGTCTAGCTGGGGATCAGACAAGCTGATTTTCTGGCCACAGATTTGGGCATGGTTCTCCTGGATGTTGAGCAGCTCAAGGATTTCCCCAGCTCAAGGTTTATGGCTGCAGCAAACGCCAAATGAATCCATCACTACTGGACACTTGAAATGAAATGCTACTGCCCCATAAAGACATTATGAGGCTTTACCACCATGGTAAATGAAGATATAAATTTACTCAAATCATATAATAGTGGTCAAATTAGGAATAAAAGCTCCATTTCTTTATGTTTGTCTAGCTCAAGCTCTCCTGCTATTAACCCAGTACTCACAGCAGCCAATAAGGAAGAATTTTCCTGTAGCTGCTCTGAGTCCCTGGGGCTGTCTGGGCTTGGGGCCAGCTCTGATACCAGAGCCATCCAGCACTGGGAAGCCTCAGGAGGTGCCAGTCTCCCCTTTCCTCAGGAGCCTGGCACTTGGCTTTGCTCTCCATTGCAGCTTGGCTGAGTTGTGCCTGTCCTGGTCTCAGACATCACTAATTGTGGCCACTGTCCCAATCCCAGACTCTGTGTCTTGGCCTTGTCACTGGGGGCTCCCACGTGTGCCCAGTTCTGGGGCCACCAACACAAGAATGGTGTCAGCCTGGTGGAGCAAGTCCAGAGGAGGCCATGAGGATGCTCCAAGGGCTGGAGCCCCTCTGGAGCCAGGCTGGGAGAGCTGGGGGTGTTCACCTGGAGAAGAGAAGGCTCCAGGGAGAGCTCAGAGCCCCTTCCAGGGCCTAAAGGGGCTCCAGGAGAGCTGGAGAGAGACTTGGGACAAGGGATGGAGGGACAGGACGCAGGGAATGGCTTCCCACTGCCAGAGGGCAGGGATGGATGGGATATTGGGAAGGAATAGTTCCCTGGGAGGGTGGGGAGGCCCTGGCACAGGGTGCCCAGAGAAGCTGTGGCTGCCCCTGGATCCCTGGCAGTGTCCAAGGCCAGGTTGGACACTGGGGCTTGGAGCAGCCTGGGATCGTGGAAGGTGTCCCTGCCCATGGCAGGGGTGGGACTGGCTGAGCTTTGAGGTCCCTCCCCACCCACACCGTGGCTCTGTGACCCTGGGCTGACGCCGTTCCTGCTGCTGGCCCTGCCCTGCTCTTCTCAGTAACAACGCATTTCACGTGGGGGAGGTCCTGTACATTTTGTGCTGCACTTCTAACCAAGACCTGATTGAAATCACTTAAACCTTCTCTTCTCCTGGGGTAGAATCAGTGGAATTCCTCCCTACTTGTTCATACAACACACAGAGTTACTGAAGGTCAGACAGTACCAGAAGCTTCAGAAATTTCTTAGAACGTTTCTGAGCCCAAGTTTAATCAAAGTTAGGCTGTTTACTGACTTGCAGTCAAGTGGTTTCAGGTTTTCAAAATTTTGTCTACTGTTACAGATTTGCACCTGGTTGGTAGCAATTTCTCCAACCCACACATTTCAAAGTTTAATCTTCTGTGGCTCAGAGCAATCAGCACATCAATACTGATGACATAAAATACTCAGCTGATATATTTAGGTCTGAGTGAAAAATACTTCAAGATCAGTATTTGTACCAAAGCTCTAGATTGCAATATTCCAGGGCACTTAATTGTCTCTCAGTGTCCCCCCTCAGCCCCCAGGTGAGGAAGGAGGGCGTTGTTTGTTGATCTTTACCTCGGTATCTGTGTCTCTGCAAGCCTCCATGGCACTGCTGTCAGGGCAGTGTTTGTCATCACTCTCAACTGTCTGCCAGTAAAATCCCTTTGGCACTGCAAACGCCTTCTCCACTGCCTGAAATGCACAAAGGACAGCTCTCACTTCCATGTTATCTTGGTCCCTCAAAATAAAGCAGGAAAAACAGCATCTTGTGGCCAAAGAGTACATGAGAATGCAGCTGGTGGATTAAACTCAGCCCAATGTTGTTAATTTATATTATTTGCTTTCTTGCAACTATTCCAGTAGCTCCAATTAAGTGATATCCCAGGAATATGAATCTGCAACTGCTTCCCAAGAGCCTGAGTATTCCCAGTTTCCAACCCAGTGACTCCCCAGCATGCACAGCACCCAGGGACAGCACCAGGAGCTGCATCCATCAGCTGAGACCTCTATTCTCCACGACTGTGCTGAGCACTCAGCAGAAAAGGGCTTTGTGAAAGCACTGCTCTAATTAACTAATCAAATGGAAGGGTAGGGAAGGGATTGCATGAACTTCTACATGCCTGTAGCCAAAATAGCACATTTCTCCTGTGCTCATGTCACCACAAGTGACACATATCTGTAAGTCTCATCGTGCCACATCCTCATGGATAGGCAAAAAACTGGCATTTAGGTCACAGCTCGACACAAGCACAGCATTTCCCAGGCTCAGCACCTTATTTTGTTTCTCATCCATTTTCTGGGCAGCCAAGCAAGCAACTTGTACAAATGCAAGTGTAAGGATGTGTCACTCAGGAGAATGTGCTGTGACTGCACGCTCTGTAAGCAAGGCCACAGTCCAGGGACAAAGGCAACTCCTGAAAGTCACGTTTGTCAGGTTCTGGGTTGAACATTCCAGAAATACAGATGCATTTAGGCAGAGTTCACAGTGGGTGGGAATCACTCCAGGGATGAAGAAAAAAAAAAAATAGTCACTTTTAAAACACCAGCTCAGGTGTAGCTCAAAGAGGCTTCACTATTTTTAAAGAGTCTACTTTGATTTACAGAAGGTGTTAATTTGTCCTCAGCTCATGTGGACTGACCTTTTAAAAAAAACCAGAAAAATAAATTAATTTTCAACATGGTCTTATCAGGACTTTTATGATGGAGAGAAAAGGGGCTAACCCTGCATGGAGAAGCATCCACTCTGCATTATCAGTTCCATATAATGCTGCTTAATTGTGTAATCACCTGAGAGATTTCGGGTGCGCTGCTTGGCAAATGATAGGCACTTCAGAGCATTCCACAAATGTTTCAAAGTAACAACCAGAAAATGAAATTCATTTGAATATTAAGACCCCTCTGACAACTGCCTTTCCACTTCAGTAACCTTTTGTGTTGCATCCTTCCTCTATTTCCTGTGCTTCAGGAGATATTTGCCTGAAAGCAGAACTGGGGATTTCACTTTTCACCCTGTTTCAGTCAAATCAACTGCGCCAAACCAAGAGCTTTGGCATCTCCCAGTGGATCTGTCCACTCTGTCCTGCAATCCATCATTCCCCAGCCTCCACTGCTGATATTACACTTGGTTGCTGTGGAAAATATCATCAGAGGAAAAGTGGATTTAAGGAAACAGATCTTCCCCATTTCCAGCGCGTGATGCCAGCTCCTATCTGCAACAGTGGCACAGGGAAATGAGCCCAGACAAGCCCTACAAAGTGGGAATGCAGCAAAATCCCAGTTTCCTATTTCTTCCAGCTGTTCCTTGGACAAACCTCATGTCTGCGAATGTTCAAGCAGGAAAATAAGGGACAAATGCGGTCAAAACACCACCAGCCTCTATTTCCATAGAAACCTTCAGGATAATCATCCAGCTCCAGGACACAGGGCAGAAAATCCAAGGGGAGCAGCACCCTGGTGTAAGCTGTGGATCCATGGTGATCCCAGCATGCTGCTCCAAGGCCTGGGAAGCAAGGCCTGTGGGAATTATTCCTGTCATCTGTCACAATCTATTTTCCAGCAGGCAACCTGGATGGGAGGTCACAAACCAACAGCAAATGGGAGGTCACAAACCAACAGAAAATGGAGAAAATTGAAAAGTCTTATTGCTCCCAGAAAATCCTTCTGCTCATGAATCAGAAAATAGACAGATGGCTGCAGGATGAGAGCCCTGCTTTGTCCAGCCTGGCTAAAACATCCCAGTGGAGAGCTCCTGACACAGCCTTCCTCTTCCATGAGGAATAAAAACAGGGAGAAAGTCACTTTCCCTGTGATGTAGGAGAGAACTGCATGGAGCCACTTGTTCTAATACTGAGCTGAGCCCTTTTGGACACAAAAGAGAGAGGGACCCTCTGCAGGCAGCTGCAGGAGCCCCCTCCTACTGAAATAAATTGGACACTATTTCTGTTTACGATACTTTAGTGCTACGTTTAATGTTCCACAGGAGGGTAGGTGTGAGAATTGTATTGGTTTCACCTCAGGGCTGGTTCCTCTCACTCCTCCAACATCACAGCAGCTGTAAATCCTTTCCTGAGCCTGTGGATGCATCAGCTCTGAGTGCTGTATTCCAGTGGGAGGAGAGGAGACTCCCCAAACCCTGCAGAATGGTGAAAAGGCAGCCCAGCCTTTGATCCTTACCTGAAAACACCTCTCCAGTGAGGCTCTGAGCATTCCCATCTCCTGGGAAAAGCCTTATCCCAGGGAGGAAGGTTCCCTGCACTCAGCCAGCAGCAGCTGCACAGCCCCAGGGATACTCTGACTTCTGCCGTGACACTTTCAAACCCCAGACTCATGGAACCATAACCACCCCCACGTGTGTCTGCAGGGCCCCTTACAGCTCTGACATCCTCTCCATCCACTCTGCCACGGGCAGGATGAGCAGGGAGGGAGATCCCTGCCTCCTCCATCCATAACCTCCTGGTTTTAGTTATTCCTTTTTGCCAATTTATCCTTATTCGGTTTGGGTGACAAATTCCAACTTCTGCCACCCTAAGACACTGGAAAAGACCACTCTGTGCCACAGCTAGGATTGAACACACACCAGTTTTTCCAAAAGCATTTAAAGGAAACCCCGAGCTCCTGCTTTGTTTCAGACAATATTACCCAGATGAAGGCAGACAGCTCTGGGAAGGAAACTCACAGGAGAACAAAAACGTGCCATAAAATCCTCAGCAGAAGCAAGAATAAATACATTTCAGAGGAGACTGGAGCTGCGGCAAAGCCATGAATATTTAACTGGCCCACAGAAATATGACCAAGCCCGTGATCTCTTCGTGCTTACAGTGTTTTCTGTTCCTATCTCTGACAACAAAGGAAGAGCTTTTGCTGTCAGATGATCTAAGAGAGTCTTTTAAGTTGCAAGGAGTCTTCCAGGCTGTTCCCAGCCCCAGCAGGAAAACAGAAACTGCAGGAAGCATCCCCATGTACTCCACAATCTCATCTCCTCAGACACAAGGCACTTTCCAAGGCAAAGATCTGCTCAGCCATTATCTCTGTGAGACAACACCAAACCCCCAGAGAAAGATGCTGCACTTCCAGTACCTCCAGGGCCAGGTGGGAGTTCTGTGCTGAGGTAACCTCTCCCTGCCAGCCCTGCTGAGCACATCAGGGGCAGCACGGGAAGCACTTCTCTCTCTCTCACTCCTGTCTGATGTGATTCACCAAACCCTGCCCCTGAATTAAGCCGTATCACACTCTCTCCTCTCCCTGCTGCCATGTGCAGTAGCACAGTTTTCCTGGTGGAATCCAGATTAATGCAATGTTGAGTGTGTTCCCTGCACATCCTGCCTCCCCACTGTGCATGTTCTCTTCAGATGGCCACAGAGTTCAGTACAGGAGAGCCCAGGCAGCAAAAAGTCTGGGATAGAGAGGGCTTATCAAGGAATACTGTATTTCAGGCAGTTTGAAATGGATCTCACTTCCCTTTGTTCCCCTTCTGGATTGGGAAAGGGATATCTTAAACCACAGGAGACAGAATGAGACAGTAGCTCCCAGCCTTTGTGCCCACCAGTGGCAAAGCACAGTGGCCTGAGAGTTCTTTAAAGCTGCTCTTTTCAGGAATAATGAGTGATGGACACAATCTAAATGTGAACTGTCAAATTTAAGGGAGAATGAAAACCTGTAAGGTTTTATTCCTCTCCAAGCTATGCCTTCATCTTTGTGCCAGCTTTGGTAGACATCAGTGTAGCCCTTCCTCCTTCTAAAGGTTAGGGGTTTTATTTACAAATGTCAGTGTTTGCCTGAACTCCTGGCTCCATGAAAATAAATGCCAGACTCCAGCAGGACTCAGCCAGGGCCAGGGTGTCACCTTCTGCCTCCTGAAGATACAGCCATGCAGCTATTCTAGGCACTGCAGTCATGGATTATTTTCTACAAATGTAAATAGAAGAAGTCCCAGGACAAACATTTCTCCCCAGATGAGCCTTATCCATGTGGAGCCAGATGTGCTCTCACCCAAGCTGCTGGGACAACTTGATCAGGCTGCACAGCAGGCTCAGGGTGCCAGCCAGGCAAGACCTGACCCTTTTCACCAACTCAGATAAACACAAGCCACAGGCAAGGCTTGAAAGCAAAGGGCAGGATGGATCTGCCCTTGTGAACCTCCTGCTTTCCAACTTCAGCCTGGATGTGCCAGAACTGAGTGCTGGACTCCATGGCTGGCACTGCCAATGCTGCAGGTCCCACCCTGCCAGGTCCCATGTGGAGGAGCTGTCCTGGGGGTTTTATCCCTCCCTAACGCCCAGTTTAGCAACACAACAATCAAACCTTTCAAGCTTTGGAGGAGGAGAGCACAGCCCTGGGCCGTGAACTAAATCTGGGAGCTCACAGCAACGTGGGGATCAGGTCTGGGAGCTGAGCAAACTGTGCTGCTCTCCAGGGAGCCCGGGCAGCACCTCCACCCCAGAACATGGCCCAGCTTGGGAGCTGCTCACACAGCATGGAATGAGAAAGAACACATGGGGAAATAACCCCCAATCAGACCACAACTGCCACCAGCACAGCCACTGAACCACAGCAAATCCCAGTTCCTGCAGTTTGGGATGTGTGAAAGGCAATGCCCACACAGCCATAGGCCTGAAGAGTTGGGTGAAAAGCTGATGTGGTAACGAGCAGCAGCTCCCTCAGCACTGAAGCTAAAAGAAGTTACAGCAAAAGACAGTGGAAGATGCTGAAGGCAACTCAGCAGGGCCAAGGCCACGGTGCTTGTCAATGAAATAATGTCACAGCACTCAGAGTCTGAAGCTCAGAGCGTTCTCACTGAGCTGAAACACAGACTCACAGACCTGAAAGATCCTCTGGAAGTGCCTCCCACTCCCTCTTCAGAGACTGCACACAGAGCTGGCAAATCTCAGCTCTGAATCTGTGCCTCAAGTGCACAGAGCAACAAGTGCTGCATCCAGGACTGCTTTTCCACAGAGATTTTGAATTTCAGCAACAATATCCAGCTCTTCATGTATCCAACATGGTTATTTCAGAATTTGAAATAAAGTATGCAACTTTCAAAGCTTGTGTGTGAGACAGCTCCTATGGCAACAGAGTTAACATCAACTCCAGCAGGAAAAGCCCAAAAATCGGAAATTCCACATGAAAGAACTGCTCTACCTTCTGCCAGCCCCCTGCCACACATCAGCCTTGCTGAGAGGTCAGTCTGTGCTGCTGGGCATTTTCAGCAGGCCTGCGTTACAATATCAGGGCAAATTCAGCTCCCTGGACCCAGTTCTGGGATTCTTATCTATGATTAACCAGAAAAAAACGCCAAAAAAACGGAAACCAAGCAACCAAACAAAAAACCAGAGCTTTTCTTAAGTAAAAAACAAGGAGGAAACTTTGTGTAGACCTGCCCTTAATCACTGCTATTTAAAAAATCCACACAAACTTTGTGTCAGAGCAGAGAAGCTGCTAAAGGGGCAGCACGAGGGGAACTGATCACCAGGAGATGCAACAAAATCAATTTTCTGGTCTTTAAAGTAAAAAAATCTCCTTCATCTTGACTTAGGGATGTCTGTGGATAGAGGAGGAGGGATGGAGGTTCCCCCTTTTCCTTGAAACCTCCCTGAAAACGCTGCCATGCCCTGACTCCTCTGTCCTGGCAGGCACCTGCACAGGTTGGGAGCTCAAGGAGATGCTCTGGAAGATGACCATCAAGGGCTGCACCCTTTGGGCAAATGTCCCAGGGTCCAGAAAAACTGAGGGACAGGAAAAGAATTCCAGCATGGACCAAACAGGCCGAGGAAAAGCAGCATCAACACTGGCTCTGTGTGTCATCTGCACCCCTAAGGTGAATGTTTGCATCCTGAGGCTTAGCAGCAGAAAGTACTTTTATTTTATGCTAAAATGAAGAAATCCTCTTTCTGCTGACAGGGGACCTTGCAGTTAATAGCTTCCACAGGGATGTTGTCACTCCCAACCCAGGCTGGGCTTTAACGACTGCATTGTGAGCTGCTGCTCCTATCAGGAGTGAATTGCTGCAGGTTAATAGGCTCTGTGCACAGCACTCATAAAAATGCCTCCAAAAACCAGCACAGGCAAAGCAATCTGTTTGGGGTCCAGAGCAGGCAGAGAATCCAGCAGACAAATTGACTGAAAACAAGACATTGGCTCATGCACTAACAAACAAAAAGCATAAAGGTTATTACAATTACTGCTGGTAATTGCTCCCCAGATCGCACACAGAGCTGCTCAGTACACAACAGCTTCCCTCTCCCTCCATTTCTACCCATTTTTTCCACCATGCTGCCAGGATTTCTCTCTCAGACTCTGATCTACCTGGAGCAAAAGCAGGGATCCACTGCATGCTCTTCCAGCACGTGGCAGCAGGTTCTTTGGGCTGCTTAGTTTTGTACACATTGCCTCAAAACAAACAGAAATGTACAAAAAAGCAAAGCATGGATCACTGGCCTTGCACCAAACCTTCAGACCAAAGAAGTGAAAAGAATATGATACTGAGTTTTCTATGCAGCACTTTTTGGTTGTATTTTAATGACACTTGGGAACATTCTCAGTTGGTAGCACTTGGCAAAGCTCCAGGGCAGACATCAGGGTGAGCTGCTGCCTGCTGAGAGCATGGCTCATTGAGCCCTACTTGCAAATCAGCCTTGCTGCCCAACCAGCTAAAAAATGTGGCTGTCCCACCCTGGAAGTGTCCAAGGCCAGGTTGGAGGGGGCTTGGAGCAGCCTGGCATAGTGGAAGCTGTCCCTGCCCATGGCAGGGAGTGGGACTGGATGGGCTTTAAGGTCCCTCCCAGCCCAAACCATTCCATGATTCCATAACTCTGTGAAAAAGCCACAACACACAGTGCTCCCAGCCTCACTCAGGCCTGGGGGGCACAGAGCACTTGAACTTGGGAAGAGAATGAGGCTTTTAAACTGACATCATGTTTTCCATGGCATCAAGGCAAAGATCCACCCCCAGAAAGTGCCTGCTATCTTGCTCTTCAACTCCTAATGATTTATAATTCCCCTAATAAGGGATTTGCATAAAAGCCCTGTCTGTTTTAAATGATGCCTTATTTTATGCCTTAAAAGCATAGAGCAGATTTATCTTTTACGAGTACGTCAGACTCTTTACGGCTCTTGCTTCTGCTTGAAAGCCACAGTGACTGCAAATCAACAACACTAAGCCTCCTTTTCCTGCACACAAGTGGGATAAACCTTTAGGCAAATTGCTAAGTGCACTGCTAAACCCCTAAGCTTTCATGGCATTGATTCTCACCGAGTCATAGTAATCCCCAAATCTGGTTGAAATGGCAGAAAAGTTCTCATGCTACATAATTTTCAAAATTAAAACTTCATTGCAGACAAGAATTGCAGGCTTTGCCATTCCCTGGAATTGTGTCTCAAGGGTTTTGTTCATCTAAAAATATTGGGAAAAGACCACGATTGTCCAAAGGCTGCTGGTGATGTGGGAAAGAAATAAACAGAACATTTCCTCAAAAGGTACAGAAATCAGGTCATATTAAGTGCTGCTTTGAAAACCCACTCTAAATATTTACACCGAGGCAGGAATGGCTGGTAAAGGCCTGAGAGCAACAATGGATGCCCTCAAGGAATAAATTCTCCCAATTAATATAAGGAATTCTTGTAACAATTCATTCAGTGGAATATTTGTTGTGGAGCACTTGCTAATCTGACAGAAGTGAAAGGTTAATTATTATTCTGCTTATAGACAGCAGTGAGTGTTCCTGCAGACATTTCCAGGCAGGCAAGAGACTGGAAGCACATGATTTGGAGAGGTGCTGTGTCCTTGTAACTCACACACTTCCCTGGAAATCCACAGGTATTAAAATCACAGAACTGAATCACAGACTATTCTAATATTAGAAGCATTTGTTTTCAAACTCTGTTTAAATCCTTTGCTAAAGCAAATGAGAATACCTGTTCACGCTGGAAAAACAACTTTTACTGGACCTGATCAAAAAATTACTACAAGTCCAAGCATTTCTCTACAGTACCTGAGGGTCAGGATTAACAGCAGTGATGTTACTGAGCAGGACAGAGGGAATTTCAGGAAGAAATGGGCACAGCTGGTTTTGGAAGTGACTGGCCAGTTCATCTCTCCACCAAATAAGATCTGGAAGCCACGTAGAGGTCAGAAATGCAGAAATCTTCTGGTAAAACCTGGATGTCCCTTGGAGATGTTCTGCAGTCTGCAAAGAGCCAGTGGTTAAAAAGCTTTGTGATGGTTTCAGAAACTCTGCACCTTGCACCTGCAGCAGCTCTTCCTCTGTCCACGGCCATCCCAGACTCCAGTTCCACACAGCTGCCCTCAGATTCTTCAAACCAACCCCCTGGTGTGACACCCTGCCCCTCCCAAACCCCCACACCCTTCATCCCATGCTCGTGCCATCCATCAGCTCCCAAATCCTGCTCCAAAGCAGATCCCACCACACTCAGAAGGGAAGAAAAGGCCATAAACAGGACCATAAACCAGCCCAATACAATGAAACATTAACTTGCAAAGGGTTTCTGAGGGATATAAATGAAAACAGTTATTAATGCTCCATCCCTGGAAGTGTT